>VZTB01003976.1:1115731-1158512 GCA_013397245.1 Thryothorus ludovicianus | reverse complement strand
TTTTTTTTTTTTTTTTTTAATCCTATCTTAATGGTCACAGTAATTTTGCAAAAAGTTGCCAACCCAGGCTTTGCTCACTTCTTAGTCTCTCTAAGAGGCTGAAGGCCGGGAGTCAAAGGTTTGTTGGTGACTCAAGACAGTCTCAGACCATCAAACATTAGTCTTTTGGGAAGCAAATATACTTCACTAATCCTACTGTAACAGGAATACAAGATAGAGAAGAATTCAGGATTGACTTGGAGATAAAAAGAGCTAGCAGAGTCTCAATTTTTTTCCCCAGGATGTGGGCATTCACCTGACTTCTGTCCTCCAGAGGCATCACAGAATGGACTCTACAGAAGTGTGGATCAAGCCCTTAAATATTAAGTATGATAGCACCTAAATATTAAAGGCTTTGGTCTTTAAATTCTTTCTTTCTCACAACCCTCAGATTCAGGTATATGTTCAAGGAACTCAGAGAGGGTCTCCTGATGTAACCCTAGAACTCTGGTAAGTGTTGTGCAAAGGAACTGCAGATGGTGCAATGTTCAAATTCCAACTGCTCTATTCAGATTATGAAATGTGAGGCTTCCACTAGGTTTCTGTGGACTCTCCCATGAATTACTCCAAAATGTAATAATTTTGCACAGGCATTAATTCAAATTTTTAATAGTAAAGTCAACAATTAGAAATCACTTACACTGCTCTTTACATTTTCAAAGTGCTGAACAAATATTAATTCAGTTTCTTCATAAAACCGTAGGCTCCTTGTGATACTAATAGGCTGGCTGAGTCATACCTTCATATTCATAAGCCTTAGTTTTCTTCCCAGTACTTCTCAGAATTTGTACAAATTGATTTTACAGCCATTTGTTTAAAATAAATACATTTCCAAAGCACAGGTTTACATTATTGTACTTAGTGTATGAAATTACATTTGCAACATAAAACTGACAAGATATTTTTTATTTTTACATAAGGTTGGAACATCTTTGAAAAATAGTTTTTACATTTAACTTCTTTAAGTGCTGAAAATATGTCATTCCCGGCTAAAAATGTATCTTTCTCAGTATATTTTTAAACAGAAAAGGAAAAACTTCAATTCCAGAATTTTTGGAACCTTATGCAATAGACCCTATGCTAACCCCGCCTCTCCCAAAACAAAACACACAACTTAGAACAACCAGAAACCTTGCCAGAATCTTGTTGCAAGCTTTCATTTCAATTGATAACCCAAGAGAAAAAATATGTGCTTTTAAGATGGCAGGTTTCCTTGAACAAATGTCTTGCAATACGTTTATTTTTATCCTGAAATGTGTGAAAACACTAACTATGGTTTATAAATATGAAGGTATGACTCAGACAATTGAGTAGTGTCACATGGAGCCTGAGGTTTTACCAAGAAATAGGACTGACTTATTTAATCCTTTTCCAGTTCAAGGCCAACCTCAGTTCTCAGATATGCAGTGTATACAAACAGTTGTATGACCTGAAATCCCCAATTACTATGGCTTTATATAGAAGCAGGGTGGTCAAATTTTCAAGCTGTATTGTAATCTATCCATTATGCTCATGAGACTAGAATCTAGTGCTTTGGGAAAGCTGCTTTTAAAATAAAACATTTCAGTTGTTTTATTGGTTTTGAAGCAACACAACTACTGGCTTTCAGAATAAGTAATGCATAGCACCTACTCTAACAGGCCTGAATGACTGCTCCATACCACATTAGGAATGTTTTAATTCAAGGGCAGTTCAAAAGGCTATAAAATTGGCAGAAGAAAATGCCTCACTTGCACCCTCTTGCCCGTGAAATTGAAAGGGCTCTCCCCACTCCAAAAGCTGTTAAATGTTCATTGCCATGGGTTGGGAGAAAGTCTGTGAATTCAATTTTGCACCCAAATCTATTCACGTATTTTATCTAACGGCTTTTTAAAATGAAATTTATAAACAGTGTGCAGTACCCAAGATTATTTCTCATCCTTCTAGTGTAGTACCTTCATCAGAGGTATGAGATAATCAAGTGCCTTCTTATTGATACTTAACCTGATCTTATTTGTCTTACATTTGTTGTTGCCAGGGGATCCTACCTCATCAGGGCATATGGACAGAGATCCCATTGGCACTATGTTTCATTCGGCTAAAGCTGTCCCCTGGCTGTGGGAGTACTTCCAAGAAGACTAGGTGAATATGTTAAATCTGCCTCATGATCCATCTGTCTCAATGCTTTCCCTAGCATCTGTCTGTCTGGGTAATGACTCTATTCTCTGTTTAGGTTCAGCTTGCTGAAAGTTTGAAGGAACAACCCCAACAACAATTCCCAGCCATTGCTTTTCCTTCTTCTGACCACTGCTTCTTTCCACAATAACTCCAGAAGGAACAGGATGAATCATAACCTCGTGATTCTTAACCTTTAGGTGTGTGGAAACTTAATGGGATTCACAGCTCTTAAAGACAGCCCTAGGCTCCAAGAATGACGGATTGGCTAAGCATGCATCTAAAAGTAAATCTGCTGGGAGTCAGATTGCCAAAAGGTCACACTTTGTGCAGGATGAAAAATATGTGCCCTAAATGTAGGTCCCTTAACCTGGGCTGGGTGGTACAGCTTCCCACTGCTCAGCCCTGAGTCTGCTTCTGCAGCTGGGTGCCTAATGCCATTTTTTTTTTTTCAGAAGCTATCAATGAGTCAACCAAAGCTTTGGAATACAGTAAAAATAGTCCCATGTCCCTTTTTACTCAGTAAAAGCTAGCCAGTTAAATTATTCACAGATGATGAGGAAAACCTGTCTTCTTCACAAAGAAAGTGAAGTTGCAACTAGCATCTACCACTGGGAAATGCCCAAACCTGACAACTTAAGGAAATCTGTGAATCCCTCAGTCTTTTACCCTTGAACTGTGCCACATTGCACAAGTTTAATTAAATATCCATTAAGAGAGATATTAAAAAAACGAAAATCATAGATTTATATTCAAGTCTACAGATTTCTGGATAGAACCTTCACCTTAAAGGGATCAATCTCTGTTCCCAAAGGTATGCAATGCAAATTAGGGAAGCTGTCCTTTGATGTAGAGTGTAGCAGTCTAATTTTCTTTATCCTGGGTGAAGGCCTTCACTATTAGCCCAAAAGCTGCTCTCTCTCCATGCCTGACCAAGTTAATGTTACTTTTTTATTCCCATCCTAAAATAAAAACTTCAGAAAGAAGTTCAGGGAATTTACCTGCAAATTTCGTTTGTCAGAGTGATTTTTCAAAAGCAGTTCATTGGCTTGGGAGCCTCAATTCCACTAGAGTTGCTAATTAGAAACTATTTCTAGAGTGGGTTGAATTGAGAGTGCATTACCATTCCCAGGAATAAAATAGAGTTGACAGTTGCTAGGAGTTCCAGAGGATGGGCCCTCGATGACATGTTTACGATTAAGCCTCCAGAACACTATGTGAAGAAGAGATGTGTCACAAGGCATGACACAGCTGGCAGGTGTAGGGGCTCTGTAGGAGCTTGTAGCATACAATGGCAACTCAAGTCCAACACAAGTTGAGGTGAAGAGAGAGGAATGCTGTGACTCACAGGGATCACATGAATAGGCCTGCCACAAACTCAGTTACTGAGAGCAGGTTGTGGAGTTTCTGCTTCCCCCTCCTCTGCTTCAAGGCTTTTCAAACAGCCCCTTGGATGTGCTGCTGTTACCTACAGAGGTGCTGGGCACCGTGGTGTGTGAAACGTCCACAGAACACACAGATTTAAAAGATCATGGAACCTGCTAGGAAGAGACAACAACACAGAATGGCCTTCAATATATTAATTACACAAAATTTATGAAGGATTTGGCAATAGGTGGGTGGCCAGTAGTGTAACTGTAAAGCTTTACATTTCCCAGGATTATTTTGCTGTTTGTCTGCTACAGCCATCTAATAACTGATTCGGAAACTCTTCAAGCCAACATTTTTCTGCTCATTTCTGGTAACAGAATGATCCACCTCAGGCCCCAAATTGCTGCCCTAGTACTGATTCCATCAGAACAGTTTTTTTCTAAACTAAGGATCATAATCCCTACATGATTGTTCATCTACTATTGATACTTGTATCTGGAACTTCTTGAAAACATCTGATCTACAAGAGAGTTACAAACAGGAAAATGTTTATAATTACAGCATTAGATCATCTGCTCTGGAGATATATTCTGTGGACGTTTTCTTCTTAATGCTCATTATCACATCTTTATTTCCTCTGCAATAATTTCTTTTTTAACAGCAGAATGCCACAATAGTCCAAGAGTTCTTGTCTTTCATTGGTTATCAAACAATGCTTATAATAGAAGACATCTACTTAGGTCCCATTTCCAGCTCCCTTTTCATGTACACATCTTCAATATTCCTTGAAGCACAAAAAATCTTCCATACTGACTTTGTCTTTTAAAAGCAGTTCTACTGTAGAAGCTTTCTGTTAAATTTTAAAATTAAAAAATTAGAAAAATCTTAGATTTGAGGGACCAACTGAAGTGTCTAGAAAACTGACTCTGAGAGGAATGTGCACTCAAAAAATGTCTTGAATGAATTTATTGTACTAACATATGTTAAAACTGCCAATGCTGCAAAGAAAACTCTCTACATCATCTCCTCTCATTTACAGCCCCAAAAAGAATAAAACTTTATTCTAATCAAGTGTGGTGTGTTTGCAGCTGCAAGTGGGGTAGAATAAGATACATTAAGTAAAATAGACATTAAAAGTACAAAGTAACAGATGGGTACAAAACTGAATTTTTTTCATGACAATCCATTGGTGTTTTGCAGCCAGGCAGGCAAAAACAGTGACCTGGAACAAATCAAGAAGAATGATGCTTGGCTTATGCTTCCTTTTGCAAAGTGTGACCCATATATATAGTTTTTAATTAGAAATGCATTTTCTTTATGAGATGATGAGTTAATTTCTGTTCATTTTTATAATTCATTAGATACCCATGTTAAATTACAAATAAATGGGGAAAGAATGAGCTGCCCTTTGGACCAGCTACAAAAAAAACCCCCTGTGAAATAGAGAAATCTATCAGCATGTAGCTGTATGCTGACTAGTTGCATAAGCCACCATTATCCTCAGACAACCTTGACTAAATCTTGCCATCAATATTTAAAATAAATCTAGCACAAGCCATGTGTTTTTAAAATCCTAAGCTAGTCATCTAGAAGACTGATTTTTCTGTCCCATAAATGACCTCTGGAAGAAAAAACACATGCACAGCACTTTCTTCCACAAGAGGAAAGACGTTCACCACATATAGGACTGGCAAGCAGTGTGCAGGAAAATACATTTACTTAAAAGCACTCTAAGGGAACTTCTGAATGAATGCAGCAGTACTGTCTAGAGGGATGAGTCCATGGGGCCAGCTCCCTCTTCAATTTTAAAAACAATCTGCCTGTGTTAATTACTGTGTCTGACACTGGACACATAAATAACTCTGCATACACATTTCTGTTGGTTGCTCTGCTCAAGTGAAATGTCACAGGCAGTAGGACCGAGCTCTGCAGGATGCCTTTGGTGGGGAATAACACTATTGTGTAAAGGCCAACCTCAAAGCTGGCTCCACACTTTCCCTCAAGCCCTTATGTTGCATTGCTTAGATCAGAAGACTGAGCACTACATCAAATGTGCAATACCAGCAGCCTCTCACATGCTGTGACTGTGCTCTCACAAAATCACACTGTGCATGAACATGTGTCACTGTGCTCAGGAGAGTTCATGACTGAGCAGAAAGCACCATGTAAATCCAGAGCATTTGAAAACCCACAACAGCAACAGCAATCAGTTATTGATTTATTCCTGTGAAGCTGGAAAGGACTTACAGAACCACAGAATGTTTGGGGTGGAAAGGACCTCTGCATAGCACCCAGTCCAACCGCACTGCAAAGACAGAGTCACCTAAAGCAGGTCACACAGGAGTCTGCAATTGTGTTTGCATCAATAGTTAACATGCAAGTTTCCACATTCCAGTGTCAGGCTACTGCAGAGATGGCTGAAGCAAACTGATCCATTTGAACCATTTTGTCACTCAGGTTATTTGAAAATTTTGACACCTAAACGTTGGTTTGCAATTGTTCTTGTTTTGGACTGAAGGGGCTCATGCATTTTTTGCCAAGAATGTGGATAACTCAAAAAAACATTTAAAGTTTCAGTAATTTCTGTCTCTAAAACTTTGAAATATCAACTAATAGCGTCTTACCAGCAGATGGCTGGTGCAGATAAGTATTATATAGACTGAAACAAGTAAATATTGACCTGGACTTGTATTAAGGCAACACCCAGCCACTGGTTAAAGAGAGGTTGCTGAAAGTGAGAAGCGATTGCTTCTTGAGTGAGATTGACTGCAGAAATATCCTTTAATCATGTGAGCCTAAGATGTGTAGGGTTTGGTTGACCTTGGCCCTTAGGCACTGCTGTTTCTGAAAAAAACAGGTTCCTCTAATTATCAGCAAAAATAAAAATATTAACATTTAATATAATTCCCTTGAAATGGTAACTTTGATTTCATGGTGGTGTTTACAGTTCTAGACTCACTAGTTGTGTCAGAAATCCAAGCTCTGGTGAGCAAAGCCTCTAAGCTTCACTGGAAAAAGCTTTTGAACTCACTGCTTCTTGCTCGAGAGGATGAAAAACAAACCTTAAAGCTGCCAATATTTATGTTTTGGGGAAACCAATTGAAAAAGAGAAAGAGATTTTCTGAGCTCAGAACAAAAATAGCATTAAAAAAAGCTTATTTTGTTTTCTCCCTTTGAAAATTCCCTTTTCATTTTAATTAAGCTCTCACAGGATTCATGGTGTTGGAGTGTTTTCAAAGAAACAGAGAACTTGCTTGCCAGGTTTTTTGTCTTTTTTTCCCCCCTCTGCTAGCTCACACAGCTCTACTTGTTGCAAATATTTATTTGCTCTGAGAAAAGCAGCTGAAACAGAGGAATTGCTGGGAGTGCTCAGGAAACCTAAATAATATTAATAACAACTCCTACATATCATAGAGAGAAAAGTCCATAAGATTTTTCTGTAGTAGAAACACTGATCCAAGCTGGAAAAAATTTGCTTGAATTTAAACTTTGTTACATTATAGTTGTAAAATAGGGTCGCAGAAGCTTGAGTTTTTTCACTAGGCGTAGAAAGATATAGCTGTTGCAACAACACATTGATTTGCAGTAAATTCTATGTAGTTTTGGCCTCAATTCCACAAACATCAAGCTGGTCATTTCAGATATGTGTTTCCTGAGAGGCTGACAAATACTTTATCTCTTTCCCAATACCTCTGGCAGCTACTGTCTTCCCAGCCCAGGATCATGACTTTTCTCTGCATTTGGGAATTGGATACTGAATGCATCCAGAGAGGCTCAGTGTGGCTGCTCAGCGGCTGCAGGGCTGGGAATTCTCCTTGACTCCAGCCAAGAGTACTGTGTTTGGTGACCCTGAGCAGGGCCACCATCTCCTCTGCCCACAGGTCACAGTATGAGGAGGTCCCACAGCATCAGTGGGCAAAAAATTACAGACATCAAAGGTCTGAGGCCTCTAAAAGACTGACTTTCATATCGACACACAAGACAGAAATTAAATACAAGAATAGAGCAGAATGGTTTTAGTTGAAAAAGACTCTTAAGATCATTGAGTCCAACTGTTAACCTTACATTGACAAATCCAGCACTAAACCGTGTCCCTAAGTGCCACAAGTCTTTCTCATACAGCTGGCGATGGTGAACTCCACCACTTTTCCTGGGAAGCCAGTTTCAGAGCTTGACAATCTTTTTGTTGAAGAAATTTTTCCTAATATCCAATCCAAATCTTCTCTAGCATAATTTGCGGTCATTTCTTCTCGTCCTACTCTTTATTTGGGAGGAGAGACTGGCCCTTACCTGCCTACAACCTGCTTTCAGGGAGTTGTAGAGAATAGTAAGATCTCTTCCCAGCTTTCTTTTGTCCAGGCTAAACACCCTCACCTTCCTGAGCTGCTCCTCACGGAACTTCTGCTCAAGACTCTTCCCCAGCTCCACTGCCCTTCTCTGGACTCACTCCAGCACGTCCATGTCTTCCTTCCAGTGAGGGGCCAAAACTGAACCCAGGATTCAAGGTGTGACCTCACTGATGCCCAAGTACAGGGGGACAATCATTACCTTGGTCCTGCTGTATTTCTGATATAGACCAGGTGCCATTGGCCTTCTTGGCCACCTGGGCACACACTGGCTCATTTTCAGTGACTGTCAAAGAGCACCTGCAGATCCTTTTCCACTGGGAATCTTTCCAACCACTCTGCTCTTAGCTGTGGTACAGCCTGGTGCTGTTGTCACCCAGGGGCAGAACCTGTCACTTGGCCTTGTTGAACCACATACAATTGGCCTTGTCTGCTCAATCCAGGTCCAGGTCCCTTTGCAGAGTCTTCCTGTCCTCCAGCAGATCAACACTCCTGCCCAATTTGGTGTAATCTGCAAACTAATTGGGGGGCACTTGGTCCCCTAGTTGAGGTCAACAATGAAGATATTTAACAGGCCTGGGGTCAGTACTGGGCCCTGGGAAGCATCACTGCTGGCCAGCCCCAGCTGGATGTAGCTCTGTTCACTGCTGCTTTCTGGGCCCAGACATCCAGGGGGTTTCCTTCACTCGGTGAAGATTGCACCTGCCCAAGCCATGGGCTGCCAGCTTCTCCAAGAGAATGTTGTGGGAGACAGTATCAAAGGCTTTTCTGAAGTCCAGGTAGGCACATCCACAACATTTCCTTCATCCATTAAGTGGGTCACCTGGTCATAGAATGAAAACATGTTGGTCAAGCAGGACCATAATCCCATGCTTGCTGAGCCTGATTCTCTGGTTGTTCTGTACATGCTGTGTGATGACCCTCAAGATGATCTGCTTCATGACCTTCCCTGGCATTGAGGTTAAGGCTGACAGTTTCCCAGATCCTATTTCTTACCCTTCTACTAGAGGTGTATCATATTGGCTATGCTCCAGCCAACTTGGATCCCCTCTGGTTTTCCAGGACTGCTGACTAATGATGGCTCAATGAGCATTTCTGCACTCAGACCCCTCAACCCTCAGATCCCATCCAACCCCATTAATATGTGTGTGTCTAATGGTGTAGCAGGTCACTGACCATTTCTCCTTGGATTATGGGGCATTCATTCTGTTCCCCATCCCTGTCTTCCAGCTCAGGAGGCTGTGTACCCTGAGAACAGCTGGCCTTGCTATTAAAGATTGAGGCAAAGAAAGCATGAAGTACTTCAGCCTTTTCTTCATCCTGTTTACCCCTGCATCCAATAAAGAATGGAGATTTCCTGCCAAAATTCAATCCATCAGGATGCTTCAGGTTAAGTACTACTTAGATGTAAAATTCTTTATTATACATCTTGAAAATTGTTTCGAGTATCATCTTCTAAATACATAAACTTTTCTCTTACTTCCTGTAACATTCTACTGCATTTAACAAGAGTCATATTTGTATATGTCAGAGTAGAATTTGGTCTAATTAGATATAAGAAATGTGGTTGCACTTGACACACAAGACTCCAGTCATACTCAAATCTCAAAGCAATTCCCAGGCAACAAATAGAACAATCATACTCTGCTGAAGAGAGAAAATGACAGAGGAAAAACATGATGGTCCAAATTACCTAGGCCTTCTGATTTCACTGCACTGGCTGACAGGACCAGAGTAGCTTCATTCCTGAATTAGGGAAAATCAGTACAACATTATTCCATTTATAAAAATCAAGGAAAAAAAATGGCTACTGGGTTTATAAATATGTTTTTCTAAATTATTTTCTTCCTGTCTTATTTTGGCAAAAGACTATGTATGAAAGGGTTTCTATGACTAATATTTAACGTTTCCAAATAATATATTATTGCATGACTTTTTTATTTTTTTCATTCCTTCTGAAAATCACCCATGGAAATGAAGCAGTTTAATGTAACAGGCAAATTCCAAATGCTTTATCTATCTCAATTTATAACACAACTCTAAGTCCTTTCCTGGCAAAACATTGGTATTACAACAGTGGAAAGACCTGGCCCTAAGATGGCAATCAAGCATGTGCATTTGAATTGTTATTAAGGTCTTTTCTCTCCAAAATGCAGGCACACATGCATGTACATCCAAGGGTATTGTCAAAGGCTTGTGTCAATTTGAATTGTTATTAAGGTTTGCAATCTAGAAATAAACCTTTTTGTCCAGGATTGAAAGATCTTCAGGCGCTGCTGAGTAATGCACTGTGTGCTGCAGCATGTAAGCAATGACTGAAGAGTGTGAAACTGCAAACAGGCCTTTGCACGAAGATGAATAGGACAGCAGAGCTCGCTGAAGGGTTTCTGTATGGGTGAACACTACAGTATGTTTGAAATATATCAAGACCCACTGCTATATATTTCACATTTAAAAGTGAGGGCACGATGGATTGCATGTGCTACCATACAAATAAGAGTCTTAGAAAAGTGATGCCAGATAAAATGCCTCTGAATATTAAAATTAGGCTCAGAAAATGGAGCTGTACTTTTGGCAACTGATTGATACGCCAGTAGCAGACAAACTGGGGAGAGAGGGCTGAAATTAACTTCTGTCTCTGTTAATAGCTTGTCTATAATGAAGCCCCAGATTTTTCCCTTTTGTTTGTTATTTAGCAGTTTATCTGAACAAATATCAGTGCTCACAGAACATTCATAAATGATTACAGCCCTTTGTCTGAGAATTTGCTGTTTGAGATTTGCTTGCTGAGTGTGCTGGTTGGTCACCTAAGGACACATCTACGTTACACAATGCCATGTCATGGGAGAGATAGCCAAGATAGCCCTGGAAAAAGGACAGTACGTCTGCCTGGCATGGTGCCACTCTGTGTACTCATTCAGCTCCCAGGGGCTGTATAAATGAGTTAGCTCAATTCAGTTGGCACAGCTCTGTGCTGACCTGGCTGTCCTGATCCCAGGACTAGAACTGGCATATATGGAGGTAGGTCAGTCTAGATAGACTTTATCTTCCTTATTTGGCTGACCTCAGCTTTCCTTTTGCACTTTATTTCCAATAAACACGTTATTTTCTCATTAATTTCTTTTTTGTTTCATAATTAAATGATAATCAGGCCTAAAATCTACTTTCTGTGCACATTTACAGAAAAACATCTTTCCTCAGTTGACTAGATGGAAAAAGTGAATAAAAAGTGGAAAAAAGTGGAAAAAATACCATGAAGGATTCGCAAACATTCTTATAGATACAGTTTCCCTGTATTCACCCAACAATAAGTCTTATGGTCAGCAAAGCTTGCTTATATCTTTCAATAAGTATACTACCAGCAAACAACATAAGATAATTCTTCCAGTTAAAGAGAAATGGACAGCACTACATTGTGCTCGTCTGAATTTCTAGCATTTTCCTGTCCAGGTTACAAGGCTTTGATCATCTAATCACTCAAAACCAACCAGAATTACTTTTTTTATGACATAAGTTAATCTGAACAAGAAAAGGAGAGTGAAATTGTGGAATGATCTATAAATCATCCTGCTATGAAACTGTTCTGACTTCTTACTGCTCCTGATTATTGACTATTTCCATGGGTTCCAACTATGTCCGTGGTTTATCAGATGGCACAAGACCATATGATATCTGTGAAAGACTAAGTCAAGGCAAACTTTGTGTAAACTTACCGTAGTGCTAGTTTGCTCAATGGTGCTGTTTAAGTGTGAACCTTTGTGGACTTGAAGCATTTGGCAGAGAGGGTGGCCTTTTTTATTGACGGAAGGGAATTCAGGTGGGTTTGGAAGAGTTCAGGTCCTATGCACTTATACTGACAAATTAGGTGTGTAGTGATGCCATTTCAAAACTACTGGGAGCTTTCTTTGTGTCCTTCATCTCTGCTGCTTCTTTACAAGCCTTTTACAAATGAACCAGAACTCAACATGACCACTAGTCATAACTAAAAGTTACTAACTAAACTAACTAAAAGTTATGTAGAAAACAAATCTCAGAACATATTCTTTCTTCTGGTATTCTGTGATTTTTCAACTTAGAAAATGAAGCATTGGGAAAAAATGTAAAAATATAAGATACAGACATTGCAAGGAGAGGAAGATTACATAAAATTTGAATGGAACAAGTAAATGTTTTCAAAGAAGAAACTTTGGAAGAAAATTCTTTCACAGTTTCCAAAGAAAACCTGACAGAGAAGTATATTTAATGGTGCACATCACTACAGCCTTTTGCCACAGGCTAGAGAAAAGTAAGACAAATAAATGAGAGAAATTTTTGTCCTAGAAGGGAAGGATATTTGCATCCTCTCTGCAATCTGATGCTGGAAAGTTTCATTGGAGGGCTGTTGGATAGACTAACAAGCAGAGAAAAGGTGCTGTTTAGCAACAGAAGCCTAAAATGAACGTTCACAAACCAAGAAACTGAAATACCAAAGATGGAGCATTTCGTCCCTGCTCCACTCCAGGAACAGTGGTGAGCATGGGATTAAACTGGAGGTTTCATGAAAATTTCTCCATTCAAGCAGTTCTCCTATTATTCCTTGCTCTGCCTGGCAGACACATGAGCCCTGCAGTAACAAGTAACAGCATACAAGTTGGTGTACTAAATTACCTGATATGGGCCTGTTTGCAGGTAGCTGCATGGACAATGCTGAACCTGAACAGATTAACCCTGTCATAGGGCAGGGATAGTGTTTAGCCAGCCTAGAGCATGAGCAGGATACACCTATTGCAGTGTGGACAGAGTGCCCCTCCATATTCCCTCAGGTTTGATGATCCTAAGACAAATTGGTTAAATGCTTGCAGGGAGAAAAACCTGGAATTGTGCATGTATCAGGAATAAATTAATTTTAAAAAAGGAAATTAGTTCTCTTATTTCCCTCAATCCTAATAATTAATACTTCTGTACCAAAATGAATGCAATGTACCTAGATTAGAAACATGGTACACACTAATGGACTAATGCAAGCTGCTCTATCTGAGTATGTACCAATTCAGCTGAAAAATAAAGGGTGCCAGATTCACCCCTGGGTTAGCTCCATTGCTTGCAGTTATGATGAATTACATTCAGTGAATTCAGCCATTTTACAAACACTTCAGCTGCACCATAGTCAACATTTTCTCATCACACTCACTTTCTTTCCTGCAGTAAGCCCTAAAACAAACAATAAAAAATAGTGGTAGACAAAGAAATCACCTTTTCTCATACACAGCTAGGCAGGCACAAATAGCAAGGCTAGCAAGGCGAGCTAGCAGTTCGCTTGGCTTCCATCTGCCAATTTCGTCCCTTGTAACATCAGCCTTTTCTTTGTTCATGCCAACATTTGTGATGTCTGAGCAAATGTTTCAAGGTCCAGACTCCAATTTAACCAGACTTTCCCTGACTAGCATAGGAACCAGTATGTTTTCGTTTTCCTAAAAAACAGGTCTGTAGGGTATTGCAGCCGCTTATTTTATACCAACAGGTAAAAAGTGTCTGTACCATAACTTGGTTACACATTATTCTCAGAAAGAAAAAAAAAAAGAAAAAAGTACAGCAAATAAACCAACCATCCCAAAAGGACTGTCATTTCTTTTGCTTGCTGACACTCCTGCAGCCTTGCTAGCAATGATTGAATGACAGCTCCTGTCTTGGTGTAGATTAACCTTCATGTTGATGGGCTTCAGTTCTTGCTAAGCACATCAGCTTACCTGAGATACTGACTGGAATACTGTCAAGCATAAATACCATTTCATCTATGGGAAGCCACAGAGCATGCAAGGGTGAATAAAATGTTGTTGTTTTGCAGCTGGTGAGCAAGTATTTCAGGATAATAAAAAGACCACTGTTAAATGTCACTATGACTGTACTATATAATTCTGGATCACAAATAAAAAAAAATAAAGCGCCACAGAGCAGATTCAGCACTTTGCCCATCGGAAACAGCAGCAGTACACAACAGCTGAAAATGGTCTATTTTTACATCTCTATCAATAGAAATCTGAGTAGCTGCTAACAATGTTCCATCCATGGATTTACAGCTGCAGTTATTAAGACAAAATTTCACCTATTGCTATTATTTGTAATTCTAAAATATCTGTCAGTGTAATATCTTGAAGATTAGATCTTTTTAGTTTACTCACATGATGTACATATATTTCCACTCAGTTTTTCCCAGGCAGGAAACACATCTAATTCATTTATTGTGGTGAATTTGGCTTTGAGCCCTGTATTTAAGTTGCTCAGCAGTATTGACTGTAATGGGATTGTTGTAGCCTTTCCATTCCTCCACTATTTGTATCCAGCTTTCTGCTGAGATGAATACATCTGGGCTACACTGCATCTTTTCCACATCCTGTGACATTTCCTTAATCTTATTTTTTTGTTGTTTAATATATTAAAATTGTTAAAACAGTAATTTCCATTCTGTGTGTTGCTGACTTAGGACACCTGAGTTAATAGCAGAAAAAAACAGACTAAATGTGTGAATATCCTGTAACTAGCTTTCAAGGCTACAGATACTTTAAAACTGTCTTGTGTTTTATGTCTAAGGCCAAAGCAGATGACACAGAACATTCATCCATTGCAAGACACGCTTCTCATCACCACTTTGTAAGGATACTTGTTGTATATTCAGCTCTCCTGCCAATGTGTGTCCTCTGACAAAAAAGCCTTTTCATTCTAGATTGCAGAGAATCTTAGTTCAAATGTCAAGATATGATTTTCTTTCTGTTCAAAGTTTTTCTGTATTTTTTGGCTGCTGAAATAAGAAAACTAAAAAGAAGAGAGATGTTTCACTCTTTAAAAATCTCAGTTTCACTGAAGGTGTGACACATTCTCTTTAACATATCCTCCTCTGGAAATGTGTCTTTTAGTCATAATATCTGTTCAAATAAACATGGTGGGGTCTCACTCACACACAGAAATAGAAGCAAAATAAATATTTATTAACCAGATGCTGAAGTATAGCATTTTCCAGCTCAGAAAGAGTTTAATAATCCCTGCTGATTTTTATCCTTGTAGAGCTCTAAAAATCATTTGTATCCTCTCTCTGTCAGCGTGAGTGGAAGATCAAGATGACATATGATAAAAAGAGAGAAAGTTTTCCCTGGGAAAAGAAAAGAAATGAAATAAAATGAAATAAAAAAGCTACTATATTCTAAGCATATTTTCTTCAGTATCTAAGCCAACCTGTGCTTTGTTTACGTGTTTCTCATTACTGGTCAATATTTACAGATACTTGATCATGGCAACATTGTCTTTATTATTCAGTAAAGCATCAGGTGCAGCACCTTAGCAGGGACTTAATCCCTCACTGCAGTATTGCAGATCTATAAAAGGTAAAACCAATCCTGGTAGGGGGCATAAAAAGGGTCTGGTAAATTACCCCAAGTTTTTGTTCTCTGAGTGGATGTCAGTCTGAGAGATGGTCTCATCAACCAAAGTAACAACTGTGCTCTTTAAATAATCGATGCCCAATTACAATGATGGCACCCTCACTGCACAGTTTTATGCTGGTCTTTTGCACAGAACCCACAAATCAATGCACATGGAGAGAAAGAAAGAGGGGTTTAAAACAGACAAGCTGGTGAGCACAAAGAAGGAAGATGAAGGTTCCAGGGTCTCTGAAGAATAAAATATTAGTTGAAAAACTAATACTTTATAGTCTGTCATAGAAACAAAAAGAGATACAGGTAATGGAACTGCTGTAATAGATACAGGTAATGGAACTTTTAAGATCACCTCTACTTTATTATCCAGAGTCTTGAGCAATGATTTAAAACTGCAGTGAGGGAAGAGGGGTTTTTAAGACATGACCTGTCATGTTTATATTTTGGTTTCAGGCAAAAAGAGTCTTGAAAGGGCTAAGTGGCTTCCATCAAGTCATGAGGAAATTTTTACTGAATTCAGAAAAAGTCTTGATAACCATGAGTGTACTGGTGTTCTGGAGCACTGGGAGAGGAGAACCTAGTTGTTTCATGATTTGTGCTTAATAATTTTGTGAAAAAGGTGATGCAAATTAGTCCTCCATGATAGCAGTTATTGGGAAATTTTGTTTTTGATTGCTCAATGGTCATCACTAGGTTTCTGAATAATTATGTTTGTGAATGCTTAAAAACTTCTTGCACTTTGTATTATTATGCTAATTTTGTAGACCTTTTGGGAAATGATGTTGGACTTCTAAAATAAGATGGGAAGCCTAAAGCCACGTACAAACTCATTACATACAAATCTGGTGTGAGTAACCAAGGTGTGTAAGATAGAGCCCTTCCCAAACAGCTGATTGTTTCGAGACCATGTGTGGGAATCACAGGTTTCATTTTGCAAGCAGCTGAAGGTGGCACCATCCTAGTGGGCTGCAATTGCTGCACTGTTCCTGGCCACTCAGGTTTGCCCCTTGAAGGGGTCTGTTAACCACATCTCATGTGACAAAGTCAGCCAGTGACTTTGACCTGCCAGCGAAGGTGAGTGAGGTGGCTTTACCTGTGGTAGGGTTTGAAGCATCTGAAGTTCCCCTAGAGCTGTGGGGCAACGCCTTCTGCCTGGGGATGCAGGGACAGTGCCACTTCCAGTCAGCAGAGTTAGACTTGGGAAACACAATCTGCATATGGCCTTGGGAAACAATTTGAATGCACAAATGGTGGCTTGCTGTGTTCCCCTCAGAAAACAGCTGCTGAAAAAAATCTTGACTTCTATGGGCATTTCACAACCTATGCTTCCTTTCCTAGAAAGGCTATGAATTTAAACCAAAAATGCCTCTAGTACTACATTAGGTACGTGACTATTGCAAACCCCCTGCTCGGTTGCCTCAATATTTCACCATATGTTTGGACTTGGCAAGGACTTATCTTCCAAGCAGTGTTAAGGACTGTGTTCTGTTGGTTTTGAGCAGCATGACTAGCTGATGGCACACATTATAAAACTAAGATAGGGCATGCCTAGACTTGCTCAAATGTATTTCAGCAAGCCTGGACAGATGCTACTGTAACAGATATCCTTTTTTTTGTCATGTTACTCAGTAAAACTTCTGTGGTAGGCTCAAAGACTTCTGCTATTTACCTTTCACTGACATAGTGTTTCTTTATCCCAACAGACTGGTTCAAAGGCATTGTACAATATAGTCAGAAAGAATAAATTTATTTTAACATAGTTTTATTTTCAATATTAAAAAATCTCTAAAAATTTTGCATATTATACTGAGTTAGAAAACTTTCTCTAGGTTTCAGATTTTGAAAGAGAAGACAGAACGAAACAGGAATTATCTCCAATCAGTCCAATGTGTGTTTAAAAAAAGTGCATTTATTGTTATATATTATATATATGTTATATACTGAGAGCATTTGTACAAAACTTTCCTAGATTTTAGGTGGGAAAACAGCTTAGATAGTATTCTGCCCCAAACTGAGTACTCTAAAATCACTAACAACTAACCTTTTATGTGCAGAACTTCACCTAGCATTCTAAGGAATGTATTTGAAATCAGCCCAGTGTATTTAGTAGTACTTCAGCATTTGTGTCTCTTGCAATATTTATTCACACTTCCCAATACTTCCTGGACGGGAGAACTGCAGCTGCTTGGCATTCCTAGAGTTTGGCAGTTGTGCCTCTCCTGGTCTGCAGAGGCACATTCGTTCTTGTTTTGTGTGGATCATCCTGCCTCGCATACATCCGATATTTACAAAGCACAGGGGCAGGAAGTTTGGCTTTTATGCTTTCAGTTGAAGCTCTTCTTTGTAGATTGTTGTGTTTCAGCATACTGAAGGTGAGAGAGTCTGTGTCTCTGGTATTTTCATCTGCAGAAGAAATTCTCTAATTACCCTAGCAGGTGGCTGGGTCTCAGGCAGGCTGGGTGTCCACTGTTCTCTATGCTCTACCAGTGGCTGGTCAAAAGACCTCCTTTTAGAAGGACAGCAAAAAATTAATGGTCCTGATAAATCCTGCTATATGCCACAAAGGAAGTTTTATTTGAAAAAAAGCCTGATTTGCTTTTTTTTTTTTTTCTGTAGATTAATTTGGCTCTTTTATTTGGCTGCTTGCCTGGTGTTGTGATGAAAGTAAAACACTGAGAGCTTTCTCCTAAGATACCAAGAGCTTTTTTTGAGATGGTCACTGCTTAAATCACCAGAAGTCAAGTGCCATGGGTACTTTAGGGCCTTGATACAGAGCTGTAAAAGAGACATACTCTCATCTCTCAACCAAGTCATGTTTTCAGGGACCCAGACGCCTCCAACAAAGAAGTTCTTGCTTTTGATATTCTATTGTTGATTTTTTCAAAGCCTCGACTGCTAGTTGGCCTGAAGGGAGTAGCTCAGTTCTTAAGCTCTAAATGTCTCAGTTCTGCCACAGAAAAGCTATCTAGCTGGCTCATTGGTATCATCTTCAGAAGCTTCTGGAGAGAACCCAAGATTGACAGGTTCACTTGCTGATCGAGGTTGTGATCTCCACCTTGTTTCTAAGGATTTTTAAAAGCCAAATACCCACTGTGCTTAGCTTTTTTCTTTCCCCTGGCCTGGCTCTCTGTGTTCTGATCTATGGATATGATACCCATACACAAATGACTAAGTCCCTTCTGAATTTCATCACTTTCAGAAGCAGCATCCATCAAAATCATCTGCAATTAATCATATTTCACACACTCAATGCAAACAATTATCTCCCATTAAAGCTCTCCATAAATTGAAAAAAAAAAAAGCAAAAATGGTTCCTAAAGCCAAAATTACTAGTGTTTGAAATGACTGATACCACATTTCCAGGCAGAAAGAATGCCGGTTGATATTTTTTCTGAAGAAAAATTTCCACATAGTTACTTAGCCTTCAAAAATGTTTGAAAAAAAAAAAATTGGGGAAGTCTTTTAATTTCTATCAGCAATCTTCTCTTCTTGATTTGGACTGTCTGTTGGGTAATTTTGTCTCCATGCTGATCCTGTGGAGGGTCTAAGCAACAGACTGAAGCTTTCAAATTTTCAAAGGCAGCAATTTCACTAACCTCTTTAGACAAAGGATTGCCTTCAGTTTCCATGCAGGCCATTCAGCTCACCCTGGTGAAATGGTTCTTCTTTTTGGGCAGAATACAGCTAGTTAGGTCCTTTTTCCATAAGGAGAGGTTCACAGATATCATGAAAGCCATGTGAGGGTTTAGACACTATTCCTGTAACAGCTGTAACAGATTACATGTCTGGACACATGGATAACACAAAAGCAGTTCTGAGAAAAATGCTTCCTAAACGTTTTTTGCATTTACTTCCCAAATATACTAAACCATTTGCAAGAAGTCTTGGAATGCAGCTAAAAAAATCCGCATTTAAATAAGTCATAGAAATAATCTTCAAGGGCAATATCAAGTATTTCTGTTCCTCATGTAAATTTTACCACTAAGAAATTCAGAAACAATTTGGCAGAAGTTTTTAAGACAATGCCATCATAATCGAATACTTTATTTCTTACAAAAATATATTATCCATTGTGCTTTTTCACTAAACAAGAAGCCCTGACCTTTCCTGCCTTCATTGAGGATCTACATTGATCTTGACCAGCAGCTGACCGGCTGTATGAACAAAACTTCAGTCCTTGCAGCCTATTACTCAGTTTTATAATCACATTTAGTTTCAAAGGTTATAATCACATTTGGTTTTCCAGAAGTTTTTAGCAAGCCTCTCCCACCAGGTATACAACTTAGATATGTAAGATGGAAGCCACTGTAAAAAGCTGCCCTCAGAGCATCTAATAACTCTAGAAACTGCACAGAGGGTCAGGAGAAAGTCAGGGTTCTCAGAGCAGTCTGCAAGGTGTCCAGGGTAGCTTAGTTTTATCTCCAGACAAGTTCAGACATGCAAAATCACAGCTAATTTCGTTTGCTGGCCTTGAGTTTGCTACACAGAGGTGTTATCTTCCTCCAAACAGATCTTCATGATAACTGCCAGATCAGGTCATCCTCCACCCTCCCAGTAGTGCTCACACAGATTTAACATTTTTAGTAAAGCTTCTCTTTCTTGGGTAGGTCTTACAGGTAATAAAACTAGCAGCAGGAACTCTAACTGCATGAATAGTCTTTGATACAACTGAAAAGGCATCCAGGTTAGAATAAAACTCGTGGTTAAATTCTTTAAGTCTGACTTTATTGCTGAATATAATTTGAAAGTATGATATTCCAGAAGAAAATACTAGCAAATGCACAGAAACTGTTTACAGCATGTAAATAGCAGCCTCCAAATAGCCTGGGTAGAATCACACTTTTTTTCTTGAGGTGATTATCTGGTGAGAGAAGTTTCCTGGTTGAAGGGATAAAAAATTTAAGCCTGAGGCCAGCACGGAAGGCTTCTAGGTCCAAAGAAAACCTTCAGCTTGTTTTCTAACTCCCACTGTCACAGCCACTTCTTTGACTGCTTTTAGTAGAGGATGTAGGCTTCTTTCAACATTTTTGCATCCTGTTGGTTGCAATGAGCCAGCTCTTTTTGGAGGTCAAATGTGCTATTTTGAATAGCTTAACACCTCCCTAGAAAACCTGTCTTCTCTCCTTACATCACAGAGTTAATAGCAGGCATGCTATTATATATCTACTTTAGGCATGCTCCCAATACACTTTTGGCTTTTCAAAGTGTTAAAAATGTGGAAAGCAGCTTTTGGGCCTCTCAAAATGCATAAATTTCAATATGTCCCTGAACTTAATGGGGTTTCATTAATCCAAAAAATCTCAACTATATTAGTTTACCTTCAGAAACCCTGAAGTTTTGCATCCATGCCTCCATGATAAAGTACCCATGATAGCCATTTTCACAGTGAAGCCTCACATTCAAACAAGGTTTGTTATTAAAACTTTCACAAACTTTGAAACACATTCTTCACTCCTAACTTTTCATGAAACCTTACCTGCACCTGCCTGCTGGAGCCGAGTTCATGCTAGCTTCCTACATATGCTGGACATCTGGGTAAAATATACACTTTCTAGTGATTTTTGGGTGCCTTTCTCTTCTGTACTTTAAGTTTGCCTTTCTGCAGTGGCATATAAATGTGTAAAGATTCACATTCTTCCAGTACTCTTATTTTATGCTGTGTCTGTTTCATTAACCTAAGAACATTGCAAGAAATGATCAAATGGTTATGTCTCAGAACATTAAATTTTCCTATGGTTTTTGACAGAGATTTTTTGCCCTGCTTTAAAATTCAGGTTCTTTCATAAAGATCCTATTTAACATTTTTTACCAATTACATCTGGTTTTGCCTCAAAATCACTAATAATCACATTTATTGATATATATTTCTATTATTTACAAAATATTTATTAAATGTTATAGTTATTATTTATGTGTTTTATATTGTTCTTTAATCACAGCTGTCTACTATAGAGTCACCACAAAAGTTAAAGTGCAATAATTTTGTAATGGAAAAAAATGAGGCAAAAAGTAGGATTAGGCTGTTATGTTTTGTGAAACTGTAATGTGTTCTTAGGTGAAATCAGAGCTTCTTTATTCTGCGGGAATTCATTAGCAGTTCACCTTAGAGAAGGAAAAGAGATATTATGTGGATGTGTGTGCCAAAAAATTAAATACGCTATGCATTAACTTTGAAACTTCAAAATGGCATATTTTATAGAAAATTAATATGGAGACATTTCCTCTCCAAAATAAATGCAGAATTTTACATAATATTTTGTGTTTCAAAAATTAATTTATTACATTCGCAATTAGATTCTTAACTTGCTGTATTAAGTTTCTTCTTAAGGTTGTTTATTCCTTGATAAAGTGAGCACAATGCAATAGACATGTAGCATCATCAGAAATGAACTGGCTCAACAGAGAAAAAATGGTGTGTATTCATACTGGAAGCAGAAAATCAAAGCTGAAAGGTTCATATTGTCACAGCAGTAGCCACTCTTTCAGAAGAATTTTTGATATAAAAGTTTCAAGAAATAACTAAGAAAATCCCTAGGCAAAAGAGTGAAAAAACAGACAAAGGTCCTATCTGTCTGCCTTTTATTCCCCATAATCCAGCCATTGTCTACAGCTTTCTTCAAAATACCTGTGCTCTTAATGAGTTGCTGCACAAATTCCATCTTCAATTTCGGATCAAAGCAAGCAAGGTGAACCTTGTACAGTATCTTGAAGTTAGGCAGGAGGTCAGATCTCTGTTAATATTACATACTACTTCAAAGACAGGAAGATATTTTATTATGATAACATTTTATTATGATAGCCCTTCTGTCTACATGTATGTATGCATGTATGTAATTGACCATGTTTTCATGATAATTTTTACTCTATACATCTGCACTGCCTCTATTTTTGCTAAAATCTTTCATCCATGTTAGAATAGACTTTTTAAATAATCTGTATCCTGCAGGCTGGGAAATATCACTGCTTCCTTGGTTTCTACTTGTTATACTTTTACCTGGACATTTAACACTGGTTATGCTCAATGACCTCTGTTCTGATCTGGAATATCTCTTGTGCTTTTGTGTTCACTGCCTCCTTTTCCTACTTCAAAGGACAGGTACTACATTTGCTCTTTTGCTGTCTGCAGGTGTCTCACCCATTTTATGAAGTCTCAGAAATAGCCAGTACTGGCTTTAAGATTTCTTTAGTCACATTCACATAACATTTATCAAATCTAGCCAATTTGAGAGCATCCTTTTTAGCTATGCACTATGCATTTCCCTTTATATATTCCAGCCCGAGAAGGAACCCTTTTAGCTGCAAGTATTAATTGTGCTAGTCCTGTAATTGCAGTTGACCTTTTTAGTGAGAACTGAGTAATAGATCCACTAAACACTTCAGGCTTCTCAGTTCCTTCAGTATTCCTCCCTGCTGAGCAACAGAGAATATACCTTCCTGGTCTTATCTATTCACTGCTGATATGATGTTTTCCTGTGACTTCTGTGTTTCTTTCTCTTCACATCTCCCTTTGTTCTTGTGGGCTAGTATCTACCACATATCTGAGTTTCTTGAAGTCAGTCTTCCTCAAGTACCAAATGGTTTTGTTTGCTGCTCTCTTCCCTATGAATCGCAGGCTCTTCGGTTTTATGGGAGTTCTAAGTTGTTTCTCTGTCATGTTCTTAATCAGTTCTGCCTTATTACTTAGAAAAAGCTACTGTCCTTGTCTTTAATACATAAAAAAGAAATGTTCACAAGGCACTCAAAGTAAAAAAGAAATGTTCACAATGCACTCAAAGTACCTGTTGATTGCTTCTTGTCCTCCTTTCTCATTAAATGACATGGTAATTAAGTTGCCCTTGTATCAGTACCTGTTTCAGATGATTTAGTTTGTTGCTTACAGAAAGCCTGGGATGGCTGGTTTTTCTAGCTAGGATGTTTACTTCCACTATTAATTCACTTCTGAATTCTTTTATCTTCTAAAATATTTCTTGAATGGTAAACTTCTGAGATGTCATTAACATCATTGTGTGAAAGTTATTCCACCCTTTTTGCACGCCAAAGTAGGCCTTCATTTTAACATGTTGAGTGATATTTGATTTAGAAGAGCAAAAATCTGACTCCAGATACCTCAGGTAATTGTCTGTGATGCCCATGGCTATATCTTTTCATGGTACAAAAACTGTTGGCAACATCAAGAGCACAGGGTGATGGAACAGCTGCTTTTCTGTCAGCAACCATCTACACTTTAGCTAGTTCATTCCAGTCACATTTTTTTCACCTGGGAACAGTTTCTTTAAGAGCTCTGGTGGTGTTAACTATGTTGATTTGTCTAGAATAACATTTCAGGGTGAATCACAGTGAATGCTGCCAAATGTTTGCTTGAAAGTTATGAAGTTTCTGGGTGTTTTTCTGATGACTATCTTTGAGTATTATCCAAAAGATGGAAACCTGGTCAGCATTTCACGGCTTGAAATAGAGACTCCTCTGCACCGGGATTCAGCTTAACTGCTTTCCTGCTTTCTTTGTTCTAGTTATAATTGTTCTGTGGAAGACTGTTACTGAAAGCAATTTCACATTGTACAGTGCAAACTGAAAAATTGTTCTTGCTTAATGAAGTTTTTGCTTCAGTTGCTATGGTTCCCATCCCCATTAATTCATTACTAGAGAACAGAAAAACAGATAAATTAGAATATTGTTGTCCTGCAATAGGTGACAAGAATCTAATGAGTATATGAGACTGACAGAGAAGAAAAATAAATAAAGAGCTATCATTATCTGTCTCAGGTTACTTGAATATTTCAGAATAACAAGGTATCAAAATTCTTAAAAAAGAAATATAAAGGAATAGTCTACGTAATTATTCAGGTGGACTGTAAGAAAATTATCTCTATTAATTTATTGATTAATATGTTTAATTTTACTGAATAAATAATGTCTGAGAAAAGCAATCCTTTCTTTTTCCCCCAGAATGCTTTGCAGACTTTTCTGTGTTTCTTTAGGGTCCCATACTATGTATTTATAACAAAGAGAACAGAATAAAGTACATTTTATTTTCCTACAAAGCTTTGTGTATACAAGATTGACTTTAAGGCATGAATATTATCAGAGATGATAAATCAAAATAGAAAGGAGCCTTGTTGGTGGAATATTAACTACTCACAAAGGTAATACTGCATCTGTGCTTGTAATCTACTTTTTCTTTGCAGCACCTAGAAGCTGTAGATGAGCCTGGTCAACAATTATATGATGTATTCAAACATGTGATAATTTCCCTAAAGGATTTTATTTACAGTTTAAAAGCAAAAGAGGCAAAAGTCAAAAACAAGGGTGAGCAATGAGATTAATTCAGTATTATGTGGCTGCTTAGTTGTGGCAGATTATAAAGAGTTCTCCTATCTCTGTGCAATGGGAAATATTTGAAATGTGAAAGTTGAAACTCCACTTAAAACTTCATCTTTGATGGGAGCCTCATTCCCACTGATTTTTGTTTTAGTGAAAGCTTTCTCTTAAAAGTGTTCTTTTTTCCCCCTTGATTATTTTGAGTAAGTCAGAAATATAAATTAATAGTCCTTAGACAAGTAACTGGTCTATGTTTTTTCCCCCAACACATAAACTCATATTTGATTCTTCCTATAAGTCTTCCCTCAGTTTTTATGAAAATACCGCTTAAAAACTCTGTCCATAGATGCTTTTTCTCCTCACTCAGTTGACCCTGAGATATAGAAAGACTTAATTCCCCTGAAGCTTCTACACTTTTTCTCCACTGATGAGATATGCATGTACTCTGAGAAAGTAATTTCTGATTCAAATCAGGCACTGCCTGTAGCCTGCTCATACTGCTGCTTGTTAGTCTTCATCTAGGCTGTGTGACTCTCATGGGAACCCAACAAACCTCTATAGTACAGACCAGAAAACAGTTCTTTAGTGCCTGGTAAACATCACTGGCTCAGAAACTCTTCCACAAATAAGCAACTATCTTGCTTAAAGAGTATATTTACTTGCTTAAGGAGTATTGGAATGAGGTGAAGAAACCTGTAGCATTTCATTAATCCTTTGTGATATATGAAATTGTATTTATCACAAACCTATAAAGAAAATTATTACCACAATGATGGTCCTATGCAAGAAGGAGATGAAAAATAATAATCCCTGACATGGAGACAGAAGAATCCAGCTGGAAGACCTGTGGAAGTTAGCCATGGCCTCGAAACCTCATCAGAAGACTTTTGTTTGCCTTATCAGGGAAACTGAATGATCATTCATTTTATATTTTCTTCCCAACTTCTAGGATTTTATAGACTACTCATTTTCCAGGATGAGGAACCCATGTCTATTTGAATCTTGCAAGAAGAAATCATGTCAAACTATTTTACCTGGTTGAGGGATAAAGAAGAAACCATAGAAGCCATATATATTACGAAGCCTTTTGATACAGCTTCACATAAAACTTTCATAAGCAAGTCAAGAAAACTAAGTGAAACTGCTACAGGGTGAATATAAAGCTGTTTTTAATTTAATGTCAGAATAGAAGATCTAAATAGATTTCAGCAAGTTTGACCTGAGCCTAGCCAATATTTTAACTTACATCTTGGATGAAGGAATAGAATATGAATTTATTAAATCTGCAGGTGATCCAGAATCGTCCAGGCTGTAATGAAATTGAAGAACAGAATTAAAGTGAAAAATGATCTTGATAAATTGAAGAAATGTTCTGAAAAAATGGGACTCAATTCAATAAGGACAAGTAAAAAGTTATATATTGATCAAAGTTTATGAACTGCACAAATACATAATAAGGAATAATAATAATAAGGAACAACTCACCAGGAAGCAACTTCGGAGAGGAAGACCTGGCAAGAACAGTGAGTCACAAACCCAAAGCACCATATTACTGTTAAAAAGTGGTGTCATTGGGGTGTATAGATACTCAGGGAAACATCATATAGAAGTGAATCTTTCTGTGCTAGTCAGCATTAATAAAACAGTCTTTCCTATAGTCCAAGAAAGACAGAGAAAGCAAAGAGGAAAGCAGTGAGTTGGAATTGAAGTATAACCAATGAGGAAGGGTTTTAAGAAATAGAATTTTTAAGTCTTGGGGAAACAAGAGAGAAGTGCAGTAGTGTTTAAGTGCCTTCAAGGATACAACAATCCTTTCCTTTTGATACTTGTGAATGGACTACTGCATTTCAGAGAGAAATGAACTCTCTGAAAGGAAGTGAATCTCAAAAATGTTCAGGGTAAATGTTCACAGGTTATTCTGAGTTGGAAGGAACACACAAGCATCATCAAATTAAGCTCTGTAGTGAACGGCCCATACAGGGAGTGAACCCACAACCTTGGTGTTAGCACCACGCTCTGACCAACAGATTCAGTGTTAGGTAAGACTTTATGACATAGAGGATAGATAACAACTTCAGTAACTTGAAAAACTGAAATCAATATAATCTGAGATTTTTTACAAAGAACTGTAACAAATATATTTGTTAGACAGAAGTCTATCAGGATACTTTAGATATTCTTGATCCTTGTTTTTGATGGATGGATTCTGATGGCTACCTGATGTACATCTCATTCCTGTTTCCTTGCTGATCAATATACATAGGTAAAAACCTGTAAGATAATAAGGAATGCAGTACAGAGTAATGATATGAGCTGGCAAGATGTTGGCTGCATTTTTCTGCCTAGATAGGCTATGATAATCTGCAGCTCTGCAGACTCAGCTCAAACAATATTCTACCTTGAGCTGAAAATGGATATAAAAGATGTCAATCTATCCAGTAAACAGGCACCTCTATAGATACTCTCTTCAATATCTTATGCATTAAATGGATTTGCTTAATAAAAAATATTACAATTTATGTTAATAATGACCTATAGCAGAGGTAACAATACCTCTTGCTGAACATCTACTTATTACCGTAGAGAAGTTGTCTAGGTCTGTCCTAGAACAAAGACCTACTCCTGGATTTCTAACTGAATTTGGATAAGACCCTACAATGATGTTATGAAAAAAAAACGCTTCAGTTTGGTCACTCCTAAACTAAGCAGGTCTCAAATTCATAATTACATTTAATACATTCAGTGGAAGAATGTTAAACACAAGGTTTTGAGGAATGTACACAGCCAAGAAGCTGTCAGTAGTCCTCTTTGCTTTCTCCAAGAGACATGTTTGCTCTGACACTGCACCCCTCAGTTAGTTCTGGGGGATACTGCAGTGTGAGACTTTCTTTTCTTTGTGTCAAATCACCATCATATGACCTCAAAACTTGCACATTTTCTTTGTTTTGAATTTCCTTGGGACAGTTGCTTGTGTTGACAGAACTGCTGCCTCCTAAGTAGATAAAATGGATTAGTGGGATCAGTAGGACAGGGAGCCCTCAGCATGTCCCATGATACAGAGTCACAAAGTGATGGCTTGCTGATCCCAAAACAGCAGCTTTTTTAGTTGAGATGAAAGAGAAGTACACATATAACTTTACTAGCATATTTGAAGGCTCTGTGAAAGCATTTCAATCACAAGTACACTTTGTTTTAAACAAAAGCTACAGTTACCTTCATCAATCAAATCAACATACACAGTGTAGAGTCAATACTTGAACAAAGTACTACCTGCCTACAAACAAACAAATTATACCTCTACTCTGCCACACAAGAATGCACTTAAATCTAATGAGTGAAGAAACCAAGGAAAAGACAAGAAGTAAGAGCAGGACTTCTGTAAAGGAGAAGTGAAAATTATGTTAGGCATGAATTCTGTCACATTGGTACAAGATCATACATTTGAAAGGATTTATACATTAGTTGTACAAAGTTGGAGAAACAATCATTCAAATTAAACCAAAACTTTGAGACTTTGGACAGTTGTTTTCTAAAGCATGCAAGAAGTCTGGTGCTCCAGAGACACTGAGACAATGAAGACCAAGTTGTAGTGACCCTGTACGGTCTGATATTTTGCTTCCTAAATTTTACAAAAAATATTAGGATTTCAATGTTGTAAACATTTACCCCAGCTCTCTGCCTAATGTAGTCTGTAGGATTTTCCTGACTTAACTTCCCATTCAGCTCCACTAGCTACAGATAAAATGAGGAATGTCTCTTGGAAAAAATTCATCCAGTTACTCTGACACCACCCCACCACACACACCCACTGAGCTACCAGACATTATATCTGGCAAATTGTTCCAATCATCTGTTCGTGCTTGAAGTTTGAATCTTTTTTTTTAGTCAGAATATGTCTATCTGATAGCTAGGGAGCTTTTTGATGATTTGTCTGATACATTGATTGGCACTCTCTTTTCAGAGTTTTCTTTCTTTCAGAGGTTTTTGCAGGCTATAATGAAGTCAAGCTGAGCCAGCTTATATTTGCCATAAAGCAAATTGGTCCATTAAGATAGCAAATACAGGGTTTGTTCTGTTTACACAGGACAAAGGCAACAAAATCACTTGGCACTCAGTATGCCTCAGCTTTCAAATTTATAATTATTTCATTTTTATCTTGCTTTTTGCGTTACAGAATGTTCATTTTTAAAATTAAAAATTCCCAAGGACACATCAGCAATGTCAAAGTTGACAATTTATCACACCTAAGTGAAATCGACCCCCCCCTCACCATTGTGTGCATTTTTGTCACATACTGTTGTGGAAAGAATCTTAAAGATCTTCTTGTGTAGTTCCATAGTGTGATCTAGTGATCTATGTCTGACACTAGAACTCCACATAATGGATTTGAAATTTGTTCTACAGGTATTCATGATCACTACTCTATCAGGAAGTTATGGAAAGGTCGTGATAATTTTCCTTCCCCTTTTTCCACAACACCCTTTCCACATAAAACAGAACTTGCATTTTTAAAATTCTAGTTAAATCTTGTTTTAGTACCAGTGACTAAACCAGGTATATGGTGCTAAACAAGCAATTCAAATTCTTCCTGATTATTACACAGAATCCTTATATTGATGTAGAGATATATTGATGTATAAAGGATATTTTTTTTTCTGTCCCTTGAGAGATTGTTCATTTTTGGGACCTTTGTCTTGACTTGGCATGAAATGAATATTATTTGTCTTCCTCTTGTCCTCTCTGAACCTTCAGACTTTTGGAAGTTTGCCATTTTTATAACCTCTTCCTCAGCAGAAAGCTTCTTCCATATTGCAATGGATACTGAACATTTTTCATGCTTCCTTCACTATGGGCATCATTACTTTATACCAAATGTCATCGTGCAGCTATTTGACTTGAGAATCCCCAGGGACAGAGGATCACAGTGAATGGCCTCACTACCAGGCTCCTTCAAACTCTTCACGTGTTAGCACGTACAGAAATGTCATTTGTGCTAATGTGCAATTTCACTAGTGAAAATTTTCCTGCCAACCTCAAAATGCCTTCCCAGAATGATGTCATGAGACTTGGCTCCAAGAAGACAGCACAGTTTGTTATTGTCTAGTCTCCTTTACAAGCTGTTCTTTCCATTCCTTTTAGCATAGTAATCTTGGACAGAAGGGTCCTTCTTGGACCCAGCTTTAGCATCTTGCAAGTGGCCTGAAGGACAAGCTTGCATTTCTGTTGTGCAGTTCCCAGCTTCATTTGACCAGATGAATCTGCAATTAAATCCTCTGCAGTTTCCACTTGAAACTTGTACTTGGATATTTCTAAATGTATGCAATTATTCTTAGCTATCTCCTTCTTAGAGTCTACAAGCATTCTTCTTCCCTGGATTTTCACCAGATTCAGTGTCACACGTTACCTCCAAAGTTTATGAAATCCTCCTTTTCTGTTTTGGATCCTCTCTTCAAATTCTTTGTTCACCTTGATTCTGGCTGACCACATACTATCTGGCCTTTCTTTGATTTCCTGAGGTTTTCTGGTATCTCTGAGATTTCATGGCCAAGTCAGCAACTTCTATTGCATATGAGAGGAGCAACTTCTAGTCTTAGCAAGCAAAGAAAGCACAGCACCAAGTCCACCTCTTTTCACCATGGTAATACATATTAACTGTGTGTGGGGCAAAAACTGCTCGAATATTTTCAAAAGCTCTTTCTAAATACTCCTATCTGCTGCCCTTGTCCATCCAATCACAAAGCCAATCCAGGCTTTACAGAGCAATTGAAAAGTACACCGAAGTTCACAGCTTAACTCAACCTGCTATTTGTTTCCAGTGATTAAGAATTTAAAATTTTAAACCCCAGGATTGATGTTAAGCCTGTAGGATGCAGCCACATAATCCTTAGAGAGAAACCCACACAAACAGGTGTGTTTTTCTCTATCCTGTTTAGGATCTATGTAACCTTCAATGATGCCAAATAACTCTTCTCACTTCACTTGAGGGATGAGAGTATTTCACTAGTGGGTAGGTTAATTATTACCCATGAAAAGAACACTTAAACTCACTATTTTTCCCTCAAGGTGTGTGTTCACATTCTCACATACATCATTATGTGCCATAAATACTATGCATATATACATAGGCATAGCTATGGGAACCATGAATATGTAAAAGAAATGCACATAACTGAAGTATTTTTGTAGGTACAAGTACTTCGTTGCTCTTTGAAGGTCTGTCTCATAAGTCATAGTGTTTAAGGCAGGTTTTTTCCACCTAGATTGAAAAATAGGTATAATTATCATAAAAGGCACTGCTACTTCCAATGCACCTCTGTGAATAAATATCAATTAATTCATGCATCATGGAATGATAATGAAATATTATAACTTCATCTATGATAACAGTATAACTTTTCATGCCCGTTCACTTGCAATCATCCTCTCTAGATTGCTAATTAAATGCCTGAAGCTGTATTTAGTGGAAAAGATTGAACCATTTGTTCTTTTGTATATTTTGTCAGGATAAGAATAAGCCTGTATGAAATATCTTTGGACTTTTTCACACAGAAAAAAACCCAGCACTCAAATCTACTGCATTGTTTACTTGGTATAATCGTAAAATACCTCAATTTTGTGTGCAAAAACACTCCCTGGAGAACATGGATCCTCTAACCATACACTGCACCCTTCTTGTAAGTCTTGGGGCTATTACATTGTTATTATACCATGGCATGTGTGCCAACACACTATTGCAACACTACTAAAGAAAAAGCAGCATGCACAGATCTTACAGGTGTCCACACCATTTTTCCTGGATCAGCTTCACTCTATGGTGTCCTTCCTATGTCTCACAGCATAGATTTATAAGAATATTTTTTTCCTTAGAAAAAATCACAAAAGCAAAATCCTTCCACTGCTTTACTTGTGCACAGGGTAGAGCTTACTTGTGCTAGCTCTTTAACATTGAGTAAAACCTTGTACCTCAGTAATCTTATTTCTGCTTAGCTCCAGGCTAGTTTTGTCAATCCCCTCATTGCAGAAGTTAAAGCTTCCAGATTCAGAGTTCAGGTTTGATGTATCAAGGTTTGACTGCAGGGATGAGACTCTGGATTTAGTGGTGGATCTGTCTCTATGGTGACTCTTATAGAAATTGTGTTATTTGTGTTACCTGCAGTGATGGAAGAAAATCAAGGCTAGACACCAAAGGTCAATCTGTCAGGGGAAATAGAAGGAGCACTGACAAAATGCTAGGGCCTAGTTACACAAAGGGCAAAAGAGACTAGGTGACTATAATTTTCCACACTGAGTTGAAATGCTGTGAAATCACACCACCATTGGTGATGTATTTAGCTGAAACCAATTTCTGGGATATGCACATTATCCAACTCTATATTCTGAAGGATGGACTTGGTTCCAGAGGGAAGCATTTAAAGACTAATATATGAGGTATCTACATTTATGAGATATAAAAAAAAAAGTGAAATTCTGAATAGAACAGATATTTTTCAGAGTTTTTTTTTAATCTTGTAACTCAGCTGCTCCTGAAATATCCAAAGATATCTGCTGTTTTATTCTCAGTGGATATGTGTTAGGACAGCAAGTTTGCTACACAGTAACAATATTTAAAGGAGGTTGAGTTTCCAAATCACTCTTCTTACAGTGGAAATTCATGCTTTTATGTCTCATAACATAATTTTCTCTACACCTGATGTTCTCTCAGCATGTATGAATGCATATTCAGTATCTCCTGTTGATCGATATAAAATGACTTCTGCAATATGACAATGGTGCATGTATAATTCCGTGACAAAGGGCAGGGGGCTGGGTGACTTATGTGCACGGTTTACAGGATTTGTTCTTCACTTCTCAGAAATGCATTTTAAAGCCAATCATGTCAGGAACATCTGAAAAGAGTTGTCATCTGTCATGAAGCTGGAAGCCTGTAGGGAAGAAATCTGTGATCTTTGCCCAATTTCTAATGATTTCACATCACAACTGGCACTAAGCAGAGCATCTGGTGATGTTGCTGCCCCTCTCCCTATGTATGGTGAAGCACAGTAGGGATCCACACTGTAGGTAGCTGTCCCTTTATGCTGGGGTCACAGTGTCAGGGTGAGAGGGTGCAAAATGTTTACAGCCTCCTTTTCCTGATGCCTTAGCATTGCAAACAGACAGTATCATCCCTCTCCAGCCTAATGTCCTACGTGAGCCCTTCTAGCTTTGCAAAGAGGGGCAAGATTATTAAATATAATCACCAAGATTTGTGCAAAGGGAAACAGTGCAACCCTGTAGTTTGCAGTTCTAAAGGAAAAGGAAAGAAAACCTAATCTTTTCAAAGACTGGACCTCTTTGAAAGATGTTATTTTACTTTTACCTGCTGATTTTTAGCAAAATAATTTTATTCTGGGCAGCCTGTTCCTGGAAATGGCCTCATAATTGCTAACTTTATCTTTTGCTGCCAGTGTCTATTTAATCACCTCCTTGTTGCATTCACAACCCACACACTGACGCAAAATCTCCTCCTGTTCTGATTCTTCACCTATTAGAGCCTTGGCCCAAATACCTCTCTAATGCTGAATGAGCAAACACCAAGTCAATGTCAAAGTCAACCAGGCATAACTCGCTGCAGAGAGTCTTTCTATTCACATTCCCTCTTTGCATTTCAAATATAATGTAGCCTAACAATATAGCCTGAATGATGCTGGAATTCAATAGCTAAATTTAGGTACCTTTTAAAAGCAAATATTTGTCCTGTACATTAAAATACCCTTGTTTAACTTCCTGCACTGATTAATTGACAATGTAAATGAGACTATAAATTTAGTTACTTAGAAAAAGGAATCAGAACACAGTGTCAGAGTTCACGTTCTCCCTGTGGGTGCTGGCCATCAGCAGATTTGGTGCTACAAGCCACCAACTCAGTTGACAATGGAACTGTTTTACTCAAATATAAAATTGCAAAGTCAGAGTTTCTAAGACTTGAGTTAGGTGCTACCATATCCACTTACGCCAGCTCTGGAACAACTACCTTGGCACTGCAAACACAGCTTTAGGTGCTTGGAGACTTTGAGAAAATAATGCATCTCTGAGCCTTGAGCTCCTCTAAGCTTGGAAAATAGATGAAGCGCGGCACTCCACAACTGTTGTGAACATTTTGTACTCAGGGGCCTGAATTCCTTCTAAGGTCCACTCTGGGTACCCATGTCCTTGTTTAGATATGGAATTGAGGCTTAATTTTAGGTATCCAGGAATTTGGCATAATGCCAGTATTTTGAAGCAGAGGAGGACTTCCTGTCCCTAATCCGGGAGATAGGGCTGTCATATGTGTCCCTGGAATTTCCAGAGACATGCCCAGAGCCAGTGCTGGGCAGCCAGGCATCTCCCTGTGAGGACAAGTATCTTCCATGCACGGTGGGGTGAGCAAGGGGCCAGACACCTCTCACAGACTCAGAAGCTGTGTCGGAGGCAGCAGAACAGGAGCTAGGTTTTGTGGCTGCCAGAAAAACAGATGATGCCTTCTGGAGGCTGAAACTAGACAGAGCATAAAGATAAAGTAGGGATTTATTAAAATACCTCAATGGGCACACCTGTGCAACACAAAAGCCTGGCTGGGCTACAGACAAGATACACCCAAAATGGACACTCGATCACGAGGTATCACATTTTATAAGGTCTGGTTCATTAACATATTGGAGTCAATTGTCCAATTATAGCCTCAGATTATGGAGCTCCATCCTCCTTATTTTTCTTCTCACTTCACCATTGTTTTTGTTCTTGGGCTTGAAAGTTGTATTGGTTGTCCTTGGTATCAAGCTAGAAAAGGAGTCATTTTGTCTACCTACTCTGTGAAGAGACCTTAGTAGCACTTAATATAAAACCCAGAACTCCACACTAAAACAGTCCAGAATCTGAGAAATATAAAATCTAAAACTCAAGACATCAGTAGGAATCATTTCGGTATGCATCTGTGTGAAACTGAAGCAATGCAGAGAAATTAGGCTGTTGTGCTTACCACACTTTAACTGTGTATGAACAAACTGCCTTCCATTGTCTTGCTGCAGAATATGTTATTTCCCCAGGAAAAGGGTAAATACCACATTTCCAGGTGGGGAAGCTGTAGTTTGCTGGATTGGAAGGGACAGCTGGCGTGTGTCTGTTGTGGCACTTTCCTGCTATGCAGTTGTCAGGATGCAGCACAATGCTGGCTGCTGGAGTAAAACAGAATTTTAATGAACAAGCTGCAGGGAGAGAAATAAAACAAATTTGTCTCTATCCAAGTAATCAGCCACCAAACATGCTCATAAAATTCATATATGACAGAATAAGGAGTTCGTGCCTGTGATCCATTTGAATTTTTCTTTTCACTGACTTTCTCATATAAAATCTAACCTGGTACATCTATGTGAATGCAAATTTACCTTGAATCCAAAATCGTAGCCTGTTACTACCTATCTTGTTATTGTTGTTAGTACACTCTGTTGCTGTTTCACACCTTGCATTTTTTTCTGTTACTTAAAAAAGCTCATTTTATGGGAACAATCAATTCATGTGGCATTTTTACCTCAAATCCAGGCTGCATTTTCAGAGGGTTTATTACATTGTGGTTTCCACTGCTTACATGAAAAATCAGCTCACAGCATTTGCTTGGAGAACTTGACAGAGCCCAAGATTTTGTTTTCTTTTCTAGATGGTCCAGCTGTGCCAAGGAACAACCCTAGAAGTGGGACCTCATGGAATCTGCCCAAGATGGCCCGTTGGTGGGAGGTGGGCTCTTCAAGTCTACCACTGAGGCACAGTCTTGCTGCTAAACTGTTATTTTCCCCTTTTAAATCCTATGGTATTTAATCAAATAATGATATTTTACAATAAATCGAGATTTAGGTAAAGTATTTTTTATTACTAACATTTTTTGCCATATGCAAAAGGAAAGGTCAGAGTGAGGATCACAGCATTGTGCTGTGTTTTGTACCTGCTACAGTGGCAGGGCTGTAGAGACACTGATGAGAGGACAAGGTTGGATAAAGAAACTCAAGCAATATCTTTTAGTGTATCTTTCTGCTTTTTTGATGTTACAAATTCAAAATGTCCGAAACCATAGGAAAAATGAGAACAAAGCTGAGTCAAAGTAGGAGCAGAGGAGTGAAACCCAGACTCACTGAAATACTGGTAACGTTTTCACAGACTAAGAGCTTCCATTATTTTGTTGCAGATGTGTCCCTTTCCCTAGGCTAAAGCACTGCTATTTAACAAATGTGGTCGGTAGCTGAGAAGCCAAAATAAAGGCTTGTGAAAATGAATATGTACTGCATTCTTTAGAGCTGACAGTGGAACTCCTTAGTTACTTTTCTTGACTTCAAAAATTTTATAACACTCAGTTATTCAGGGGCAGGCCAGGCCTCAAACTTCTGTTCCTGCCTTTCAAAACTGCAATTGTAGCCATACAAAAATAAGTAAATAACTCTTATTTACCCTTCTTCTCAGGTTCCTGCCTCTAGCTTGGGCCTTTTCCCAGGAACACCTATCTCAGCCTTTTTAGGTCTCATGACTTTCATTTCCTGCAGTCTGTATGTACTTTCTTAGGAACACTCAAAGGCAATGAGAAAGTATTGACATTTTGATAAGGAAAGTGCAGAGATATAACCTGCCCTACAGAGCAATATGCTGTCAGCCAGCTGCCTGGCAAAGGGGCCAAGCAGCCTCCTACAAGAGTGAGTCACTTTTCTTTCCACCACTTCTTGCTCATTGCAGTGAACAAAGGAGAAATAAAGGGCCTGATTCAGAGCTCATTGATGAAGCACAGAATCTCCCTGCTAGATTTAGCTTCATCATGGGTTTTGGCAGCAGTTCAGCCTTTAACATTTTCCACTCTTCAAGACACACTAGCTACTATTAGCCCTGCTGACAGGTTCTTCCCTTTCCTTTTTAACCTGTAATTCTTTTTCAACTGGAGTTGTCTGTAGGGTGACAAAGTTAGCATTTTGCTCTGGGATGACATTTTCATTTCCAGTGTAAAATCTCATAATGAAAGTAGCTTACAGCAACTTCTTTCTCTTTCCTTATGGCTCTGACACTTGTGGAAGCTCCATAACTACTCCATGAAGTGCTGTGCACCTGGACTCCACCCCATGAGCTTTTGTACTTTTTTTGTTGTATTCCAACTCTAATGTATTAGTGCATGTGGGTTGGTAGAGAGGAGCACTTCAAAGCCTCACTCAGGAATAAACCCCCCTGCCCCAGCAGATATTGTGTACTCTGACAGACATGTCTCTCAAAACAAGAGCAGCTGCATTTTGTGACGCAGCAGGTCATGTTGCACCAGCTGCTGTTGGCACAGGGGGGATCGAGGCCTCTTAACATGCTTCTATTTCTTCCTGTCAATCCTATGTGGGAGCCAGAGTCCCACCTGGGGCAAGTTCTAATAGGAGATGATAACAAACTACAGAAGGAAAAAGAGGAAATTTTCAGGTTACATAGGCTAAGAAAGAGACCTGGTCAAATGCCCAATAGGAATTTCACTTCTGATGTTAACAGTCTTTATATCAGGACCTAAATTTACCCCTTCTTTTTGTTGAGCAATGATTTGCATATCATAAGGTGCCAATTCTGCCCTGGGACAAGACATTGCTGGAAGCCAAGGGGTCGTTCCTGTTCTTTGTACAGCTGTCCACAAGAAAGGAGATGAGCAGTCGCAGGTTTGATGAAGAAGAGATCATGGTTTGTTTTCAAGAGGTGACATTTTTCCAGGGATGTGCAAGGAGAACAAGATTTCTTGCATCATCCATCTCCCTCAACACTTCCTATGTGTTGTGGCCTAAACTTACCAGCTAAGCAGGTTTTGCGCAGTGTTTGGAGAATGTAAAAGTTGTCCACACATCAAGACTCCAAGAAAACAAGAAGTACAGGAGGAGAAAAGAAGAGGTAAAAGAAAAGCCTATTGCTTTGTACCTCTGTGAAAGGCACTGGATTCTAATGCTTTCTCTCTGTTCATGTCTTGCTGTGCTGTCTTTAATGTAGTTTATAAACTTCTCAGTGCAGACACCTGCTGGTTTTATTTGCAATTATAAGATGTTCTTGGAATAAATTGCTAACAACTACAGCTATAATAATATTGAGCAACACTGGTATTTACCATAGCTAAAGCAGACAATAGGGAGTTCCCTAACCCAGAGCAAAGAGGTAAGAAGGAGCTTACAAATGCAGCACAATTAAAAGGTGCTAATATTGTTAATTATTATTAACACTTGTTTTTCTGCAGCAGAAGGAGCTACAAGCAGATTCAGATCCCAGTGCTGCACAGTGTTGTTCAAAAGCATAATAAGATCATTCCTGCCCTGTATAAGAATACATTCAAAGGTTTTTCTCTTGCAGAACATTCACAGATGAGGGAATATTACAAGTCTTAAGAGAAGCTTGCAGGACTCCTAGGCAATGCAGACAGAGGAATTATAATGTTCCCATTATACAGATGGGGAACATGAATATTTGCATCAGCTTACAAAAAAAAGACCTGAAGCGGTGCCGTGAATCCAAATCTTGTGATGTCTAGTTCTGCACCTTAACTACAAGGTTGTCCTTAAGTTACTGATTATCAGTGTTGAGAATTTCTAGAAATGTCTTCAGTATTCAATGTATTAGCCATTCAAAACAAAGCAATCTAAATTTAGTTCTCTGGAACTGCTACAGGATTCAATTTCCTAAAAGCTTGATTATAAAGCATAATGCTGTGTGTGTAGGGACAATAAAAGAACAGCCTTAAAGATAAAGTTAATAAGACTCAGATAGAAAATTATAGTAAAAATTTTAACTGCCATCTTAATAAAGGATAATATTACAGTGCACTGAAATCTGCATCAGAAATTTTTTTTTACATTAAATATTATACGATTGCAGGGCATACCTGACTCTTCAGGTGACAATAGTTATTAGTTTTTTGGAACCCTTCCAGATCTATTTCGCTTAACATACACGTTTTTATTTTGTATACGCTTACAGCTCTTCATATGTACAACTCTTTTCAATATAATTTTTATTTTTCCAGATCCTAATATTTGCCCTTAATATTAATTGATAATATAATATAGAAAAAAATGGACTGCAATATTTCAACAGTATAAGATACACACATGTGAGAGACTTCATGTTTTGTACAAGCCAGGAGAAAAATAATTAACTCCACAATAATTTCCTCCACTTTAAACTCCTTTTGGGCCAACATTAAAATGAAAATCTAAAGAGGCCATATCTTTTCTATACTTTGATGTTGCTAAACACACAAAAATTGTAATATTGCCCTTGCAGTCCAGACCCCCTCTTCTGTCTGATCTCTGAGGATGCAAATTTATTTATTGGATGATTTCTCATTCCTGACTCTGCCTGTACCAGCTCAGGCTTTAATTCCAGAAGATTATTGATTTAATCTCTGATGGGTTAATCAAGATGACTACCAACATATTAATACCTGTTGTTAATATCACGAATTTTATCAAAATACTGCTTTCTTCATTCTGTAAAGCAAGCGTTTCAGAGGTAGTAAAGGCCAGTATTAATATAGATTTTGGAACCAGTAGTACTACCCACACAACTTCCAGAATGGGTGCTTTTAATCACTTGATCACCACTTATTTTTTATCATAGTGTATTGAACTATGTATTGTGTATGACTTGCTAAGTAACAACATAAAGGTTAAAGTTTATGAATCTAAATAATCTCATGTTGGGCTGAATAATTTCTTCATGAAGGAAAGCAACTAGAGTACTTGACACAAGCAAGTAAATGGATTTCTGGATGCATTCACCAGTTTTACTCTCCTAACATTTATTCTGCTCCATCAAACTATATTCATGAAGCTATTTCCTGAAAATATCCATGTTGGAATACATCTGTACCTTAACACCTCTACAACTAGGAGGGCTTTCACACTTTCAGAATATCTAATCCAGTCTTTTGTTCCTGACTGTTTTTTTTATATTGGTTCCTTCTTGCTGCTGACTTTGTGGCTGGACATGGAGTCCAGTTCATTCTCTGTGTTGTTAATTTATGGAGTTTTTCTTCTGTGTTACTTTTTAATCCCATCTCAGGCCAGATGATAGATGAGATCAGAAGTCACATCATTACCTCTTTATGGTATTGTCATCTGACTGCTGCTCTTCTGCAGCTGACTGATTTACTTCCTCTGTTTTCTGGGCCTTCTGTGTAGCTGTGGCTCTTAGTGACATGGTTTAGTGTTGGATTTGGCTGTGCTCAATGGCTGGACACAATGCTATTAGGTCTTTTCCAACTTAAATGATTCCACAATTCTACTTTCCTCAACATCCTCCATTGTTGTCTTTTTCCTGCTTTCTGTGGTTAGGCCAGAAGCAATGGAGAATCTGATTCTCTCTGTGGTCTCTAGGCTTCCTTGTGTCTTCCTAGGACCAGCAGCTGACTATACCTTTAAAGAGTTTCTAAGATATGTGAAGAAATAGTCCCTGCTTAAGAGCAGAGTTCTTTGCAAAGAGGTTCAATCATGCAATGAGGAATGCCTTCTGAGATCACTCAGCTGTGTCATCTGGGTCTTGATTCTCTTAATGTTGAGCTAATTGTTGAATTCAAAGGCAGTGCCTTGGAGATATGTCCTGTGTTTACCTCCGTGTCTGATATTACTGTGGATTAGTGCCTGAACACAGTGGGGAAGGTGTGCTCCTGCATAATGTATTTCCAGCTTCTTGATGACGAAGCTTAAGTGTCCTACAGACAATACATCCCCACAGAAATAATGCAATTCCATACTGTCAATATGACAAAATATAAAAGATCTTCCAATCTTTTTCCAAAGTTGGGCTACAATTACAAAAAATTTTCCTTGCTGGAGTAGAGCCTTTTCCTACTTCCTACTTTATCTCCAAATTCAGATACTAAGCTCCTTCTATTTCACTAGCCCTTGTACATTTATCCACTCAAGGTGGTAACTGTTTGCTCACATTACTGTTGCTCAACACTAGACATGCTACACTTGGTAGGGGTGAAGTTTTTTTTACAGCATCTTTTCTTTGTAATCTAGTGAATTCTGGAGTGCAAGCCCTCGTTTTGCTGTGTTCTCCTTGGCATTCACTCCCTTTCCAGAAAGGTCTAGGTACAGAACAAAAACAGACCATGAGTTTCATCCTACTAATGCAGATGTCTGGTGTGTAGAGAGTTACTCTATGCCACAGGTAGTCCCTTTAAGGTTGTCTTATTGGAAAGAAACAGGACCTCTTACATCACAGGACAATTCCTCTTAGACAGCTAAAATAGGTCAAATGAATCACTACTTAAAAGTGCCTATTTCTAACCACGGAATATAAATTGAGTCCTGGGTGACTTGCCTAACTTCTGATATTTGCATTTTAGGTGCATTAAAATGAGATGAAAGCCCCTCCTTGAGCCTGCTGACTCTCCTGATCACTTGTTCTGCTCTTACTGCACATTAGACATGGTGATGCCCACTAGCATGGTTTGAATGCAGCATGGAGTGGTTTCCTTGTGAGAATTTCCAGTGATTCATCATCATCCTCCATATTGTCCTGAACTCCAAGTTAAACTGATGAATATATTTTTCCTTAAAAACCACGTCAAATAACTCCTTTTGTAAAATAGGAAATCTTCCACATCTAGGAAATCAACAAGTAAATTGTTTAGTGTTCTGGTTACTGGACCAGTCCTGCTTCTGAAGCTGGGGACCCTTTGTAGGAGAAATATGAGTATGGTCTGGCCAGAGTGATTATAAGTGGTAAGACATAAGTTCTGGCTACAGTAGGGTTACACAAGAGCAAGCTGCTATTACAGATGCAAAAGCATGTCTCTGTTCTGCCCTAGATGAGCTTTGTGACCCCCCTTTGGGTGCTGCCTGCCAAGTCAAATTTCAGCTTGAACAGTTGAAGCTTGGCAGAGAGTAAGCAACAGAAAGTGGGATCTCTTCAGGGCAATGGCTAGATAACATTAATAATAGACAATGCTACCAGCTCTTTCCTACTTGCTCACTGGCAGTACTTTATTTGTGGTCATTCCTATGCTTAGTTTAAAATGACAGATTCCTCATAATCCTTAGTGATTTTCTTGGATCAGTTAGATTGATGTGGTTACACTGAAATACCTTCTTCAGAAGGAATAATTTTCTTCCTTAACTTGCAGAGTCATGCTCTGCAATGGAGAGACATAGGCAGGCTCCATCCTTGTAATCATGAAGGTGAAATTTCCAAGTTCTGCCTCTTCTATTAAGGTCCTGAGGTGAATTATCTGGAAGCAGTCCACCAGGACCTAAATGGTGCAGAAAGTTTGGGACATATCTTCAAAGTACTCAGGTCCTTTTCTTCTTTCAGACCTGGGATTGATAGATTTTTTTCTTGAAGGATGGAAAAAACCCAATTTAGTTCCCAGTTCTTCTGACTTTCAGCAAAGCAATACTTACAGCCTGCAAAAGTCTTTGAAAAATCCTTCACTAATCCTGACTTATTTTTTCAGTTTGTAACTATCTGACTGATTTATAACAGTTTCAAAGGGAATTGAGCACCCCATCTATTATCAATCAAACCTCACCTCTTGCTAAACTGAAGAAAGACTATTCCAGCTGTATGGCTGTTACTCACCAGGCACCGTGTACCAGCAGAGATATTAGAGGTCTTGAACTTTGCAGAGAGCATTCTCACAGCACTCACTGAGTTGCGTCCTGTTGCCACAAATTCCCCATGTACCATGATAAGAATATGCTACGCTCATGCTGGATACCATTATTTTCAATCAAATTTGTGTCAGGCAGGGATATGACAATATATTTTTATCCATTCTGTTACTTGAAACATCAGGTGCATCAAGGAGATGGAAGAAACTTCAGAAGCCCTGGACTTCCAAACTAGCTGGTTTTCTCAAGTGACCGAGCATGGAATTCAGTTCATCAGACTTTAATCTAAAAACCACTTAAATTAGTTCCTAACATTCAGATAGCTGAAATCAGAGATGAAATCCCTTTCTAACTCTATCTTGGGACTCTTAGGTTCCTAACTTATGGAAATTGAGAATGGCAGTGTTAGAGCAAATGAGCATTTTTGCAACCCTATGTTTCAATCTCTAAAAGTAGCTACTGTCATATCAATGTGAAATTTCTGAAAAAACAGATCATCCTATCTTGGTTATTTATCCAGGTTGGGTTT
>VZTB01003976.1:954351-1115692 GCA_013397245.1 Thryothorus ludovicianus | reverse complement strand
CCCCAGTTTACTCTTTTTCTTTAACTGTGTTCCACAAGTCTATAAAGGAAAACTTTCTGGGAGCAAGGCAAGTAATGAACATGGTTTAAAATCCAGAATGGTTATATCCCCAATGGAATAAACTCAACTTCTTTATCCTCACAGCAGCTGGTGTGCTACAGGCACCACAATGCAGCTGCATTGATACCATTGCTGCAGCAGAATCCTGCTCCTCCTTTAACTCAGCCAAAGTCAGAAACCTTACTGACATGAAGGATTTTGACTACACTTAAAAAAAATCCAAACTATTAGGTTATTTTTATATTTGCAAATTCAGGGTCTTTTTCCATATAAAGTATTAATTCATCAGAAAAATGAGAATTTAACTTTGAAATAACTAATTCTTTATTAAAGTGCAAGGTTTGTTTGCTTGTGGTTTTTTGATCTTTTTGTTTTTTATTTTTTGTTTGTATTTGTTTGAGAAATAAAATTTATAACTTCAAGCACCCCAGACCCTGATATTTCTGTTTTAGGATAGATAATTGCTCATGATTAACTTTTCACCATTTTATTCATGTGCTTGACCCTCTGCAGACTCAAGTTCTGCAGCACTGTGCAAGGAGGGAGTCTCACAGCCCAGTTTCTGAGAAATGGCTGTGGAGAGGTCAGGCTCTGATTGGGCTTTCTGCCCACTGTCTGCACAAAGCACATGGAATGTGGGTAGCAAAGCTTATACTAAACTTGTATGTTACATTCAAATGCAATGTGGAATCTTACTTTTGCTATAGGATAAATCCTGTTCACTCATTCCTGTGGTGAAATTTGTTGCCTTCAATGGGATTTGTCACCCGGAAAAAACACTGGAGAAAGACAGCACTGGCCCAAGAGCAAAATATTGCCATTCTCACTACTAAAAGATGCACTTTTGAGTTCAATCAAAGTAGGTTTCAATGACATTTGACTCTACATTCGTGAATGGCAAAACAAACCTATAAAACTCCACTTACCCCCTCTACTTCCCTCTTGATTTACAAAGCTGGAAACTTTCAGGATGTCTTAGCTGTAGACCATAAAACTCTTTTCAAAAACACATTAAGAGTGTCAAAAACCACCTTTGAGATGAGTAACATCTTTTAAAGTAATGGGCTAAATCAAACCAAAACCTTTGCTGACATTTTGATTTCGTTTGTGTTAGTCGGTATAATGAAAAATTAACTTTACACATAAAAAATTTATTGTAGCTTCTTTTATTGCCTAGGAAGAAAAGTTTAGTGTAGCCAACTGAACGATGCTTCTTCCTGGGTTGTCACTTTACACACTTTATTATTGTAACTTATGGGGATGTTTGTAAGCAGAGAAGTGTTATTTATTCCGCAGTACTCCCATTTGCTCACTCGTTATGCTTATCGTGGCTCTAAGTAATAAACTTTATAATATCACACATTAATGGGGTTATTTAAACTATAACTACTATAAGTTAATGTGCAAATGCCTTGCAGTTTTCCCATGTTTACTCACAATTTTTCAATAATGTTCAAGACGTGCTCTGAGTCTGGGAAGAATCACACACTTCAGTGCATAATGTATGAGGAAATGTATAGTTATTTAATAAATATAGAGGAATTGACATTAATGTCTGTGTGTCATTGGGTATGCCCATTCATTAAAATCATTACTTGATACTGATTTGTGGAAGATAAAAGATATTTAGTGCCATTTCATGCAAATTGCAAATACATGCCCATACCATAACAAACTTTGAAAAGAGAATATTGTTGAAGTCTCCCTTGTTTTTATAAATGTTAGCAAAAATGAGAAGCAGCTAAACTGCAGTTACCCAAAGGCAAGAACTCTGGTGATTAACTTTGTTATTGCATGATATGCATTTTTGTTTGCATGCTGCCCAGATCTATAGATCCATAATTATCCTGCATGCTTTCTGCTTGGAGGCTCTTTTGAAAGAAAAGTCTAAGAATTTAGGAACTCCTAATAATCTTGTAAGAAACAGTTATTTTCTGGCTACCTGAAATGTACACGGAATAATTTTTCCTTTGTTCTCAAAACCAGCATGTAAACATGTGGTCAATAACGTAGCAAGTATCTGAATATTGAAAATACAGTTTTTTTCTTGCCTAATAAAAGTAATCAAACTTCCCATGATGCCTTGCTTTTGTGCTGAAATTCATAAACTTCAACCTGACTTTTCAGATTATAATTATTTTATTTTATGAATTTCAGATACTGTCACTGTTCTTTAAATCAATTTTTAGCCATCTAACAGTGTACAATACAGCATGTATCAAAAAGTTGATCTGATAAAACTACATCACTTTCAAAAGCAGATGTTCCCATTATACAGAAGATGTCACTGATTTTTCAGAGTACTTCCTGATCCTCCTGAGAATGACAGCTAGTGATGAGGAAACCTCTTGGTAAAAGTCAGCGATACAGATTTGAAACACCATTTTACATGACAAATGATAGCTATTAATTTACCAATAGATGTGTGTGCTGCAGGGCATATGCCTATAAGTGAAAAGTCCAGCATCATCACAGCTGAAGCTTAAGTAGAGAGATAACTGGGGCAAGGGGATACCTAGTGCACCTTGAAGAGCAATTCCTGTAAATTTTACATGAGCTATCCCTAGCTTGCTTGCTATGGCTCAGTTTGAGATTTGGATTCCACCTTACCCTGCCCCACCACCTTTCCTTCGAACAGATTTTTGGGGATTGGGTTGCTTTCTTGCAGAATATTTTCCCAAAAGAGTTGCTAGGAAGCTGATTGCTGGGTACTTGTCAGGACTTAAAGATATTTGGAAGAGACAAAGGAGGTGACTGTCAAGGAGAGAGTGGCACCGACTACACCTCTCTCTTGGGGGCTCGGAAAAAACTGAGGAGTTCAGTGTTTGACTGTGGGGAGATCTGGCCGGACCTCACCTGGAGCTGAGCTCGGAGTGACTTTCATGGGTTCATCGGGAATTCTGACCCTGGTCTCTCCCTGCCCTGCCGGGAGCTGCTGCCCCACTGCCCTGCACCCACGGCTGCTTCGGTTTTGCTCTGGGTTTCCCCACGCTCTTTCTCCTCCCTGCCAGGACTTTTTCTACACCTTCAACCCTTGCTGCCGATTTTGGATTCATCTCATCCCTCGGGACTCCTGCTCACCCCTCCCGCGGAAAGGTGCCAGCATCGGAGAAAACTGCGACTGTTCTCTAACTCTGGTGCTAATACTATAGTTATTGTTATTTTGTTTATCTTGTTAGACTCATCAGTTAAGAACTGTTATTCTTATACCAAATTCCTTGCCTGGGAGCCCCTTTAATTCCAAAAGAATAGCAATTTGGAGAGAGGAAGTTCACTTTCTCCATTGCAAAAGAAAGACTCCTGCTTTTTCCTAACAGACATACCTGTCTTCAAACTAAGACACAGATAAGACAGGATCTTCTGTTTTGAAATGACCCTGAAAAGTTCAGACCAAAGCCCTGTTAAATTCCATTATCTGAAATGCAGAAATCCTCTATGAAATGCTGCCAAGCATTGCCATGGCAACATGATGTCAGCTGGTGACAGAACAAGCATTGTAGCATTTAGCTGAGACCATGTTGCTTCGTCCATGAGCAGAAAGGTGATTTTGAAAGCAAGGATCCATCTGAGCAAAGGAACATCGGCAATCTAAACATTTCCACCTATCTTCAGGGACAGAAATCGCTTTCATTTGTTGGCTCTGAACAAGGGGCAGGGTATAAATCACAGGAGACTTGATAACTTGCATTATCAAGAAGGGGAGTGAATGGAGGATAAACTTTTATCAGTCAGTACATGCCTTAAAGGCAAGTCGGCAAGGGTTTTGGGAGCCTGACCCTACAGACTTGCTGGTCCTCAGGAGTAACAGCGCTCAGCTGCTGCTCAGGGACTCGGCTTGGGCTCCATGAGCATGGCTCACATTTCACATTGCACACATTGATAATATTTCACTTTATTTAGCCATTTGCATGCAATTCTGACGTGTATTAAATTATGTTCTTTTTTCTCTGAATGCCTGGCGGATTTTGACTGAGCTTTAAACTTGTGAGGGTGGATCCTGATTACGTGGGTGCACTGCTTCACTATTATGGGCCTCAGCCAAGAAAAACCTCCCAGTCAACATGCTTTTCCTCCAAGCTTTTAATAGCCTCCAGAGCAAGACAAGTACAGAAATTACCCGTGAAATCTGCTACAGCATGAGAAAAATAAGATATTTTGGCATCAACTGGAGGTGAAGAAAACAGGAAAGGGGCTGCTGGAAATCTTGGCCATTAGAAGTCCCACATATGAGCAATTGCAGCATTCTCTGGAGAAGTGTAATGCACATGCATTTGCCTTTTTTTCTCGTGTGTTTTTGGCTTCTTTACTGCCTCCAAATTCTGGAATATATGAGGGTCCTCAGAGGTGCAAGGCAGAGCCAAAACTGCATTACAATGAACTGACGAATTTTTGCAAATGTGCATGTTAAAGTTTTCACTAATTTTAATCTGAGTTCACAGTCCTTGCAGCATCAGTGAAACTAACACCTCATAATGACACCCAGGCAGAACTGCAAGGCAAATGTAATTTCAATATTTACAGCAAATTTCAAGTACATTTCAAAGCTGTGAGCCAGTCCATCTTTGTTGGGTTTTATTTGGATTTACACCAAGAACACTTAGAAAAGTTATAACTGAGATATTAATTTCTCCCATTTTCTTCCAAAGAGGTTATATCGCTCCACATCAGTTGTAGTATATATAAGAACATGTTTGAGTGGAGAAGAACGCTAAAAACCACATTTAGGAACCCTTGAAATCATATAAAAATTTAAAGCATTCTTTCTTGGGCTGATACCCTGATTTTCTAGATTTGCTTTTCTATATTTCTGCTCAATATATGAATCTAAAATATGTTCTGGCCTTTCAAAATCCTTGCTATTGTGATGTGTGGAGAACAATCTCTTCAAGTTTCCCATTATTCTTCCCTTGCTGTTTTAAACCCAACTAAATTTAGTTGTGCATTTTCTCCTCATGCTGGGTGAAAACCAGTTTCTGAGATCTCTGATCCTAGCACCTCTCCATGTCTTTCTAAACCATATCACTCATTTTGTAAACCTACTGAGCTTTATTTTAGATTCTACTACAGTAATTCAAAGACCTTTCCAGAATCTAATTTTTTCTAATAACTAACAATTGTCCCCTAGTTTCCATTATTTTTATATTCACTCTTTTCTGCTAAGTCCCATTGAGTCTTCTCATCAAGGCAGATAGAAGCCAAAACCTGCTCTATCCCTACAATTCATTGTCTTGCCTGGCTATCTTATAACTATTTTTTGATACATAATTTTGCTGCCATATATTTTAACAAGGCAATACCCTTACCTCTCTAAGAAGTGTGGATGTTTCTGTGTTATGCTCCAGTGACAATTTTTTGCAGCAAAACTGAGCTATTTTCCAGGGTGTACTACAAATTCTTTACCACAATCATCTGGGATGAAGTCAGTGAAGAATAACCTGGATTATCACAGGTTTATACTTTAGAGGGCACTAAGTTTCTTTGAAATCAATGATGATTATGCCTTAATTTTTATGGATTTATCTGAGATCAACTGCTGTTCAGCATCTCTCAAGTGCAGGTTTTGTATAAAGGTGCTGAACCTTGGATTCAGGTACACACTACTAAGTAAGGATCCTTGTTTGGAAACACTTGAAACGGGGATTTAGCCCGGAAGGAGTACCTCAGATGGTGTATATACATCTATGTTCAGTGACAGTGGCAGATGTGAAGGCCCTGGGCAGCCAAGATCAAGGGTTTTACCCTGACCAGCTCATGCTAATGGTCTGTTGCAAGTCCTATTTCACTGGGCAGGAGTTAACTGTTTAGCTGCAGTCATATTTCATAAGATTGTTGAGTTAACATTACATGAATTATACACAGTTTATAAAATGATTATTTAATCAGTGGAAAATTAAGTTCATAGATGTTTTCAAAATCTGAACTAGGACATTCATCAGCAGAACTGCTAAATTTTTAATCAAGTCTGCTGTGCTTGATGTAGCTATCATTCTAAATTGCCCTCTCTCTGCTGGTTCTCTTACTGCAGTATATATTTTAGCGTTATCCTTCCTTATTGCTAATTGAATTTTTTCAGCTCAGATTTAAGGCAGAGTGACATGCCACTCAGCATTTTCATCAAAGGACAGTCTTCCTTTTAACAGATGAAATGCTTTAAATATTAGGAAGAGCGAACAGCAAAGTTCTTTGGTTCCTTCTTACTTAGAGGCATCTTTAAAAGGAAACATGTCAAGGTATGAAGAGTAAGGAGTTTTGCTTGTCTTGAAGATGAGGAATGATTTGAAATTCCCTGGTCTGGATTTGTTTAGGGATTTGATTCCTTTAGTAATTTCTGGAAATGGTCTAGATGAGAAGTAATGAGCAACACGTTTTCTCCAGGTATTTAGCCATCTCCAATCCCATGTAAGAATTTCCTGTTCTATAAAAAACTTTGTGAACTCTCTTTCATTAAAACCATGCGAAAAAATATGTTAAAAGAGACAAAAGCTACAGGGAATTTACCCCATGTATAACCTGAAAGTCTAGATGCTACCCTAGTTAAGAGAGAGACTGTAATGTCTTTTCAGCCCTTGTTTCTCACATCCCACTGAGCAAACTTTTGAGGAGGGCCAATATTTGACGATGGGAAGCCTTTTCTTGTAGAGATACTTTCACTTTATCCTCTCACTGTACCTGTAACCCAATCTGTCTCCAAGGGAATTTGGGATGCATGTAGGAAGCCAAGAAATCTCATCTTTACTCACCTGAGCAAACATTTACCTAAATCTCCTTGTAAGCACTAGCTGTCTGCACAAGCATATTATGAAGCTCACTGCGCGTTTTTAAGCATCCTAAATTTGCTCATCATCAGATTAGAGACTTCCACTTATTACTTGCTACTTCTGAATGGCATGATTTGTCATACTATTCCTGTAGTCTAAAGCTCGGGGTCATTCCCTAAGGACAGTCAGGACTTGAATCTGTCGGTCAAATTCAATGCAAGTAAGAGATTTTTACATAAGGGTATTGCATAAACAAAAAACCCCTATCCAATTGTCCATGTGGTAAAACTTTTTCATGTTGTGTTTCAAAATATACCAAGGGACAGTTACAAGTCTGTGTACCTCCACAGACCTAAACAATGGTGGAAGTTAGATCTTAAAGATAGTAGAAGATGAAAATACATTTCATACATCACAAGATGGAGAGACAACTATAAATACATGCATGTATGTACAATAATGCTATTTATACCAAAGAGTTTGGTGAGCTTTTGGTATTCATCACAAAGTGATTATATCATTGACATGAGCTAATGACACAAATTCAGCACTATAGTTTCTTTAACAGAAAAATGCATTACCTGAAGGGAAAGAAAAAATATATTTTAAAGTTCAAAACCAGTGATTATCTACCTGAGAAATGAGGCCACTCATTCACATATTTATCCTGAGTTTTCCTGTGCACTTTGAAAATGCCTATGTGAAACTTGCCTCAGAATGTCTATTATTTCCAGAGCAATTTGAGAGCTAAGTGTTTGTGACAGAAATCTGCAAAGTCTCATGAAACCATCAATGACTGTGCTAATTACTGGATTTAAACACTTTCTTGACCCATTCCAACAAATCTTACCATTCAAGTACCTGCAACCCTTTCTGATTCCAGTGTATTCAGGATGAGGGTTCTCCCCAGTGCATGCTGAAGTCTCAGACACATGTACATGTCTACTGGAGGGAAGGTGTCCCAGTTGCCATCAAAATGCTCCTGGAACATGTTTTGGCCCACACAGTTTCGTCCAGCGGAAAAACTGGACCCCAGGCAGGTGGTGAGTGACAAGGACAAAGCTGGGCATGGCCAGCATATGGGGAGAAGAAAGTCAAATGGAGCAAATGACTTCATCTAGATGCAGCTGGTAGCACTGGGCATCAAACCTGAGTAGTGTGTGTGGGACTCAGATAGAAATTAATGTACAATTTAATAAATTCCTTTAGGAATTCTAGAAATGTTCCTATAAACCCATCAAATTTTTGAAGGTTTATCTCAGTTATTTTTAGCTCCCACTACCCTTCTTGACCTATTGAGAATCTCCTGTCTTGAGAGAGGCAAGTACAAGTGCCAGACACTGCAAGTAAGTACAAGAGAGATGCCAGAAGCCTCCTTGGGGGCTCGGAAAAATTGAGCAGGCTTTGGATGGGGCTCAGCATGCTGCCTCTTTTGCATGCATCTCTCCTTAAGCTGAGTTGCACCTGAGAAGCAAGCACATAACAGATCTGTTACTCTGAGGTGCCCAAGTCCATGGTTGTCTCTTGCTCCTAGAAACTGGGACTACATGATTCCTCCATTTCATCTCAATATTGTCAGTGTGTTTCACTCTAACACCAAGTGAGGCTGTGGTTCTGGTGATGTGGTGTGTGCATCTGTGTGCAGNATTTCATCTCAATATTGTCAGTGTAAACCCATTATGTGTTTCACTCTAACATCACGTGAGACTGTGCTCTGGTGCTGTTGTGTGTGCATCTGTGTGCACATGCAGAGAGCCTAAACTGTGTTTTAGGCCTCCCAGAGGGAGCTGTTGCTATGGCACTGCCATGTCAGAAAAGTACTAGAAAAAATCTGCTTAGAAAGACAGGTCCGTTGGGCTCCCCTGCTTCTTTGGTTCTGCATTTCAGGTGTCCTCACCCTGTGCCAAGGAACATATAGAGAGAAGTTCTCTTTTTAGCCAAAGGCTTTGCAGCACATTTATAGTTTGTTTATCAACTAAGTGTTTTTTCAAGTTTCAAGGAAAACAGCATCTCAGTGTGAGCCAGCAGTGGCCTTGGCAGCCCCGAGGGCAAACTCCACCCTGGGTGCATCAAGCTCAGCACAACCAGCCGGCCAAAACAGGTGACTGTCCTGCTGTGCCCAGGGCTGGGGTGGCCTCACCTGGAGTGCTGCTTGCTGTGCTGGGTTCCACAATTCAAGAAGGGTGTTCAAGAGGAAAACAAAGTCTGGAAGGAATATCCTGTGAGGAGCATCTGAGGACTCTGGAATAGTCTGGTTCGGAGAAAAGGAAACTGAGTGGTGACCTCATTGCTTTCTGCAACTTCCTGAAGAGTGAAAGTGAGAGGGAGGTGCTGATCTCTCCCTTGTATCCAGTGGCAGGACACAACACATGGGAATGGTTCAAAACTAAATCAAGAGAGGTTTAGGTGGGACATTTAGAAACATTTATTTGCTGAGAGGGTGGCCAAATGCTGGAACAGGCTTTCCCGAGAAGTGGTTGATGACTCAAGTGTATCAGTGTTAAATTTGGACAATGTCCTTAATAAATGTGATTTAACTTTTGCTCAGACCTGAATAGTCAGGCAGTTGGACAAGGTGGTCATTGTAGGTACCTCCTCATTATAATTTTCTATTCTATTCTGTTTTGGGTGCAACAGAAAGTGCTGTATTTGTTAAGTTTCTGAGCCACACAATATATTTTTGAAGAAACAAGTGTTATTCTATATGACAGAGATGTTGTGATGTATGTAAATTTTACTCTCAGTTGCCTTCCAAATGCTGTATATTCCTCAAGTTCTTCTATTTGTCTCCATTTTCTTTAATTTTTGTATGTCTAATGTAACAAGATAGAGAAAAGATTCAATAGGCTAATCCAGCATCTGTTTTGAAACAATTCTTCTTCAGCAATATATTTTGAATACCATGTTTATTTTATGAACGTATTTATTCACAATTTTGTTATTAATTTGGCTAGTATAAAACCAGTGAAAATAAGGACCAGATGCTCAGCTGGAATAAAATTTACACCAGCTGAAGATCTATTCAGAGTTAAAAAAACCTCCTATGGTGAAACACAGCTCAAAGTGTCAAGCCACAAACTATTTCCTATCACTCTGAAACCATGTAGAAGAATAAAAATCTGCATGGGTTCAACGGAGATTTATAAATAAACCTTCACTTACTCAAGATATTTCAGAAACATTTTCCATATCTTGACAAATCTGAGATGATTTTTAAAGTTGCTAGAAAACCAAAATGGCTTGAGGTATATAAAAAATTTTTGCCTTGTTTTTTTTACATATAATAACTAACATTAATTTTACTGATTCTTACCCACATTTCCCTCGACTTTGATCTTATTCAGCATGCTGTCCAAGATTATATATATATATATAATCTCATATATATATATATATATACATATATCTACAACAAATGCTGCTTACTCCTATTGCACAACTAAGGTCGGATGGACCCAATGTATGGAGACGTTTTCTAATGAAATAGCTCAATCACTTCCACATTCTGCAGGTCTATTTTTGGCAGTACTACTAGCCTCTGCTTTGCACTTGTATTTATTTAATGATGTCTCTGTTCTGTAAATTGTCAATTGTATTGCTGATTTTCTCTTCATGACAATAACACATTTCTTTCAGACTCTTTGTATCAGCTGGTTGTCAGGGTTGTTATTTTCTGTGCTGGTGATGGGGTGTCTTCTGTTTTTTTCAGGAGGCTGCATTCATCAAAATGGAGGGCCACCAGTTATTATAGAGATTTTAAATTTTCACCATTAAGTCCCATTTCTGAGACTTAGCCATGTTCCTTTCTTTAACATGTGATCTGTCCCACTGAGCCCAGAAGATTAGCTTTAAGCACATGTGTATATCTTAGCACTTCCAGAACCCAAATAATATTTGGTTTTTTTTTGTATTTCTGAATCTACAGGAATTGATCTGGTGATAATTAGACTCTAAGCAGTTAGTTTCAAAGTGCATTGCTGATTACAAGAGGATTCATCCTGGGGCAAAATTCTGAATAAGGACTTAGAAAGTCTGAGTCATGACCTGGCTCTTTCACAGCCTTATGAAATAGGCTGAATAAATCAATATATTTCAGATAGACCCAAAGTTGTTCATTTTTCTAATTCCCTGATTTGAAATGTCTCAGATTTAGGTGCCTCAATGTTCTTGTACATATATAGACAAAAAAAATCTTGCAGCTGATTGCAATACAGAAGGGTGCTACTTCTAATAACAATGAACTTGCAACATCTATCCATGGTGTAAGTGTGCATGTACCCATGCCTGAGTGTCTTGTGTTTCCCAGAAACTCCACAGCTTTTACTTGTGGAGGTTCTTGCAAACATGGTCTTTTTGCTCATGGCACTGATTACAGTTTAGTCTGCCCACTATGTGCTGTGGTCATGCAAATTCATAATAAAAATATAGAAGAATAATGGTAAAATCAGTATTTAGTTACTCTTTAAACATATTCTTGTAAGTGTGTGGAAGCAATGCTCTACAGTTGCCTGCATTCATACAACAGTATTGGGGTAATTATACTATTTGCATTCCAGAGAATTATAGGAGTCTACNTATCACTCTGAAACCATGTAGAAGAATAAAAATCTGCATGGGTTCAACGGAGATTTATAAATAAACCTTCACTTACTCAAGATATTTCAGAAACATTTTCCATATCTTGACAAATCTGAGATGATTTTTAAAGTTGCTAGAAAACCAAAATGGCTTGAGGTATATAAAAAATTTTTGCCTTGTTTTTTTTACATATAATAACTAACATTAATTTTACTGATTCTTACCCACATTTCCCTCGACTTTGATCTTATTCAGCATGCTGTCCAAGATTATATATATATATATAATCTCATATATATATATATATATACATATATCTACAACAAATGCTGCTTACTCCTATTGCACAACTAAGGTCGGATGGACCCAATGTATGGAGACGTTTTCTAATGAAATAGCTCAATCACTTCCACATTCTGCAGGTCTATTTTTGGCAGTACTACTAGCCTCTGCTTTGCACTTGTATTTATTTAATGATGTCTCTGTTCTGTAAATTGTCAATTGTATTGCTGATTTTCTCTTCATGACAATAACACATTTCTTTCAGACTCTTTGTATCAGCTGGTTGTCAGGGTTGTTATTTTCTGTGCTGGTGATGGGGTGTCTTCTGTTTTTTTCAGGAGGCTGCATTCATCAAAATGGAGGGCCACCAGTTATTATAGAGATTTTAAATTTTCACCATTAAGTCCCATTTCTGAGACTTAGCCATGTTCCTTTCTTTAACATGTGATCTGTCCCACTGAGCCCAGAAGATTAGCTTTAAGCACATGTGTATATCTTAGCACTTCCAGAACCCAAATAATATTTGGTTTTTTTTTGTATTTCTGAATCTACAGGAATTGATCTGGTGATAATTAGACTCTAAGCAGTTAGTTTCAAAGTGCATTGCTGATTACAAGAGGATTCATCCTGGGGCAAAATTCTGAATAAGGACTTAGAAAGTCTGAGTCATGACCTGGCTCTTTCACAGCCTTATGAAATAGGCTGAATAAATCAATATATTTCAGATAGACCCAAAGTTGTTCATTTTTCTAATTCCCTGATTTGAAATGTCTCAGATTTAGGTGCCTCAATGTTCTTGTACATATATAGACAAAAAAAATCTTGCAGCTGATTGCAATACAGAAGGGTGCTACTTCTAATAACAATGAACTTGCAACATCTATCCATGGTGTAAGTGTGCATGTACCCATGCCTGAGTGTCTTGTGTTTCCCAGAAACTCCACAGCTTTTACTTGTGGAGGTTCTTGCAAACATGGTCTTTTTGCTCATGGCACTGATTACAGTTTAGTCTGCCCACTATGTGCTGTGGTCATGCAAATTCATAATAAAAATATAGAAGAATAATGGTAAAATCAGTATTTAGTTACTCTTTAAACATATTCTTGTAAGTGTGTGGAAGCAATGCTCTACAGTTGCCTGCATTCATACAACAGTATTGGGGTAATTATACTATTTGTATTCCAGAGAATTATAGGAGTCTACAACAAACTTTCCTGCATTCTCCTCACATATCTCTTCAGCCAAACATGAGTCAGACCTGCACTGCTTATTAGAATATTATTAGCATACGTTGTTTTAGTAAAGTTGTAAATAATTCATAAGGAAATCTGCAAAAGCAAATATATTTGCCACTTCCCCCAATTTCATTGGGCTTGAAGAGAATTGCTCACTTTCTTCAAATATTTGGTTTAAAATGTGGTAACAGTACATTGTTTTCCACTCCAGATGGCCTGTGTATTTTTTTTTTTTCCCAGTAAAACATCTGAAACTTGGTGCCATGGTGAAAGCAAGGAAAACATATAGAATTCTAAGGTTCTTAATATGTTTTTAAAAGACAGCAGGGCATATGAGGTAGCATGGGTCTCAGCTTGCAAGTACCAGAGGACAGATGCAAAATGTTTAAACAGCTAATTTCCACTGAAGGTTTGTTATATGCCTGCACACTGGTTTAAGTAGAAGTAGCACAGTGACATCTATGCTGCAATCACACAAAGCCATGAAAGCCAGGAGCAAATCCTGCTGTAGTGGGCATTATAGAAAATAAAGGGAGACACTGTTCATCAGAACATTTACAGTTTTATCCTCCTTCATTTAGTTTACTTTCTCTTTGTACTTAATATTCCAGGCAGGCACACATCTATGGAATAAACACTGTAATGACAATATAGAAGATGTCTGGACCCTCTGATGGTGTCATAGCCTTTTCTATAGAGTTTCAAAAGGTTACAGTATTTCCAACGAGTAGGGATGCCTCCAGACCACTGAGTTTGACAGCCTAGCATATGCCCAGACCAGCTGCAAGCCCCACACAGTGTGTTGTCCTTCTGGGAAGGAAGAGGCAAGTGGCACAAGCAAGTCTTAAGCAGGCAGAGTGTGAGCAGATGGTGTTAATTCCAAAGTCAACGCATGCACCTAAATTTGGTTCCTCTCAGGAGGCACAAAAATGCAAGATGGTAGTGTGAGTTTGAACTGTCATTTCCTAGAGCTGGTTTGTCCAAACAGGGATGAACCTTTCACTGTTGTTTGAAGTGTCAAGTTCAACTACACCAGGGTTAAAGCCTGCCATAACTGAAATCAGGTCAAAGCTAAAAGACTAATTTGTACTACCAATGAAACCCACACTTCCAGATTGACTTTTATGTACCAAATCCTCACAGAAACATCAAGAATTTGGTGGGAGAAAGAAAAATAATGTCAGTATTTTGAAAGACTTATGTTCATCTTGCACCTGAGGGTAAACTTCTAAATGTTATCAAAGGAAAAATAGCTAATTGGAAAACATTTAATAACCAAAGAGAATATTTCTGTGATTTCAGGAGTTTAAAAGTAGCTAAGGACTTCAGTAGTCAAGGGATGGCTTTTAGCAGGTGAGAAGGTAAGCCCATCTGAGGCCAGGTGTCCAAGCTCCCAAGATAATGAGCAGAGGAAAGAAGTGTGTCCAGAGGAAATCCACTTCTCCTGAGACATGGCTTTGCAACCACTCCTCCTGAAAAAGTTTATGCCACCTTGTGCTGATTCTGAAAGGGAACCAAATTACTGTCTTGTTTGAGAACTTAGCTTTTACATGGATAAAACCAAGTAATTTTACCCTCTGCAAAAAAAATTATATCCTTATTAATAAACTAGGATTTTAAAACTACAATTTCTTGTCTGCAGTGTTCTCAACTGAAGCCTCGTGTGTCTGATCCAAACTTCATGACATGAAATCTTTACAGCTTCTCTTCCGTTGTAAGTTTGTACAGCATACTGCAAGACACCAAACACACTGCTATCAGACAAATAAAAAGAATAATAAAAGTCAATCATGCTTGTATATATAGAAGGCCAATCAATGTAAACACAGGGTCTCTCTAAACAGAAGAAAAGCGGAAGCCAGATGGCATGAAATCATTGATAGCTGTTTCATAAACTTTTCCTGCAATCAAATCTAATTGAAATAACACTAGATTGTAGGCTTGAGCAGGTGGGCAGCACACACAGCTGTTTCTGCTAGATTATTTCCAAAGAATACATACATAAAACATTTCACAGGGACTGACATACGGCAAAAAAGGGTTACCCCAGATGGAATGCTCTCTTTCAGGCTCTATTTCACTGACAGATTTCTGAAGACTGCCTCTTTAAAAATATGGGCAGGATTGGTTTTTTTTTGAATAGTTAAACCAATTACAGCCATATACAATGCTGTTGGGAGCTAAGGCCTGGTGATGAAGTGTCTTCAATGCCAATTTGTATTTAAAGTCAAGGAAAAGCAGAGGGGAACATCCTAGTGTCCAGATTATTGCTTTGCAGTAAAGTAAAGGTAACTAAATCACCTCTGACAGATATTTCTGTTTCATAGAAATTTGCCAAGGGAAGATTTTATCAGATTCCTTGGTATTTTATTCCAGTTTTCCCTGCAATTATAGCTAGATCATTTCCGGATGTTTAATCTACTTTTTAACACTATTAAGCTAATGACAATACATGGTCAAGGAAAGGAAACAGTTAATGTCATTTTCTCTTTTAATTTTTTTACATAGATGTATTTCCAATGTCCTCTCTCCTCTTTCTGTCCTTTTCTGCAGACAAATATCCCATGTCAGAATTCCTGAAGACACACAAATGAGCAGAAGAACCAGGTAAATCTTCCCAGAGAGGTCCTGCACCTTAAGTAGGACCTGACATTTTGGACTGAATTTTACTTTAAGCTTTTGTTTGTANAAATTTTGAGAAAGGAAGGAAAATGAAAAAGAGCACCTTATGTAGATCAAATGAAAGCCTGAAATAAATGAATTGTGTAGCTCTACTACCTAGTGCATTCTGGCTAGATGAGACAGTGAAGCTTCTACTCTTCATTATCTCTGTATAAATATAATACAAAAATATTTAAATGGTCTTTTATATTATTGTTTACACCAGAATCTGTGTATTTAACACTTTAGTCTAAAATATTCAAATCTGCCACAGTATCACTATCAGCAATCCAGAAAAGATAAGTGAACTCTGGTTTCTCTTCACGTTCTATAATCTCTTGCCTTTTACTTAAGATTTCCATGAAGAAATCTTATTCAATCTGTATTTATTACAGCCTTTCAGTACTCAAAGGGAGCCTCCAGAAAAGATAGGGAGGCATTCTTTCAGGAAACATGGTGATAGGATGAGGGATTATTGTTTAAAAATGAAGGAGAGTAGATTTAGATTACATATTAGGAGCAAATTCTTCAAGGGTGGTGAGATACTGGCACAGGTTTCTCAGAGGAGCTGTGGATGCTCCATTCTTGGAAGCATTCAAGGATAGGCTGAATGGGTCTAGTGAAAGGTGTCTCTGCTCATGGCAGGAGATTTGGAACTAAATGATCTTTAAGGTCCCCTCCAACCAAAAACATCCTATGATTCTAAGAATAGCATTACATGCAAACTGTGCTATTAAATAATGATCTCTTGGACTGCAGGAGTCTTTCTGGATATTTATTTGAAAATGTTAATTCTGAGGTTAAGGGCAGACAGCCTTACTTACCTGTTCCCAGTCACTTTATGTTAGAAATACAATATATATTGATAGTATATTTGTGAGTCCAGGAGTAGAGGAGAGAGAGGAAACATCATTATACCACTACAAAAAAATCCTAGACTGAAAGTCCTGACCTGCAGAGGTGTCCTAGGGAAGTGCCACCCTGTGGTCATCTTCCTTAGGGGTTTGGCTGTGCCTGTCAGAGACTGGGCATGGTGCAACACAATCCCTTGCTCCTTCTCATGCAGTCGCAATTACAACCTTTAGTTTCTTCAGAAATCAGGTACAGCTCTTTAGACAAAACCCACACTCCTCAGAGAGAGAGCAGTAAGAAATCATCAGTAGCCCCAAGTAGAGGGAGCAACTGTTTGCAAAAGGAAGTGAGAATCAAGCCCTGAGGTGATATGACTCTGCAAGAAATAAATGAGTGTGAAGCAAATGCTTTCAAAAGAACCCATCTCAGCTCTGCAGCAGAGAAAACTGCCACACACAGAAAGAGTCAGTGACAAAAGATCCAAAGGAGGCAGTTGATTCACTGCAGGGGAGAAAACAAAGTGTTTACAAAGATGCAGAACATTAAATCATCAAAGCGTTCAGAAAATGTTTCAAATGTAATGTTCATTCCTACATTTGTATGTAAGGTACAGTAAAGAGAAAAAGATACATCCCTTGCCTTTCAGGCCATTTGGACTGGCGCAGGTGTAGCATGTCAAGTAAGAATAATAGCAAAACAACAAAGAAGGAAAGAGGAAGGGCCACAGGAGAAGTGGGAACACAAGGTTCATACGTAAGTTTATATAATTGCTTTGGATTACTGGGGAAAATCAACTTGTTTACTGACTTGTTCTCTATCTCTTTACTTACCTTAAACTGAAATAGTTATTTCAGGCTGCTGAAGTGGTCTATTTTGAGTGCACTCTATGAAGGTTGATTATGGGAAGGGGTTTGTGGGAGGCAAGGGAGTGGAGACAAAAGAAGCGATGAAGTTAAGGAATAATAGATGCAGAAACAGAGGGGACCTGGTGCAGATCCTAGCACTGCTTTCAATAATAGCTAATGCTCATATAGAACTTTTCAAGCATAGATTTTGAAGTGTTTTAAATTGAAATCTGAATCATCTTATTCATATTATAACGGGACAAATTATGTGTTCAAGGTCACTCAGCAGGAAAAAAATGCCCTGTAGCCAGGCAGAGGATTCACAGCCCCTGAATGCTAGTGCCTTACTGCCTACAAGCCACACTGCCCCTCTATCAGCTTGGGCTTTATCCTGCAACACAGACCTGATGTATTAGAAATTATCAGCTGCTTTCTCTCTAAATTGCATGCTGAAATACCATGTCAACCCATTTGTGGGGAGAACTGACCATGGTGGGAAGATGTACACAATGCAGGGGTTTACAGGAGGATTAAAGAGGGTTTAAGCACTCGACTCCTCCTTATTATCAATATCTAATGTAAAATTGTACCCAGATATGTAATACAATCACAGCTAGACTGGAGACATATCAAGACAAATGTGTATGTTCAGGACCACAGACAGGCCCCTCTCAAGGCCAAATACAGTCTGGTTTGTGAGACACCCTAAGCAAACAGGTAATGTCTGAAGTCTAGACATTCACCGGCATGTTTGGATGTAAGAGAGGTCAAATAACGCCATGCTTGTGGGACCTTTAATAGTGCTCTTTCAGTGTTATGGATATGCCAGCATGTCAATTCACATATGACCTTTACTTGGAGTTTGAAATGCATAAATTCTGCTGACTCCCAAACCACACAGAAAGTCTTTTGACCTAGAACTGTTCATAGAATCACAAAAAAACAGAATGATAGAATGTCTCAAGTTGGAAGGGACCTGTAACTGTGGTTTGAAGTAGTCCAAGTTTTAATGTTCTAATCACATGTTAGTTTATGCAATGAGCAGATGTGGTGGTGCATTCCCCCCGCCCCTGCTCCCTTGGGCTGCATTGTGATCTGAGAAATGTTCATTAGGTCTCAGCCTTGATGAACAGCACCTGGACTAAGCTCCTCTAGAGCTCATCAGAAACAATGCCTGCTTCCACAAACTTATGCTAACAAGCTCCTGTTTTCAATGAACAGCCTTGGAAACTTATATTTCTTGCCTGAATAACAATCCAAGTGGAGTAACATTTTTGTTACTGAACTTTCAAAGGAAGTTAACAACTTGAACTGCAGCCAGGATGAAAAATTATCGTGACTAAAGCCAACCTTCTTGTCACCCTACAAACAGTGGTGCTAAGCGAGGCCCTTTGAGCTTTCCTGGAGCTGCAATCTGCTTCTGTGTGGGACTCCTTTCAAAGCCAGCCACCTCTCAGGTTTGCAATACTTGCAGAATCACTCCCAAACAAGGGCAGTGGATCCTGGGCTGATATCCTTCACTCTTCAAGGCTCAACCCTATGGCCATTTAGAAGATGCAAAGGCATCTGAAATGAATACTTCACTGAATTCAAAGGGAATTATTCACAGGTATACCTTTTATCTACTCCTTAGTCTGTGTATATGCAAGTGTGAATATGCCCTAGCAAATGGAACATTGCTCTCCTGGATTGTTAAGTACTTTAGATTTGTGAGTTACTGTTGTGCTATTGTAAATTCTACATGAAGATTTTATTAAATTGTTTAACTTGAGCTATAAATTAAGTACTGCTAAGTTTAAGTGCTTTTAAACCTTTAAGCTTAAACTGTTCATTAAGTCCAGGGGTCAGTTTAGCCTTGTCACTCAACAGAAGGGTCTTCCTTATTAATTTTTTTTTTCCCTTCACTTTCCTAATTTTACCCTTTTTCACTCTCACCTCCAGCCTCCATGTAGGTAATTTTTGGGTTGATTTTGGTTTTAGATACATTGATTTTAGGAATTAGCTGTCTTTTTCACTGTGTGTTTTAACCATCTAGTGAGTAGTAAATGAACCTCACCAATGAACTTTGTCATGCTTTTGCTTTTTTATTAAAAAATAATGTTTTTGCTGATGACTCTTTATGTGACCTTAAAATGCTCATTTGCAACAGCAGAGAAATAGTTTAATTGCACAGAAGACATGGTAGTGTTCTTTTCTTTTTTAAAATACAATTATCACAGGTCTAGTTCAAGAAATTTTTTGAAATGACAAAAAGACTTTGATGACAACACTTAATTGTCATCACAAGCAGATGTTATCTATTTAACCAACCATTTAATCTCTCTGGTCTTTTATTTGCCCTTCCTTCCAAATAATACATTCATATTTTATATTAAAATGTAACATTTTCAAAGATTACATGACGTCTTTATGTGACTGGACCATGCACATTTATGATAACAGTATTACCATAACTCATTGCCATACTACAATGGAATTTCTGCTTGCCTGGTTCATTGCAAACCCCACTCAGCAGCTGTGCTGCAGACGTAGTCTCACATTCATCTGCAATTGCTTTGTCTCAGCACTGTCTGGATTTCCATACCTTAGAAGATGTTCCCATTTATTTTTTAGAATGAAATCTTGCCTAAATCACAGCTACCAACTTAAAATTGGCTCAGTATCATTCACATGAATAGATCTACAAGTAGTAGCAAGGTACTACAGTACACTGGTTACTCAAGGTATTAATTAAGGCTTATAAAAAAATACTCTAAAGGTCACAGTAATAATTTTAATGTTTATATATATTTTTACTGTTGATGCTAGTCTTATCATGCAACAGATTAGAGGGGGTCTTTTTATAAATGTGAAATTTCAGTGGCTTGAAAGGTTTTGGATTACATTTGCTTTGACCTCCTGAAGTAGAGGTAGGAATTTTCTTTGCTGAGCTAATTATCACTTGAAATTATTCTGAGCAACTGTAGATCATCATCATCATCATGTTTCACTGCTAATCAGAAAGCATCTGCAGCCCCATATAGCAGACATGAAATGCACAAACTGTAGTACATCTATTTAATGGAGTAACAATTATTTTACTCTTTGTGCTTATTGAAAGGTAACTCTAATGTTGTCTAATGAATTCTACCCCAGCTATGCGTGATCTTATAATTACGTGGTTCAGGCTCCACAGTCGTCAATCAAATGGTTTCTTCAGCTCAATTTTACAATAATTCAGACTCTAACTTACTGAAGTATTTGCCTAAAATCAGGTTTACTCAGTGGCCAGTGGAACCAACTTCTCTTAAATGGATGGCTGAGCACATAGAGATTCTTCACATACTTACTTTGAGTCAGGCTCTGGCAATAGTTTGATGAATAAAGATCATACTGTGGAACCAGCTGCTGTATTTGGAATTAACATATTGATTGCTGCTAGAAATTATTATTTAACATATAGTGTCAGTAGCATAAGACTCTATTTGAACAAATCCATTATATAATCTAAAAGTAAAGAAATCCAATGAATAAACTCCCTGGAGCTAGTAGTCAGTAAAATATCCCTTATATACATATTTCCAATCAATATCCATTTTTTCACTAAAATCTGTGGACTAGAATATTCTTCTAGTGTCTTGTTTTAATGTTTTGTTTCCAGCAAAAGATCTTTCTCTGCAAGAAAACACAGGAATAATGTGTATCCATGCATCAGCCATTTAGCTGTTAGCAAACAGAGATAATGGCCATTGGGAATGTAAAAGCTAGACTACTTGGCTGCTCTGACAAATGAAATCCAGGAGTAATGAGTCACACTAGATGTGATCCTTTAAAAAGAAACATTGGCAAACTCTCAGATTTTAAAATAACTTTGCTGAGATCAAGTGGAGCTGTCTTCAGCCATGATGAAAAAGCTAAAAATGAGTATCTGACTGTGCAGATAATTCCAGCAGCCTGGCAGCATTCATTTGTGAAGCAGCCCAGCCTGATAAGATGCTCGCTCTGATGCTAATGCGAGCTGGACGGTGCGGATACGTATTGCATAATCACTGCATACATGGCATGTTCATTCATACACTGCTGCCTGTGGTTATCAGCCTGGAGGGATGATAATCTACATGTCTGTGAGCCAGCTCTGGGGGATTCTATTTTACTCTGCACTGAGAGGCAGACTGCAGAATGTTCTCCCTCCTGAGCAAAGAAAGCTGAGCACATCTTCCCCAGAAATTTTAGCGAATTTTGTCAAAGGGGAGAGTCCAGATATGTCACCCACCAGTACTGGTTGAAGGTGGATCCTCTTCAAGATACAGAAAACACAAGTCTTGAGCTGGATTTGCAAGATAGATAATTCACAAACTGCCTATGTGCTTTGGCTTTTTGTGGTAAAATGCTGTTTGCATCCCTTAGTCAGAAGTAAAAGGCAAGATTTTCATTGAACTTTTTCTGTTTGCTCCACCTGAAAGTGAACTAAACTCACCCACTGCTCTGCAGTTTCTGAAAACAAATTTTTTTCTGCAAAAAAGCAAAAGCTTTTTAATCTCTTCTCTGCAACTCAAAATTGCCCACATTCAGTTTGCGATTCAGGTACATCTACAAAAAATATTAGAATAATAGAATAGCTCCCATCTGTCTGAAAAAAAGTAGTGCATGCAGAAGTTCAATTTAGTTTAAATTTTTAGTTCAGCAAAGTTTAGCTCAAAGTTCAGGGCAGTAGGAAAAAAAGTCTACCTGTCAGCATATATCTTTTAGGCTTTGAGGAACCACACATTAATCAGTAGAAGCAAGGCAATGAGCAGAAACAAACAAGGTGAAAAATCCCAGACACACTCCAGTTTTGTCAAAGCGAGTTTCTTACAGACATCTCTTCAGACTTCTTTTGACTCCTAATTAAATGATCTTTGATAGATGAAATCAAACTTTGCACTTCACTGCTCTGCTTTGGCAGTGTGCAATGCAAACTACTGACTGAAATAATTTTTTTAGGCAGCAGAGATTTTTTTAAATGGTTAAATTAGAATCACAGCTATTTACAATTTTTCAGCATTGTAAGATTTTGTGTCTGCGTGTGAGCATCAGGAAAGAAATTCTAGGCATACAGTACCGTTGGGCAGTGTTCTGTAGAATATTGGTATTTTACAGATATGTCAGGCTACAGAAATGGATTTGGGAAATACAGAAATGAATGATGTATAAAATGCAAAGCAGAAATGTCACTGATCACTGATATAACTATTATATTCAGAAGGAGGCAAAAATTCAATTTGACTCTCAAACAAGTTTGCAATACGTCCATTTTATCTAGGCTACTTGTGCTTTCCCAGCAGAAAATTCACATTAAATAACATTAACCAGAGAAGAAGAGGCTATGCAATAGTGGAGTCTCTGTAAAGGTTTTATCACTGGGAAATTGGGTTGCCTGAGTTATTCATTACTCAGTATATGGCAGACATTTCAAAGAGAAGTAAAAGAAGGCATAAGCAGCATTCTTAAAATGTCCTTGCATTGTTTCTTTGTATATATTTCTCTAGATGGTTTCATTAATTTGAGACCAAATGAGCTGACTTCAAGGGAAGAAAAACTTCATAACCAGTGCATTAACCTCTGGATGTTTTCTGTAAGGGATCTCATTCAACCCTGCTGAAATCAATAGCAGCCTTTCCTTTAATTGCCTAGATTTCTATATTTTTAGTCTTCATCCTAATTTATTGAAAACGTTTTTCAAATGTAGTAGTTTAGGACATTACCCAACTAGAAAAAATTCTCTGCCTGCCTTTGCAAAGCCAAGAGTGACCGTTGGTGTGGGCAGAGATAACAGCGGGGTCCCCAGCAGTCGGAGTGAACACTTTAATGGCACATTGGGAATGAAGGAATATCCTGTATCCCTCTACTCAAGATGCTCCCAGCTGTCCTCAGGAGGAAAGAAGTGAAAGAGAATATGTTTCCATAATAAGAGTTCTCTTCTCTGTAGAATCTTTGCCAGATGCAGACATCTTTTGGTAACTGAACTTGTTGGCATGAGAGAAATGTCCCTGGGGGAACGTTAAACTGATGGGAGAGTAGAGGCTAAAAGGAAAAATTTATCAAAAGTATATGCAATTTTTCACATGGCTTTGTAATTTATCAGGGAAAAAAGTGGATAACATGATCCTGTGCTAAGTCAGGCACACATCGAGTGAGATAGTTCTTTGCCAGAAATTGTGATTAATTGTTGTGTCTTAAGCACAGAAAAACTAAAAGTCAAGTGTAAGACTATCTCAGCCAAAGAAATACATACATTGTCAAAAATTAAGACAAATTTGGAATTATATGAAATAAAACCAGAAAATAACTGAAGGAATCATCCAGTCATTTCTCCACTCTGAGACTGGATAATTTATTCTTATGCTATTTCTGATAGACATTTGTCCAAACATATTTTAAGGATTTCTCTGGTGGGATTTCCAGTGTTCTCCCAGACTCTCTGATCAAGAACTCCATTCTTCTTCTTCCTGGAAAAAATTTCCTTGTGTTCCACTTGTATTTGCCTTGCCACAGTTTAAGATAATTTATTCTTATTCAACAGGGAGACAAAGGGAAGAGTTCATTCTCCTCCTCATCTAAGCTTTCTATTATTTAAACTTCCACTCTTTGGATCAAAAATATCCAACACCTTAATTTTTCCCCAAATGTCCCCTCTTAATCTTCATCATTCTCACTGCTGCCCTTTGGTCTCTCTCCAACTAATCTAAATCTTTCTTGTTCTCTATTAACCAAGCTGGCTACAGAACATTTACTGAAGACAACCTCACTCAGAAATCTTACTGTTATACCACAGGTGACACTTAATGAGTAAACACGTGGATCTGTCTCTTTTCTGCAGCCAATGGTATTTCTATTGGTGTCTCATTCTAAACCTTTCTGCAGATTTGCTGCATCACCCTTCAGCTTATATGTGGTTTACTATTTGTGCAAAAAGGCAGAGCATTTAATTTCTTTAGCGTGTTGAATTACATTCTATTTTTCCAGGCTATTTGTCCAATCTATCAACACTGTTGTAGTTCTAATCCTGTTTTGTCATACATATACTGCACAGTGGGTTCTCTCTGTGAGCTTAATACATGTGTTCTCCAACCTGTCTTGAAAAAGCACTGCATACCTTTCAGGATAATTCCTGTAAACACCCACTCAAACCATCCCTCTAATTTGATCAGGAATTAGTGAGACCTATTCTTTTAATACACGTCTGTCAAATGAGTAATGCACTCAGTTTTTTTTTTTAATCTAGTCTATTTTTCCTAAGCTTGCCCATGGGAGTCCAGAGGTGTGTAGAAGTATAGATATATTTCATCTACTAATTTTCTTCCTATCCATAAGGCCTGTTATCTTGTCGTCATACAATCACTCCTTTAATTATCAAAGTTCATGTATCATAGCAGAAAAGCTATATGACTAAAATAAAGCTAGACTATTTTTCGAACAAGCAAAAACAAATGTCTAAGCTGGTATTATGACAAATTAGAAGGCAAGGAATATATTTGGGAGTGCATGTTATTTTCACTTTATCCAGTTTCAAAGTGTTGTACTTCATTCTAAGAATCACTATCAAACTTTACTCTTCTTGATTCTTTCCTAAATGATTCCTGTCTGCAGAAATACAAGATACATTTTTCAGTTTTGTTTTGGGCTGCTGATTTCCTTTCACTCTTGACAACAACAAATCTCTAAAACAATCCTCCCACTCACCATTTTGCTGACCAGCCCTTGAGGAATACAGAAGAAAAATCAAGAATACAAAGTGGTTTGGCAACACAGCAGCAACTCTGCATCCATTTGCTTCTGAGCATGTTGAACATTGTGCTCCCTGTAGGGGTTACAACAGGCAGGACAGTCTCTCTAGACCTAATATTCAATTTACACCGAGCATCCAGTCTTAATGGACCTTGGAAAACAGATATCACAGAAAAGGAGCCTATGGCTACAGTATCCCTGAGGTAGAACAAAAGGAATATGAAATCCAGCTATGATCTGGAGAATCCTACTAAGAGGAAAAAATAAAAAAATAATTTAGTCTTCTTGTGCCTGGAGTTACTTTCCATTCATATTTAAAGTGTTATTTATGGCTTTGTCCTTTCAAATTCTGTATTTGCTTACACTGGATCTTTCAGCTGGCATGGTTTGCAACCTTGCTTAAGGTTGTATCAAGAGAAATGTACAATGGTAAATGTCAATGCCCCTCCTTGACAACATATTCAGGTTTCCTTAGGATTAAGTTATCCCAGAAACTTTAGTTGGCATTACTTCAGGCAAAGTTTAAAGATATCTGTCTGTGCATTTGAAAATGCTCTAACACAGAACTAAATGACATTGCCAGAAATGTTGTTGAAGAAAATTAAAAATTATGCTCTGGGATATATCTTTTTAAAGATGGAGAACATCTGAAGTGACAATTTTTATTTTGAGGAAAAAGGACCATGGGCCTTTTGGTTAAACATTTAGCAGGACTTACCATCTCAGCCTGCAGCCTGCTAAGAGTTCAGGGTAATGTAGTCTAAAGGGCCAATGCCTGGACTTTAGATCTTCTCACAGATACAATTGGAAACACAATTTGCTGACAAAAAACTCCTGTGAAGAGGGTGAAAAAGAAGTTGCATCCTGTCTAGCAGCTGTTGGGTATTACAGAAAACTCTGATAACTTGGACAAGCAAAAGTAGTACAAGACCCCATGTAGAATTCAACAGTTATAAAAATACATTTAAGTTCCTTTTTTGGGTAACTAAGAATGCAAACAAGTCTTCACACTGGGTATATCTTTAAAAAAAATCACCAATATAGACAAATATTAATAAGTAAAACTTGAAAGACTAGTATAGTTAAGAGAAACACACATCTGTTGATTCCCATGTTAAAGACATTTTTAAAGATCTGAATGATTTTCATGGTGCTTTTTACAAGAAACAAGATAAACATTTTTATGTAATCTCAGTTTGAATTCTCTGCTTCCCAGGAAACTTCAGATTGCTCATGAAGTAAATCACAAAGATGTGCAACAAAGATACTATTCCACACTGTTGCAAGTTTTGGTTCATGATGAGTCGGTGGCCTCAGAATATTTCTAAGTGTCAAAGAAATAGTTTAAAGAATGGTGGCTCTTGTCATTTTATATTAAATATCGCAACAGGTTTAGCAGCTGAGAGTCATGGGATTATCCAGCTTTATGAACCCTGCTGAGTAAGCTGAATTACAAGAAAGCTTTGTTTCTGATGGAAAAAGTGTCACCATGGCCCAGCAAATCAAACATATCAGGATTTATGTTCCTTCCTCTGAATTATAATGCTCACTTGCAGAACTACGTAAAGAGCAAGGAAAATACTCTTTTGGCTGATGCCCTAACCTACATGAGTGGAAGCCTACATAAAAGCTTCAAAAAAAGGCCTGATTAAAACAGATCACTTAGAAATTTTCCCCTGGAGACTGTTGGTGTCAGCAGTTTAGGATAATCTCTGTCATATTGGTGGCATTTGTATTGTGTTTGTGATTTACATAGTTCAGTACAACTTTAAAAATGCTAGCACAGTGTGAGTGCTTTATATCTACTATCTCTATCACATAACAGAATTCTAAAAACTACTAAAAAAGAGTTTAGTATTAAAATATTATTCACAAAAGTAATGAAGGGTTAAAAATATTGAATGTTTTAAAGAAGCACCAAAACCGTGGAAGTCTCAACTATATTTAGAAAAAACAAAATAAACTTTTTCTACAGTTGACCGGTACCCAGGAGCACTGTCTTTTGCTAAATTGTCAGCTAATTTCTTTCAGTCTTCCTAAAGCTTATAAAAGTGTATGCAATATGACCTGAGTTATGAAATGGAATATACATTTATTAAATTTGCAGCTGACACAAAGCTAGGAAAGACTGTGAATAAATTGGAGGGTAGGATTCAAATTCAAAAATCATCTTGACAGGTTGCAAGAATGGGCTGAAAAAAACAAGATAACATTCAATACAGACAAATGTAAAAAATGGAAAAAATGACCCCATCAGGAGCACTGCATCCATCTCTGGGGCCTGCAGCATCAGAAGGACACGAACTAGAGCACATGGACGTGGTCCAGAGGAGGGCCATGGAGCTGATCACAGGGTTGGAGCACCCCTCCTCTGAAGGCAGGATGAGACAGTTGGGGCTGTCCAGTCTGGAGAATAGAAGGCCCTGGGGAAAACTAACAGCAGCCTTCCAGTACGTGAAGGGAGCTTCCCAGAAAGCCAGAGAGGAACTTTTTGGAGTCATATACTGATAGGACTAGGGAGAATGACTGAATTGAAATGGGAAGAGATTCTTTTCTCAGAAGGTGATGAGGCACTGAAACAAGCTACCCAGAGTAGCTGTGGATGCCCCATGCCTGGAAGTGTTCAAGGCCAGGTTTGATGCAGCCCTGAGCAACTTGTTCTAAGGGAAAATGCTCCTGCCTGTGATGGGGAGGTTAGAACTAGATGATCTTTAAGATCCCTCCCAAGCCAAACCATTCTGTAATTCTATGATTCTGTGAATTCTCAGTCAGACTCTCAAATAGAAATTACTGGCCTCAGGAATGGAAGATAAGGAACAATTAATGAGGCAGCAGTCTTGCAGCAAAATAGATGTTTTATTGTGAAATGCATGTAGTGATCAGGTCTCCCTCAGGCATGCCTCAGGTTTTGTTTCAGGCAATAACTTTCTAGAAAGTTGGACCAGATAGAGAAGTATTGCAGAGACTCAATAACAGTCAGAAGTCAAGGAAATGTGACCTTGAGATCAAAGAAGTGTAAAGAGTAGGCGGAGGAAAAGCGTAACAGTTTTCAAGTGTGTGAAAGGTTGTTATGAAAGGATGGGGAGGAATGTCTGGTGCTCATGGACACAAAACATAGAATAAGAAGCAACAGTTTTGAATTACAAAATGTGTGGGTCAGACTTTATGAAAAGTACTGAAAAATTTAGGAATAGAATATCACTGGAAAGGTTTTACAGGTGGAGGCCAGGGGATCTCTAATATTAGAGGTCTCTAAGGACATCATACTGCTGAAAAACAGCCTGTCCTAACAGATATCTCTCAGGAATGACTAATCTGGAGAAATGGACCAAATGTCCTCCTGATGTCATATCCCTTCATGGGCATTAGAATTACAAGAGAAAATGCAACTACTGAGAGGGGAACGCGGCATTACTTTAAGGAAAGGGCAGTGTGTCTTGGCACTAAGGAAGGCAAATATTTATCTGTGTCTTCTGAATGATGCACAGTGATTTAGAAGTACATAATGCCAGAACTTTTGGCGTCTCTTCATGGCTGGCTATGCAGACATTACCTCTGTGAAAATAACCCAATTGCTTAACCTCTTGGTATCAACTGATCTGTTAAACAGCTATAACTCTGTGCTATCATGAGGCTGAGTTAGTGAATGCTTATGCTGTATCCAGAAAATTCGGGATGAAAGGGATATAAAACTGCAAGTAATGATCCCTTATTTATAATTGCCATCGTTCAATAAATGCTAGTTGGTTCCTGTTTTCTAAGGAAACACTGGTTCCTTCACAGTAAGAATCTGAGTTTTGGAGGAAATTCCACCAAACTGAGCTTTTTTGAACTTTAGATAACAAAATGTCATCACCATTACAATTTCCAGGCTACTGAATGAGACACTTTCTTTGCAAGGATAAGCAGCATGTAGGCCAGAGAGCTGGAGATCCCTGGCCTCTGCAGCAATAGAACCATAACTCCTTGCTTGTCTGCTGCCTCCTTTCCCAAAATAACCTTCCACCTACAGCAAATGCAAGCCACAGTGTACATTTGATCAGCTGTGACCTGTGCACAAGGTCAGCTGCATTCCCAGGAGCTTGCAATCCATGAGAATTAAATGGCAGGGTGATCTCGTCCTTTCCACCCCAAAGAGTGATCTTGTGAGCCCCAACAGCACCCATCCCTCTGCTATCCAGGAGATTATCTGCATTGCACACCTATTATTGACATTAATATCTTGGCACAGGTTGCAAGGGTTGTATTCACTCCACAGATTCCAGGAGTCATGACCATGATTAAGAAAAACTGTTGATTTTCCTTGTCTGCCACTATTTACTTGGCTGTAAAATACATGAAATTTGTAATCTATATGTGGCACAACTTTTAGTTACATTTTGCATTTTTTTTAACTAAAAGCCTTCATCTTTAAAACAAACAAAACCAGATAGAAATCTGAAACAGGATCCACACTGATGCCCATGTGCTTTGGCAGAGAAAGAGATTCTTTGGCCTCCCTGAGTCTGAAATCCAAAGCACTGAGGCAAGTTCCTCTGCTTCTTACACAGTTTTTAAGAGAAATAAAGTACATCACAGAAGTCTTCAAAATAATCTGCACTATCTCCAAGGGAAATTTCAAAGGCTCAACAGGGAATTGTCAGGAAAGCTTCATTAATAGAGTAATCTCTGAAATAAAGCCCATTCCAGATGCCTACATCTATAAAGGATTCATAAAAGCAAAGAGCCTGTGACGTTTCCTAAAAGATGCTGAATGGAAATGGCTTCCCTTTTTTGTTTTCTTTTGTTTTTGAGAACACCAATAGTGTCAATGTTCCTCTTTTTCATTTTCCTCAGGACAGCCCAGTGCTGATGCACAAGTAACGCAGTGATCTCAAGATAATACAGAGTGACCTCATCTCCCATCTTGCAACACAGAATGTAGCTATTCCCAATCCCTCTTTCACCTGAAGATATGCTTCTGTGTTGCTCTAACATCCCAAACTAATCCCCTGAGCAGGGAATCTGTATAATGCTGGCCTGGCTCAACCTTCTATGTTTTTAATGCAAGCAATATGCAATATGGTCAGCTGCTTAGAAGCATGATGGTTGCTTCCCAAGGGAGGGTGGAGGGCCTGAGGCCACTGCTGTCCTAGCCAAAATGTAGCTCTTGAACCTACTGAGAGCGTGAAGAAGGTACATAGCCTAGTTTTTGTCTCCATGTCTTCTACCACCTCAAGTATCAACTTAAAACATTCTTTAAGAGGGAATTGTTTCTGCATTTTTTGCACAAGCAAGAAGAGAAATATTCAAAACTTGGTCAAAATATTTGGTGTATTTTCAGTGTAATCCAATTTGAAATGTGTATACCCAGGCCTCAGCGGAGAAATTGTTAAATTCGTTTTCTAAACCATGTTGAATTTGAATATGATCAGTATGCCTTGTCTCAAACCTGAGGTGCATCTGGACATCAGTTCAAGAGAGTTATGGATGCCCAGAAGAAGGCAAGTGGGTGTCCATGACTTCCAGTCTCATTCAGGAACTTGTAGCAACTGAAGGGAGGACTCAAGGTCACAGTTTTATAACTCAGACACTTGTGTTAGATCCACACCTGATTTTATGCAGCCTAGCCTTTACTGAGTTTGCTCTTAGTTGCTTATTTTTAATTATCTTTATTTGTCAGACTGAAGAATCAAGGCAAATGCAGGTAAGCACCTTTCCCAAGCAGAACTATTCAGACTACCAGCTCCACAAGGCAGCTGAAGATAAGCAAGAGTCATTAGATTAAAAAATTTTTTTAAGGATATAAGTCTAAGGAACTTGATAAACAGATCTCAGAATCATCAAGAAGATCCTAATCTCTGTCCCAGCTTCCTGCTATCCTGTTCACATTGGTACGAGGGAGAAAGATGATCATTCCAGTGAACCATTTGTGGGAGTTTGAGCAATTAGAGCAGTTTTACTACTTAGTTTCCAGGAGCAGCCACTGAAAGTAAAGCAGAAATAAAAAAACCCCTATCCTTTCTCACGTGATTCCCATGTGAAAGCAATTGGTCTCCCATGGTCATCCTTACATGGATTGCATATGACAATACCAACACACACAATTTAAGTAGATGCTTGGTATTTTCTCCTTCAGGAAATGAATTTTTCATAAGTTATTATAAAGTATTTTATTGAATGAAGTCTTAAATATCTTCCTTGTAATGCCCCAGACCTTGCCAGTTTCTTTCGACTGAGCACTTTGCTCTTAGCCCATGAATAATGAAACTGAGCAATTACATACAAGCAATGCCTCCTGCTGCAAAGCCCAGAAACTAATCTGATGGGGCTTTTCTCTTTTACTTTTGAAAGTCTGGGCACCCCTGAGGGGAAGAAGGTGATATTTGCCCTTAGTAATCTGGTTAAAAGGCACGGTGGACATTTCACAGTGCTCTAGTTGCTCATTTTGCTTAACCTTGTAAAAATTTTATAGTAGTCTAACCCCCCGAATTTCAAGTTTTTTTACCCACTGCTATTGTAGTTACTAGTGAGGAAATGTCAGCATTTATTTATGGTACCACAACACTATATGGTTCCTTCATGAGCTGTATAATTCTGGTACTTTTCACCTCATTTAAAAACTTGTTTCAAAGAGACCTTGGATAAATTTTGCAGCGCTGCAGTTGTGAACACAGAGGTGAATCTACTGACACAGCTTCAGCAGATGCTTTTACTACTGTTCATTAACTTTAGCTCTGCTGCCATTGGAATTATATAAGGAACATAAAGGAAATTAAAAAAAAAAAAATTACTCATGCAATTTGATTTCTGCTGTGTCATTTCCCACTGCTTTGCTCTTGGTACCTGAACAGGCTGGCAATCAAACAGACTATTGAGGTCACAGCACAGAAATGAATGGCAAGGGTTCAAAGTTGAAAATGCAATTATCTCTTCCATTTCCAAACAGAATTGCAGAAGTAGTGTCACTGAGGCTGTAACAGAAAGCTCATTTCAGCTTTTATTTTGCTTTAACTAGGCAAAGAGGTTCTGCCCTCCCTTTTCCTTTTTTCTTCCCCCTTCTGAGCCCTATATCCTCTTACTTTTCCCTTACTCTTTTCAGCTTTGTGGTGAGGATTACAAATATTTATTTTAGAAACTTTATATTTCATATGTTCAATTTGAAAAGAATTAATCCCTCATTTTATGTTCAGGTCACATAAGGTACTTGAATTTTCAAATATTTGTTTCCTTTGGTTTTCTTCATATTTGCTTAATCTAAAGCCATAGTTAAACTTTCTGTTCTACAGATATAAGATCAAACATGGGAAAATCAGCAATTAAGAAAACAATTTTTTTCCCCCCTTACTGCTTCAATTTTTGAGCTTGGGATTTCCCACATGTATTTCCCATACATCTATTGGGTTGCAAACTGAAGCTTGCCCTTGCTTCTCTAAGTGAATTTTTAGTGGAGGAAGCAAACAATTGTTCAGGATGATTCCAAAAAAGCAAATAGTATAAGATATAAGAGAAAGGGCTTTTCTTGAATATTCACAGAAAAGACAATTCAGAAAAAAATGATGGTTTTGACTTTAAAAAACACTTCTTCATTACTATCTTTATATAGATTTTTTAAAATTTTTTTTCCTCCCCTAATTTATGTTTTCCCATTTGTTTTTGAGTGAATCTATTTCTAGTGCATTTACATTGCTGCATCATATCTCTCCAATATTGATTAGTTATTAAACTGCTTTTCCCAGATCAATCAGGTGCTAATTGCACTTGTTATGAAAGACCTAATCCAACACTATCAAAAACAATATCGTGCCACCCTAACTCCCTTGAATTTAGTGAGATACTTCTTTATTTACTCCAGTGAAATTGCAAGAACAAAAAGCTATATGGCCTCTTATGGACCAGGTTTGTTAAGAAATGTGAGTGCTACAGGTCAGATGTTAGAAAACATAAATCTTAGGCAAAACATTCATTTTGGAATCCATGTTTTAGAACATAAACTCTCTATATGAGCACACTGCTTGGGAAGAGTGATTGAAAAGAGGAAAAGTTACTGGATTAGAAGAGGTTTTAATAGGAAACACTAAGCACAAAGGTATCTGAAGCTTCAGCTTTTCTTTGAGGCTCAAACTCCTCAGTTAAATTAGGATGCAGAACCTCATGTCCTCCTTTGGAAAAAAAAACACTTTGAAATGATCTCAAAAGTCTATAAAAGTGGGTATTAAAGGAGAATTCTTTACATAATAGACCTTTTTGTAACAGCGAGGGTATGGGTCTCAGGAATACCTTGTTCAGTTCCTTTTTCCACTAGAAAATTAAAATCAAAATTCACATACTAGAGAAATATGTGAACCAAAGATCAATAGTTTATTTTTTGATAAAGAATATTCAACATATTACAGATATTGTAAATGGATATTTCAACATAAACTGCAAAATGTTCATATTTATAGCAATTATTTTAAGCAATCTTATTGGCAGTAGGAAAATTCTTTGTGAATTTTGAACATCAAATAATGTTCAAAATGATGTGGCTCACCTCTCAGGATATAATTAACACAGTTCTATAGGATTATTATTATTATTCACAGAATCACAGAATCTTCTGAGTTGGAAGGGATCCCACAAGAATCATTGAGTCATAGTATTCATGCAAAAAATTTGTATCTTTTCAGGTATTGTTATCTCCTTCACACTTGGTGCCAGTGAATTTCTAAATTTTATGTTTATTTAAAGCGTCAGCCATCACCTTGCTTTTAACTGTATTGCTGTCTGTGTGGCAGAATAGAGACATATCAAATAAATCACCTATCTTTCCTTTCAATCATTGCTCTCAGGTTCTTAGGGGATACACAGATGGAAAATGAACAAGTAAAAGGAAAGAAGGAGAAATAAAAAATTCAGGTCTGTTAACACTCATAAATCCCCAGGCTTTTCTACAGATTAAAGGCTCAAGCTAAGGGGATAAAGTTAATCTTAAATTTAAGAAAAGTCACTTTTCTTTTTCACATCACAGAATTTTTTGTAGCAAGAAATAAACATTCTCTCATTTGTTCTAAACATTTTCTGTTGAGTTATTTTTGCAGAGCATTAATCTAAAAACATTTAAAGCTATACCTGTTGTCAAAAATTCTGTTGTCAGAATTTTAAAATAGGTAGAAGATAGATACATTGGTAAATAAATTATTTTAAAGAAACCAGCATTTACCAGTGTTGCTCAAACTTCAGCAAAGCCACAGGTGAAGTAACTGCAAAGTAGATTGCACAATACATCAAGATTCCGATAGCTGAGGAAAACTTAACAGAGAAAGCTAATTATAACCTTAAAAGCATTTAGGATAAAAGTCTTAAATTAATAAAAATAGAAATAACTGAGATAATTTGTGGATATGGAAGATGCTTAGGAGAACATTTAATTTCTTGATACAGGTTTCCTTTTTTAATTTATGCGGGGTTTATAGTTATCTTACCCACAATGCAATGCATTTTTACTCATTATATTTAAATTTACCTGATCTAAAACAGTTTTAAATTGCATATTAGTTTAGACTGAAAAATGCCTATCTAAGTTTTGAACCACCATACAGATTTAATTTTACATTTAAATTTCATTTCCCAAAAGTCTGAGAGTGTTAAATTCTGAGCTATTACTGTTAGCGTGTCTGCAGCCTTTCCACGTGAGGGAATTTCAGCAAAAAATTCCCAGCTGTGTTAGCATTGCTTCAGCTGTGTCAGCAGAAGAGTGATGATTTGGTCATCTTTCCACTTTCAATATGGGAATAAACTATGCGAATCCACCTTCCTTATTTTTTTTCTAGCGCAAAAGCTAAATGCCTTGATTAACAAATATTCATATGCCCTCTCAGAAATTACCTGAAACTCCCGAATATGTTCTCAGATAACTCAGAATCTTCATAAAGTAATACTGTCATTTTCTTCACAATACTTGAGTGAAGTAATTTTTATGACTTCACTTGCATTTTGTCACTAAATTCCATCTTCCGCTATGACGCTTCATGACCTCTTTTTCAAAAAAGTGTTCCATCATAGGAGCTCTTGGCAAAAGAGAATTTTCATAGATAATGACCTTGCAGAAATATGTACAATTTCCCAAGAACTCTAGACTATATTGAGGAGTTGGAACTAGATGATCTTTATGGTCCTTTTCAACCCAAACAATTTTGTGATTCTATGACATTTGAAGTGCAAGTATTCAGAAGTGGAGATTTATGACTTTATGAAATCCTTTCCTCCATAAATATATAAAAATGTGGAAATAACCTTTTTGAAAACAGTTTTGATGGCTAAATTTTAGTCTCTGAAAATCCCTGCTCTGTATTCTAGCACAGGTTAAATGATGATATTAAGGAGTGGATTTTTTTTATAATTTCCTCATATGTCTAAGGCCAGTGATAGAAACTGTATCTGAAAACACTTTACAGCATTAAATAATACTTTTTTTTTTTTTTTTAAACCCAGCCTTACTGGATAGTTTCACAGAAATAAAGCAAGAAAGAACAGGTATGCTCTGAAATAATGTTTTCCAAAATATGTAGAATGGACTAAGCAAAGGAGTCAAGAAAGGTGATCAAGGAGTTCAGGCACTGAAAGTGGAAAGGTTTTGTTGTCCTGTTGCTTTGCAGTCACTTAAAGGCAAGGGGTCTTGACATGGATCAGTTTTATTCTCTAATGGAAATGTCTTCATTCAGAATTGCATGATGAGAATCTCAACAAAGCAACTGCTGCTGCTGGGAGCCCAGACAGGAGCCCAGGAAGCTTCTGCTGCCCAGCCAGAAGGCACTGTCCCTGTGCCCCATTTAGCTCTCTGTCTGCTCATCCCCTGGCTGTGAATGCACACAGAGATCTTGACTGACAAATCTAAATTAAAGACCAAGTGAGTAAATTGTGTCACAGTTCAAGGAAATTTTCAGAAGAGGTCCCATGTGCTCATTGTCATTGGCTGCAACAGAACGCTGCAGTAAGGGCGGACACTCCTAAATGGTGTGGATGCAGTTTCCTCAAATTATGACAACTTCATGCTGACAGTCCCTGGTTATTTTCTTGCACTGAGGATCTCTATAAAAGATGTCGGAAAATGAATCCTTTTCTCTCTTTCCCTCCATGTTTTTTTAATATAAGGTGTCATGTACCCAGATCAAAACCCATCAGTCAGGGCAGAAAACTGGATGGACAGCACGTTAACAGGATATGCACGGCATAGCTGGTGCCTGTTGCTTTTGATGGTAGCATTCTCTGCAGCTTTCAGTAAATTGCTACTTATGCAATGCATTCTTTTGTCCCTTTTCCAAACATTTGCCCAAAGAAATGTTTTCTCTAGGTCTGAGTAGTTCCCTGAAAGGCAGGTTAACCACCTGAAGTTAAACATGTGATTGCTGGAAGAGGGTGGGTCTTGGGCTTCCACCTGATTGTGAAATGCATATATAACTATTGATTGCTATATGCAGTCAGTAGATTGTGATGTATTCTGAACAAAGAAAAATTAATAAATCAATAAAGAAAACCATGTCTAATATTCAACAAAGTTGCAAATTTTTATGATCACCTCCTTTCATGCCAGCAGAGTGACATTGGTAAAGGTTTCTTTATCACTAATGGGCATATCCAGGCTCCTGCCAAAGATGCTACATGCCAGACGAGTTGCTGCCAGGTTATAAACTTCAAAGGACTTGATTTTCAGAGGACTAAAAGTGTTTGCTCCCATGCTACTTTCTGTGATTTTATTAACAGATTGCTACCTTACAGATAGCTTCATCAGTCAAATAGCACCTTCAGTGCTGTCCAAGCATCAGAGATGGATCCAAATGTCCCAGATTATGTAAACTTTCTGTCTTGTCCTCAGATGGCTCAGGGCAATCTCAGCATTCTCTTTTGGTCCAATAAAACACCAGGGTTTCACTTGGAATATGCCATAGTTGTGAGCACAAGGAATGAGCCACAATATGGAGAAAACAAGAGGGGAGGAATGCAATTTTCTGTGACTTTATTAATTGGAATTTAATTAGAGATACAAAATATAATGCAAAAAGACAGTATGTTGCTTGGACTCAAATCAGTTCAGGAAAGCTTTTCAAAATGTGCACCTTACTTGATACACATGTTTGTATTCTCTCCTGACCAGAGATGTTTTTATGAACCAAGACAGTAAAATACCCAGACAACCATAAATATTCATTGAATGTGAGACACAGACAGTCTGTTTCAAAATGTGAGGAGTAATTCTGCAAATAATATCTGATAAAGTACAAGGAGGTCAAAATGCAGTACAGATAGGGCCAACAACAAATTATTTGCTTGAAATCAAAAATTTTGAAAATAAAAGTAATTTTTTTTTAGCTCTGCATTTCAGTTAACTTAAAAAAAATTGTGACCATTTTAAGTTTATAGAAATCATTCTTAAAAACAGTTTTTAAAGAAAAATTGAGAAGTCTAATCTAAAAATTGACATGGCCAAGTACATTGATTGTTTTCTATGATTGTTTTCTAATGCATTTTCTGGCACGTGCATTTTGGCAAAACACACATGAATTTATAAAATTATTTGGTTTCATGGGATATTTAATTCTCAGTGAAAAAAGTTTTACTTCATTCAGAAATACAGTATATATAACCAATAAAAAACTGCTTCAGCAGTTTCATATCTAATCAGGTTTTCATGAAATAGTCTTTAGAAGAACTTATTTAGAGGGTATTCATTGAAGTTTCATTGATATATCTGCTTTAAGTGATGTTTTTACTTAAATATCCTCTGGACAACTTTTCTCTAAGCCTTCTTCTCCGGGTTATCATAAATATTCTTTCATAAAATAAACACTATTCTTTGGTATATTCTATTATTTATCTATGTAAAAGTTCCATCAACAGTGTTATTTTAACAGTCAAAAAAATAGATGGGAGACAGTGCTTTGATATTACTCCCCTGTGGGATCTGGAGCAAATCACTCTGCAATGCTGCTTTTCTGCTTGCAATGTTAAGTCTTTGAAAAGAAATTGTCTTTCACATTGTATTTGTATACTGCCTCTCAGCTGAGACCTCCAGATGCTACTATAATACAAAGATTAAACAGCAGCACTATCTGTTAAATAATGAATACTGCAAGCATGTTGATGAGACAGCCATTTGGGATAGGATATTAAATAACTTTCCACGGGTCATGTGGTTCTTTATTGCCAGGGAAAGCACGGAGAGTGCAAGAGCCTCGTGTCCAGCAAAGGGCTGCAGAGTCTCTGCTGGGTAGGACACTCTTGCTGTGTTTGACAAGGTATTAAGCAAAGCAGCCCCAGAGATCCAGGCACTGCTCAGCCAAGGTGGAAACTGCTGGGATCTAACAGCCATCTGAGAAGGAGGCAAGAGGACTTGGGGCTCCACCACTCTTCAGATGAATAAAACGGATGAGAAATACAGAGGGAGCAGTACCATGGGCTGCTCCTGTGTTAACAAATCAGTCTCAGGGAGCATTCCTGGGCACTGGAGAGCAGTCCTGTGTACAAACTGAACAGTCCTGGCTGTGCACCTGCCCAGGGCCAATCACAATTGTTTAGACCAGGAGCCATTTGTGGATCAGGAGCCATTTCCAGTTAACCATTTGTCAGCATCCAGATCTAGAGGATAAGGGAAGTACATGTTCAGACATATGGCGTCTCCTGCCAGCCATGCCCAAAGGCAGCAATTTCCTAGGCATGCTGAATCTCCCCATACCTCCACTGGCACTTGCAGAACCTCTGAGCTCAGCCCTGCACTTAGAACACTTTGAAGATCAGACCATGTTTGACTGCAAGGAGATTTCCTTTCTATGTTCATTGTGCTGGTCAGAGGATGGCTACTCCAGTTCTCTCCAGTTTACCTTTACTGGCTGTCAGAGACATGCCGTGACCAGAAAGGAGCTGTGTGCACCCCCAGGACAGAAGCAGCCACCACCACATGCCGTGGCACACAATGGTGAAAGGAGCCGACCTTTGCTGCACAGTGCTCCTCTAACAGAGTCCTTGTGTGTGCTCTGACCGCTGTCATCCTCAGGCAGTTGCTTGGCAACACCAACATCTTTGATATTCATGTTCCAGGCGTTAGGTAATAAACTCACCAATGAGGGTACAGCTGCCTAATTTCCTCTGCTGTTTGCTGCAGAGGGTAAAGTGAATCTGTGGATTCTTATTGATACTCTAAACAACTGCTTGAAGATATTCTTTTGTTACAAATTTAATTCGTCTGTTTCAGCTGACAGGTCCTTCACCCCTTGTTGGCTGCCTCATGTTTGGGAATAAAGAGAGAGACAGAGCACCTGAGGAGCTGCTGTTCCTCTCTGTGCATCAGCATACAGAACAGTGCACTATCTGGCACTCAACACCTGCACACCTGGCTGTCCTGCAGGATAAAAACTACAGCCATCCCTGGCTGGACACAGACAGTACAAACTGAACTGGGCAAGACAAGAATTAGCCATCACATTTCCTGACTGGGATAATGGTACTGGTGGAAAGGTGAAACACTGAGGTTTGACAGATATCTCCATCTAATGAGCAAAATGAGGGTCCAGGCTAGCATACCTTCCCTTCCTCTTTTCTCATGGAAAACAGTGTGTTTTTGTAGGAAAAAGACCGTGTAGTAAATTAATGTAACCCATTATTATCTCATCAGAAATAAGTGATCTAGCCAGAGTTACACTCTGGACTCCTTAATGAGTTAGTGGAGAAGATGGATGGTGTTCCCTAGAGAGGAAGAGAGTGTCTATCCTTCCTGACCACAAAGAGAGCCTAAATGAAGACATGAGACTGGATGCCTAACCTTAAATAATTAATGTTAGTTGAGCTGAATTCCACTCAATTTTCTATAGATAACATACCACTCTTTGGCTAGGCTGAGCAAACATTTCCAGAAAAAATTCAGAGGAGAAAAAGACTAGTTAGATAGCTGTAACATATCACAGCTTTCACACAGTTAGATGAGCAATCTGCTACCTGTTTCTGATTTTATAACTCCACTATAAACAGACATCTGCAATTTTGTGGGGGGGAATACATTTAAAAGGGATAAGATGGATCAATGCTAACTCCAGAGAAGAACTGCTCTACTGGATCAAATGAAATATTTATCCTTGTTTTTCCCTTCAGCCAGGGCCAAGAGCTGATGCCTAGAAAAAAGATGTGGCAGTAGGATGCAGTTTTAATACTTGTCAGCCAGAAATTCAAAGACTTATTTGGTCAGAAGCTGTATCAATATGTTTTTGCTTAGGAATCCCATAGGGTACTTTCTTCCAGAGCAAATTTTCTTCATAAGAAAACCAAGTAGGTTTTGTCAAAAAAGCCATTTGGGATTTCCCCATTTTGACCACTAAACACAAATGAGAGAACAGGTAGAAATGGATTCTGAGAGAAAAGGTGGTGAGTTCATACCAGGAATTGTGTCCAAACTAAAGGGTGGAGCCAAGGTAAGTGCCACTCTGCTGGGTATCTGTCTTAGTGTATAGCAGGGTTTTGTTTCATAGTCTGGGTTCATAAGAGAAACTTGTTCCTCCCTGTTACATAATTCTAAGAAAATATTTAAGGTTGCGGGTTGCTGTATAAATGTCAGATATTACTTTTGCTAACATCAACATATCATTGAGACAGCTGTTTGATATTCAAACTAATCACAAGGAAAACATACTGCCTGGGATTTCACTAAGTGTGCTTAGCAGGGATTCCCCATTGCATAAATGAGAGTGTGAACAGAGGCATGAAAAGCTGAGGCGATGAAAAGAAAGGTATCACCTTCGAATACTGATGCTGGGGCACGTGTTGCTAGCACAGCATTTCTCCCTGACATTCAAGGAGCACATTTCAAGTCCTGAGAGCTGCTAAGCATGAAAGTTGCAGATACTTCTGCCTTGAGAGTACTTCAGAGCTTTGAGATTGTTGATGCTGTCTCTTTGCAACCCAGAGCAGAAAGAAACTCTGCCCCTCCCAGCACAGTGAATATCCAGAAAGACATGTAAAAGAAACAAGATTTATATATAAACCCAGTAGTGAATGACTGAGCATCCTACCTTGTATCAAATGAAGAGAAATGTTAAGCCTGCCAGCCCAGCAGAAATTGGGTCATTTAAATCTCTTATATAAAGAAATGAACACTACTGTCAGAAGCTACATCCTACTTTTAAAGTATTCTACCACTTTTGGAAACCAAGAACCAGATTTGACAATGGATATAACACCATAGTTTATAATTGCTTGCCAAGCACCCACAGTTGCACCCAAATTTGACTCCCATAAAACTGTTGGTTCATATGGGTGCAATGAGACTCACTGAGATGGCAAGATACGATTTTTAATTTAATCAAGTAAAATTCTGACAGCAAAAAAATCCTGTTTGGCAAGATTTGAAGCTAGAAGAGCAGAAATGAAAATTATTCTCTACAGATCAAGAAGGCAGAAGGACGAGAAGGAGACATTTAGGATGTTCTTGGTGGAACAACAACAATGTCCATGAGTGGCATAGGATTTGAGACCAGGTTGGAAATGAAGACAAGAAGAGAGTCCTTCAAGATCTCAGAAGTATGGACAGAAATACCAAACTAGATGAAAGGCAGTGACAATTAGAGAAATTTTATGCCTTAATTGATGAGGAAGAGATATAATTTTAATATTTGCAGTTTAAATGGAGGGGAGTGGCAAAATTCTCTGCTCATGGCAGAGTTTTTTCTATCGCTGTTTCTACAATTGCCATGCTTTCCTTGCACTTCAAACTGACTCCATACTTTTTTGTAATAACACCACGAATGACATTTTTTCCACAGTCAGATCAATAATAGACAATACTAAGTGACACAAGCCAAAGCCATCCTTAGAAAGCCACAAACATAGCATGAGGCAGAGGAATGAGAAATCCATACTGTAAAGTCAGTTTCTGAAGGAAGCATAGTCTGCATTCTGGAGACAATACTATGACTCAAACTTGGGTTTGAGATGTGACCAGGGCTGCAAAGACAATCCTATGATCCCCCTTTTATAGGTGCTTGAACATGGCACAAATGCGAGCTGCTCTCCAGGTTACACCATAGTAAGAAAAATGGAAAATTCTCCATCTCTGCCACCTTCTCTCAGGGAAAGTCAAGTCATTTAGAGGGCTGGAAAAGGAGTTTGACTTCTGGAAGTTGCTGAGCACGTCTCCTTGAAGTCACAGTCTTCTGACATTCTCCTCTCGGCCATCTGAAAACATACTAAAGCCACTATTTACACTTGTTGCAATCCTTTAAACTTTTGATTTCATAGGAGGAGCCAAGTGTCACAGCTTGGTCAGAGCAGTAGCTCTGTAGCCCCTCTGTAGTAACTCTGCAGTTCCTCCATCACCCTCAGATCTTCCTGGCATAATAAACAGGGGGTAGAGTGCATTGCCTCTAACGCTGCAGTGGGACTGTGGGTCACAGTGTGGGCATTTGCTGTGCTGCTCTTCCAGGGTCTTTTCATTTTTTTTCCCATTTTGCTTTCATACTCTAGGAAGTGCCATCTTCCACTCCCACCAACTGTTTGATATCATGAGCTGAAATCATGATTTGACACTGGATACCACAAAGGATTTTATAATCACACTGTCCTGGGATTTCTGTAGCCATCAAAATGTGCCACAGTCCTTATATGATATCTCAAATACATCTAAAAAATGCACTTATCATGCAGAAAATCATTAATACATGAGTTCAAGCAGAGTGTGAAACATGGAGTGATGATGATTAGATAATGAATCCATTATCTGTACAAATGCAATGCTACTACAGTAGTTCATCATAAAATAACAAATCTGACATCTGCAGCTGAGATTTTCAAAACTGTCTAGGGGACTGAGGCATATAGTCAACATTAATGTTAATGTGTCTATGTCCCCTCCATCATTTAAAAGATTTCAACCTACTTTTTTTTTAGAAAATACGTTAAATACAAGATAATTTCAAGACTGAAGGTCACAGAAATCACAAGGGATTTGTGGTGGCCTTTACCACAGTGAAATATCAAGCACAGAATCTTTCATGGAAAACTTATTCCACTTCAAATGAAAAATTAAATCAGTATCTTCAAAATTCCTTATGTTATGAACTGTGGGAAAAAATAACTTAAAAATTCTAAGCTTTTTTTGGTTTATGTTTGTCTGTTTTTTTTTTTTCAAGAGAAGCCTCTCTTTACATTATTTCTTAGAATAGCAATCTCAGAATGGAATAGTACTATCATTGATGTGGGATAAGAGGTAAGAGCCAATATATTTTCTTCTGGAAAATTTTTACATTAACTAACATTGATAGAAAGGTCTTCTTTTCTGAATTAAGATGTCATCTACTTCCAGCGCAATTCAATAATAAAGACTTTTGATATAAAAATCAGTCTAAATATGAAACAAAAATGAATAAATGTAACATTTTAAAAACAAAATTAAAAAAAATAAGATAGAAAGAAACTTTTTTTTTTCCTCAAGGGATATTTTTCCCCAAATTAAATGATTTAATTAAAAAAAAGGAACAAATATTTCACTGCAGACAAAACATTTCCTGAGGTGGACTTGTAACTGGGGATATGACTTAATAATGAAATAAAACATAAAATTAAAACATGGCATAAATATATACTGAAATACAACTTAAATTTAAAATATTGCATAAATGAAAGTGAACCATTAACTTATTTTATACATTTACATATCATATACATTCACACATGCATTGCTTAGAAAGAAGTTAAATACAGTCTATCATTCAGAAATCAAGGTGGAGCTGATTTGGATATAGTGTGTATTGAAAGGCTGTTGTGTATTCAGCCCTCCTGTCCTCTATCAAAGGCTTGCAAATAAGGGTGCACTTTTGTGTCAGTCAGTACCAAAGTAATCTCTCCATATTCTTATGATGGGAAATTCTTTTACTGCAGATATATTACAGGTGAGCATATCCATTGAGTAATGGGAAACACAAAAACTACAAGAAAAAAATACAGATGGATTTTTCAGGTATGTTGATGTAGTATTTTTGAATGTCAAATTTTGCAAAGTCACTGCATGTCTAGAAAGCCACACATAACTTCATAGCTTCTGCTTCTGTTCTTTAGCTTGTTAATTGAATGACTTGGTAAATTCAAGTAAATTAAATATCTGATGAAGGATGGGTCATTGACTATATTCCTGTGTCAGGAAAATGCTATTGATGAACTGCAGATGAAGATTAAGTTCACACGTGCCAAAGTACAAAAACTGAAAAAAAAAAAAATATTTTCAGCTTTGCAAGTTACTTTGGAGATCTAGAATACACTTTTATGCACAAACAGTAAAATGTTCCTTGATGATAGTCTGCCTCACAGTTCATTTGCCTGAAAATCTCTTGGCAGCCATCTGGATCAGGTTTAAATAAAATGTAATACTAAGCCCCTAATCTGACAATGATGAGCTGGTGACAATGATTATTCATGAGTTTATAAGGAGAGTAGACCTTGTGAGGCAGATGTGAGTCCTTTTTCTCAGACTCAATTTCAGTGCTTTGAATACACTGGAGCCACTTCAGAACATAAGGTTTGTTTTATATACATATATAAAAGCTGCTTTAATTAGCTTGACATCTAATTGTTTCCTAATTGTCAGAAGTTGCCCCAAAGAAAAAGAAACAAACTTATTTCACAAGGCTTGCTGCATATGCACTCACACACACACAAAAAAATGTTGTTTTTCACTTGATGATCCAAAGTTAATGAAATGGCTTGGCCTTGTTTCAGAGAGCAACTGTTCTGAAGTAAGGGGTTAACATTTTATTGTTTTTGAAATGGAAAACTTTGGGGGGAGTGTTTCAAAACCACTTAACTTCGACTGAACTTTGCTCTCATGAATTAATCTTAAAGGATCAGCCAGTGTAGAAAGCCCTTTAATCATCCTGGGCCTAATTCAATGTCTTTTTAAGTCAATGAACAGTTTTCCATTGACTTCCCTGCACTTTGGATCAACCTTTAAATTTACTCAAGTTAAGTCAGGAATTTAGGGAAAGGGTTTTATAGAAACCTCTCTGATTCAATTTCAGCAAAGCTAAGGAAGCTTCCAAATTCTTATATTGTTAGTTTTTTCCTTTCTTTCTGTGTATGAAGCTTAATAAGGAAAAGAGGTATAAGAAGGAATATATCCAGAGGAAGGGCTTGATTGCACCCTCAGCAAGATTTCAGATAACACCAAGTGGGGTGGGAGTGTTGATCTGTTGAAGGGTAGGAAGGGTCTATGGAGCCATGCTACAGGCTGGGGGCAGAGTGGCTGGAAAGCTGCTCAGTGGAAAAGGACCTGGGGCCGCTGGTGACAGTGACTGAACACGAGCCAGGGTGTGCCCAGGAGGCCAAGAAGGCCAAAGGCACCTGGCCTGTACCAGCAACAGTGTGGCCAGCAGGACCAGAACAGTGACTGTCCCTCTGTACTGGGCACTGGTGAGTCCACAACTCAAATCCTGTGTTCCATTTTGGGCCCCTCATTGTAAGAAAGACATTGAGGTGCTGGAATATGTCCACAGAAGGCAACAGAACTGCAGGAGGGTCTGGAGCACAAGTCTTATGAGCAACAGCTGAAGGGTATTTAGCATAGAGAAAAGGAGGCCCATGGGGGATCTTTACACACCCTACAAATCCCTGGAAGGTTGTAGGAAGGTGGATGTGTTGATCTCTTCTCCCAAGGAACAAAATAGAGGACAAGAGAAAAGCGCCTCAGGTTGTGCCAGAGAAAGTTTCAATTGGATGCTAGGAAAAATGTCTTCACTGAAAGGGTGGTCAAGCACTGGAGCAGACTGCTCAGGCAAATGGGATTCACCAGTGCTGGAGGTATTTAAATGATGCATAGATGTGGCACACAGGGACAAGGTTTAGTGGTGGACATAGCAGTTGTGGGTTAACAGTTGGATTTCCCAATCTTGGTCCTTTCCAACATAAATGCTTCTATGATCTTTTTAGAAGCTCATACTTTATGTAGTAACACACTTGCTTTTCTCCCTGCACCCAGTGGAGAACTTCACAAAACTGAGAAGCTTGGAAAAGCTCCAGCCCAAGAGCAGTTGCTGCATTTTGTAGACTCCCCTGCTTAACCCCATCGCATTCTATTGCATGAATTTTATTCCCCACGGCACAACCTACACGACAAACAGTTAGGCCCTTCATGGATTGTTCAAGTGCCAGCAGTTCATGGAAGCAATTTGGAATAAACTAGCAGAAGAGACATTCGTATTGGTTAGAGAAATCATCATAGGCAAAACCATCTTCTCAGAATAGAGGCCATGCACACCATTATCTAAGTGTTTCCCCTGGCAATAATTATTAATTCATTCATTCATTTATTTATTTGTAGTACAATGATATCTAGGTATTCCAGCTAAGAGTGGGTCCCTGCAGAAAGAAACTCATTGTCCTGAGATCAGGACCAGGAAAGTGCAAGCCTAAACTGATGTAAGCTGTAAAGGTGAGGCAATCAGTTTGCTGTCATCTAGCTGGGCTGGGACAGCCCATGAGAGAAACAAAGTTACTCATTTCCATCTGCTGCCTCACCCACAGTCCTACGCTGTTTTTTCATTTATGCTGACCTTTTCTTCACTCTCTTAAGCTTCCTTTCTCCCTTTCCTTCTTTTCTTTGCACACAGGGGTAACAGGCGAGAGCTAAGCTAAAAGTTCAGAGTCATGGAACATACATCCAAAGTTATTCTCTCAACTGTTTGCAGATGTGAGGATAAGGGGTTACAGAGTCACAGAAACTAAATGCTTTCCTGGGATCCAGTTAAAATATAAGAAAATAGCTGGATGCAGGCTGGATATTTTCCTCAGTCAGAGGAAATAATTGTCACACCATGGGGCTAGAATTACCCATTGGAATTAACAAGAGACAACAACCCTTTTGGCTTCCCTACCAAGTACATATATAATGGAGAACTGCTCCTTCCTCTCTATCACCACAGGATGTGGCTTGAGATATTCAGTTTTAATCTTACTCTGATGCATGAGGTTGGTACAAATTCTGCCCTCAGCCCTCTCAAGTATTAACAACACTAATGAAATTACTCAGGGGCTGTCATTTTTCATCTTGATATTCTTATGTTGCTGATCTGCATTGCAGCACTTTTCTTTGCTCCCAAGGACTCAAACTATGCTTTGTAGTTCTAAGACTATTCAGGAATGACCTGAAGGCTCAGTTAAACCAGAATCAGCAGGGGACTGACCTTTAACACCCTGGGAAAAGGAGAAGCTGAAATTAATCTTCAAACCAAGATTCCTTCTTTAACACAGAGAACCAGTAAGGAAATTATTTGTGGTTGTTAAGGGAGATTAGTTAAGTCTAACCAGATCTCTCTTCTGAGCACATCCTTGGCATAACTAGCCATGAACTTGGAAGTCAGCTTGAGAGAACTGCAGCTGGAACTAAGGCTCACAGAAAGTTAGTTTCAAGACTACTGACAGACATACAAGACCACAGTAATCAATTCAAATAGTATAAAACAAGACTGGTTAAAATCGCTCAAGGGTGGGAAATGGTTGTTCTAGATGGGTCATGGAGACTTTCTTACTCCTACATGACATTTTCCAGTTTCATAAGCCTCCCATTTCCATAACTGAAAGAGTGATGATGGAGTTGTGCTGTTGCCATTTTCTGGACAAGGAAGCAGCAGTTGCTGTACATGGTAAAAGAATGTAACTTTTGAGTTCAGTATCACTTCAGTCATGTATCTTTATTCTCATATCTATTCCTACTGATTTTGCAAGGATCTATGATACAGGCAGCCCTAGAAAAGCTAGTAGCTAAGGCAGAATTTGCCCATTAGACCTCAGAATTTTTGTAGCACTCTTTTTATATGCAGCACACCAATTGAAGAAGAGAAAATAAATTAAGAACGTGCTCCAGAATGGGATGAGAGTGAGAATAGGCTACAGTGGATGTAAAAAGGAAAAAAAAGAATAAAATTATCAGAGGCTAAGGAAAAAATGACAAGTAAATCCATGACAGAAGGTCACATGCCTGTACTTTGTAGCTTTCCCAGATTTTTTATGGAAATAATTAGAAAAACTCCCCAAAGCAGGGAGAGAAACTTCTCATTAAAGAAGTGACTGTTTCTGCAGCACATGCCAGAGTGCACACAGTGCTGCCATTGTTTAGCACATGGTGTGCCCTGCTGTGCTTTATGCCAGAGCAAATCTACCTGCCTCAGTGCTCTGAAGAAAATATTTTTCTGTCTTCCAGAAACACTCAACCACTCTTTGACACTAACATACTCTGATTTTACTCTTGATTTTATCCCAAGTCCTCTACACAGGAGATTTTGGTTTTGCCCAAACACCTGCTATCAGCTTCCATCATGGTGTCATAAACACATCTCTGAAGCCTAAAATAGATGTGGTAGTATCAGCTCTGCAGACATTCTGGAGTATTCAAAAGACAGCAGAAATCATGTGATGGCCAAGTAGATCTTTCTGCAGTTAATTAAACAACTTCTTTTTGGATGGATCCACAGTTAGAAACAAATGTTTTGGAACTGGTTGTGTAGGATGGAAATTTGTAAACCAGTTTTAGTCCTGTTTTCAACAAAGTACAAGGAGCACACAGTGGCCGAAGGCAGCTGCCATTGCAGGAACAGCCAGCTCATGTAGTTACTGGGAATGGGAAAACAGAACTCAAAAGGCTGGTGCAGATAGAAACAATTGTTTCATTGGGCTTGCCTACTAATCCTTGTTCTATAAATATATATACATAGAATGGATTTGGTTTCAGGCTTTTGATTTTTTCAAACCAATCCCTAATGGCTGTGGTGATGGGTCTGCACTGTCCAAGGAGGGTCCTGATTTTTACAAAAAACTTCCTGGGGAAAAAAAAAAGAAGAACATCTAATTTTCCTGTCCTCTCTCTACTTCTACACTGGCACACTTCCAAGGATCACTTGGAACCAATGGAGCTGGCTATGATTCAAGAGCCCATACATACACACACAAACAAAAAACGGATTACACAGCAGAGCAACAAGACCAAAGACCATTTGAAATGGATTGCTCACTCAAAAGGAGCTGCTTTTAGGAAGGGACACGGTTGTGCTAGTTAATCAGTACTGTTGAAATAGATGTCTTTATCACACCCTGTTATTTATTTTGCACCGAGGAAGCAACGGTACCTAGTGAAGTTTGGGAAGAAAGCACAACATTGCAAATTGCTTTTCTAGAACTGAAGAGAACAGATTTATGGAGGAGATTTCTCCAAAAATGTACTGCAATATAACATTGGGAATGAAGGAAAAACGAAATGTATGTATAATATTGCTGACTACACTGCTGACAGGGCAATTGTTCTGGAGGAAATAATTTTTACAGTGTAACTTAAAAAAAAGCCACCAACCAACTCCTGAGATCAGATATATGTTAGAATACAAGAACTTTAACAAATAAATACAAAAGAAACTTTCATCTGGTGACAAAGAAATAAACAGAGAAAAAACATCTCATTAAAAATTAAATAATGCAGCTCCAGTATTGAGCTCAGGTCATCTACATGACGCTGCATCACTGATGAAGAGCAATAGGCTCCTTGCAGCTACAGGTCTTCCAAAAGACCTGTCTGAGGACCAGAGGTTAATTTCTGTGGCAGAAATAGGTGTTTAAATTTGCTCTTCCTGGGCTATGAAATACAAAGGAGTAGATCAGACATGAGCTGGAAGTGGTAGTTGACTACGCTTAAACTCCATCATATGTGCTGCAAGCATGACTGGGGAGTAATTCTTGGGTTTGAATACCAAGATTAATCTGATCCTGGATAAGCTACATAAAATACCTATCCATATAAATGCATATAAACAGAAGTCTAATCTCTATACGTATTTTACACATTTATAGCTCAAATGTCCTGGATACTTCACATCTTCTTCTAGTTGTTCCATGTGAAGTTCCATATTCAGTAACTCAGTAGCCAGATTTTTAACTAATGAAATATCTAGGCTTGAGAATATGACTTTTCCCAACAAAATTTATTGGTGAAAAATTGATGTCTCAGAATGAAAGAAGTATTGCTAAATGTAATGTTAACAGATATGACAAAGATTAATTTTCTGAGTTTTCCTTCTTTATTTTCACTATCTAATTTTAATATTTATACTAAAAAAAGCAACCAAAAACCCAAACTCACAAAAAGATGTTGCTTTCTCATTTAGATATGATTTTTTCTTGAAAATGTCTGTGGTTTAACCCCAGCTGATAACTCAGCCCCACACAGCTGCTCGCTTGGGGTGAGAGAATCAAAAGAATGAAAAGGAGAAAACTTGAGGGTTTAAATAAAGACATTTTAACATATAAAGCAAAAGCCACACACACATGAAAAACAAAATGAGGAAATCATTCATCTCTTACCACTGGCAGGCAGGAGTTCAGCTATTCTCTGGAAGGATCCATCATACCCCGTGGTGAAAAGCATCATCACTCCAAACATACCTCATTTTTTCTTCCCCAGCTTTATATGCTCAGTGCAAATCTGGAACATCCCTGTGGTCGGTTAAGATCAGCTGTCCTGGCTGTGCCCACTCCCAGCTCCTTGTGCACCCCCAGCCTCCTCACTGGTGGGGTGGGATGATGGACAGAAAAGGCCTTGGCTCTGTGTAAGTGCTGCTCAGCAACAGCTAAAACATTTCTGAGTTCTTAGCGCAGTTTTCAGTGCAAATCCAAAACATATTCCCAATACTATAAAGAAAATGAAATCTATCCCAGCCCAATCACAAGTATATTAATTCATACCCACTCCCGTGCCCCTCATACCCTCATTTTCAGTTCTGCAAACACATTAAGACAGTAAATTACATATGTTTCAATGTGGACATCAACTAGCCATGTACTGTCTTCCCTATAATACACAATCTCCATATTTCTCTTTGCTGTACTTTGAAAACTGAAAATTAGTCCTAGTAACACCAAAACAAACACTCTGTTCGTATTATAATGAAAAGAAGCAGAAGGTCCTTTTTCAGTATAAGCTTCAGTTTCAATAAAAGCAAAAGAAGCAGAAAATTACTCAGATCATTTTTTGTGTTTCACCTTTCCCCTGCCTTTCAACAAGGACTATGACCTTGAATATATACCACCTGCATATCAGAGAATAGCTCAAGGAATATGTGACACTAGAGATCTTCTAGTATTGTGGAGTGAGAACAAAAACCAAGGTTAAACACTCAAATATTAACAGAATAATCTGTGAAAAAAAGGGAGAAGCAGCAAAGAAGAAAGACATCTGTGAAATAAAACCCAAAAACATGCTTTAATTTCTTATTAGGAGGACACAACCAAATTCTCAGTTAGAAGCACAATTTAATTCCAGGCATGACTAAAATTTGGTTGGAAAGCTGTATTTCCCAAGTTTCTTAAATTCCTTATAGGAAGAAATAAAGACCACAGTTTAAATGTTCTCAAATTCAGTTTAACACTTTCATTGTTTTGAACATTTTTATATTTCTTAACTCTTTCCTTTGGTTTCTAAACTCACAAAGCTGTGGTCTGCCTGGAATTCATGCACTGGATCACAAGTGCAAACTTCCATGGTTTTATGCCTCTTCCAGCAGAGGGAGAAGGCAGTGGCAGCACAAGATGGAAAGCAACCATGAGACTCCTGATTCCAGGTCCTCCAAACATTTTGCTGCACTCCTGCACCTGCTTGTGTTCACAATGGCTCCCACCAAAACATGGCCTTGCTGAGAAGTTTGGGTGCTTTGGGCAAAAAAGATCTGGCCTGAGTGGATTTTTTTATAAAAGGGATGAGAAAACATAAAAGTTGACAGATAAATAAACCTTATCTATCTTGAAAAAGGCATCCTACAATTCTTCTGAAAAAAGGTTTTGAGAAAGAAATTGAGAAGGTGCTATTTGAAAGAGATTTAATGCTTTTAGCTGGAAAACTGCCCTGGGTTGTTTGAATCTTCATGCTTTCAGGCATGGAGTTTTTTCTAAATTTCTGACCATGGGAAATACTATAAACTTTACTTTTTATAGCCATTCTTCCTCCTATAGCCTACTCCTCCTTGCCACCAGTAGATCCCAGAACTGACAGCTATCTGTCTGTGCCTCACTTCTTCCCCCAGAATTCTCCAGCACAGGGGCCTTGCTCACCCTTCCTGGGGGGAACCTGGAGCATCCCCAGCAGCCATCCTCCAGCCTCTCATGGCAAGGCTCCCTGCTCATATTTTGGCCCCTTTCAAAAGGGGTTAAAAATCCAGCATCAATGTCCCATGAAAGCCAGAGAGTGAAAAAACACCAGCAGTTTTTAGATCCAGTGATTTTCATTTGTTGGATACTTGTAAATGACCTTTTAGGATTTTTTGTTTGTTTGTTTTGTTTTCCCATTTTTGTTTTTGATTATTTTTTCTTTTTTTTTTGGTTTTACTATCTGCTTCTATGAGAACATTTATCTCTTCTGCTATTGTGAAAAGTAGATTTATGGGTTAATTTAGACTAAATTTCTGTGAAAGACTTTAATTAAAGTATCTCTGGAAGAAATTATTCAGTGAACAGCAAAATATAACAACTAGTCACACTGAATTTACTGAATAGATAGAGACACAAGAGGTGTAAAGTAGCCCTCCTTATTCACAAGAATAAGTTTGATATTTAAAGAAAATTGTGTGTGTATACATTTTTTTTTCAAAACTGTTATTTAGAAAATTTTGAAAAAACTTATTTTTAAAATAAAAATAACCCAGATAACATTGCCCAAATATTTGAGCAATACATTTTGCAAATAATCTGGCCAAAGAAATTTAATTTACCTTAAGAATGTTTCCTTTGCACACGAAAGCCAAAATTATTTTNAAATCAAAAAAAAAAAAAAAAAAAAAGGATTCACTGTTTACACAGCTGTTTTCCTGACACATATGGCCCAGTCTCAGGGCTACATTTCTTATTCCTGGCTGGGCTTCCCGAGAACATTCCACCAGCTAATAGCAGTAACATGGGTCAGCTCAGGCTTGAGGTAGGTAAGTGATGTTTAGTGGATTTTTGTCCACTGTAATAGATTTCGTTTTATTATTTTATCAGTTTCTCAGGACTGGGATAACATTTTATACCACAATCTGTTCTTTGATTTGGATGGAAGGAAGGTTCAAGATTATAATAAAGTTTTATGATAATAATAAATTATTATTATCATAATAAAGATAATTATCAATGCATCTACTAATACAAGTTTTCTCCTTTAGAAGTTTTTTTTCACTTCCTTATTATTCTCATTATTTGTATTTATTTAGGAATATTCTCACAGAAGTCTTCTTTGTGGCCTAATCTATCTTACTGGCATTTCACATTCTTATTTTTAGTTATCTACTGCATGCATCAAGCTTTCGGGTTGATCTAATCTTTGCCAATAAACTATGGCTACTGTGCTCTGGGATAAGATACTTCAAATTAGTTTTCCCAGTTTCAGAATCTACTTCTGTTGAGGCTATGGGGTTGGAATGTTTCACTAGGGTTTAATCTTAAATGAAAAATAGTAACCAAACATTTCTTTAGTATTTAATCAATTTCAAACCAAAAAGGTCTTCCTTTTTACACCTTCATGCTTATCTGAAATTTATTGCCTTTTTCTCTTTTGCACCTTCCCATTTTAAGTTCTCTGAACATTAATCTTATACTCCAGTCATTCTCACCTTTCACTCTCCTCTCATTTTATTTCTCCATTTCCTTTTTATTTATCCACCAGACATAATTTTCTGACACCATTTGCCTTTCCTGTTTCACTGAATGCTTTTCCTGGTTTGAACTTCTCCACTAGTTTCCAATGCATTTCCTGTCCATCACTATCTCTGGATCCTATATGGAGTTTTCTTGGCTCTTTTTTTTCTACATTTCTTCTCATCCTCATGCCAATGTATTCTTCAATACCTTTTCCCCTTATTTTTTTTCTCCAAATCCTCTATGTAGAAGTTGTATAGCATGCTTCCCTCCTAATACCTCCAGGTGGATATCTGCTAACATCGTGTTCCCTTCCTCCAAAGCTCAGAACTGCTCTTTGCATAACCAATTTGAGTAACCACAGCAACGAGATCCTTGCCTGCCTTTGTTCACTCTAGTGTGATACTCGTCATTTTAGTCTTTTCTTTCCCAAAACTATTTTATTGAGTTGTAGATATGATCAGGACAAAGTACTGAAAAGGCATTTTTGATAATATCTACAGCTTAGCTTTAAGGCATCCTTCCTGTGCCTCATCAAAAATCTTGCTCTCTTTTGCTTCCCCAAGGGGACCATGCCTAACAAATGGATCACTACTCCCAGTCAGAGTATACTCTCCCCATGCTTAGCCAGGCTGATCCCTGAGTTTCTGACCTGAGGATTTTTACATACTAGGTGGAACATGGGCCTAGAAGTAGTCTGAGAGCTCATAACAAAAGTAACAAAGTAATAAAGTAGATTAACTATAATTTATTCATTGCTAACAATTAATTTTTATTTACAAGGTAAGCAGAAAGTATAATCTAAAAAAACAGAAAGGAAAAGATATCACCACTCTATATCTTCTATATGTTCAGACATAGAAAGAGATCTTCACATGATATTTAGAGCAAATATGATATTTGTCTAAAATAGGCAGCCCATTCCTCAGGCACATCTTGCTGAGAGTGCCTGAGCTGCAGGATACCACTCCAAAGGTGACCTCACTGTGAAATCTGAATCCAAATGAATACAAAAAGTATTTGTTTATTAAAATATGTTATAGCAGTTTTCAAAAAGTGACCTAGGGAGAATTACAGCAGTGGAAAACAGATCTATTTTAGTTACTGCTCAGTTTGGTATATTATACATCAACCTAGGGCTTCTTTTACCAAGGCTTTTAAATTGTTTTAGAGAAAAACTGAATAAATAAAATAATATATATTACCTCTACATAACCATTTATTTTTCTTCTCAGTTATACCAGCATAAATTCAGAGTAAATCCAATGAAATAAATGGCTTTATAATAGTGTAAAAGTGAACAAATAGAGCTCTAAAGCTTTTCATGTTTTATTTGCCAAGTGTTTTTATGTTATGTTGGCAACTGGACAGTGACAGGATGTACAGGTTTCACGAGCCCTCTGGCAGGCACCAAAGAAGCCCTATTGTACCCCATGACAATGCAGCCATTTGCAAGTGCTACCAGAACTGCCCTTCCTAGCCCCAAGCATAGCACCTCCTCTCACTGGTTTGTTGTCCTCACATACATACTTGCTAAATTGTAAGGAAAAATGCATGCTGAATGCTTCCTTGAGGTGGTAGTTGAGATTTTTTTTCACTAAACTCCAAATATGAAGGAAGAATATTAAACAGAAATTACAGAAAGCTGTTACCTACTCTTCCTCCTTCCTTCAAACTTGGGCTCAAACTCTGCACACTTCCACATAACCCAGGATCATGGCTCCTTTATTCAGTCAGAACATATCATCTTTTGGACATAATCTTTCGATCTTGTATTAAATTACTTACATTATTTATTTACTTATGTTTGCTGAAAAAATATGGAGTCATTCTTCATAATTAATTTCATTTATTCTTAATGAATCAAGGGGCAGATCAGAAAATGACCTTGAGCTCTGTAAATGCAACTTGAAATGCTGGGCTCCAAAATCTCAGTTTTCAATATTGAAAGCACTCTCCAGGTTGCCATCACACATGAAGGTGCTGCCACTACTGAACCACCTCCCTCCAGGGGTCGGAAAGCCCTGGCTGCCAGACTGCCCCTCCAGCCACAGTGGGAAGCCAGCACATGGGTAGAGCTGTCTGGAGGCTTCTAGATGGAGTAGTAATTGTATTGGGTTTGCTTAGGAAGGTTTTGGTAATGGGGTGAGCCTACAGGAGTGGTTTCTGTGAGAAGTTGCCAGAAGTTTCACCCACTGTTGCTGCCCAAGGAACTCTGCCACCTGGTTACTCAAAAAATGAAAAGAAAATTGCAGTCCAACAAGGCAGACTAGGAGGAGTAGCTCTGAAATAGTTCTCATAGCATGGAAACAAACCTCTACAGTGCAGCCTCAGCTGTCTTTGAGGCTCATCTCCTTTGCCAATGTTGACTGAAGTTGGTCAACAAGGCTCAGAAGTTACTGAAGGGAATATCAGCAATTTGCTTACCTACAGCTGTATGAAACCTTAGATCACCTAAATGCTGAGCCACTCGTTGTCAGCAAGAATTTTCTGTTACTGAGACAATAAAGGACAATGATCTTCATCACATCAAAGAAAGCTTTCAGTTCCATTGTTCATCCCTGTTTTGTGCACCTTGGATATGCTCCTCCCCCACTTAGCACACCATCTCTTTCCCCGAGTGGAGATAGAATGTGAATGCAGATAGTCTAAAAGGAAGGAGATTTTTACCATTAACTCTTGTTAGCCTATCTGGGCATCAGCCTATCACCTGCTGTTAGTGTACTGAAACACAGAATAAAGCTGCATTTCTGTGAAAGACATTGGGAGCAAAATTGGACAGAAGAGTGTCAGACTGCAGTTTTTCCATTCTTTCACACAAAATGTGAAATAACATGTTAACTGCCTTCTGGCCATACAGTAAGCTTCCATTAAAATAATTACCATATGGCTCTTCTGGAGACATGGTAACTTTCCTGTTATTTCACAATCCTTTTCAGACGAACAGTTTCACAATGGACACTACAGGACCTTGAAAGGATTTTATCAGGTTACTGAATTAGGGCTTTGATAGAGATTCTGAGGAAAAAGCAGGTGGAAATAACAGCTCACAGAGTGGCTCTGCAGAGTGATTACTGGGCTATATTCTCTGTTCAAATGGGAAAAGGAAATCCCTTGAAATAAAAAGTCTGGCTGCTGCTGATTAGCTGACAAGAATGAAATTGAACACTATGCACATAAAACTCTATATGTGCAACCAACAGATCCATCATGTCAGCAATTCATTTTCTTATGGTAGCATAGACTTGGAGAGAAATCCATTAAGGCACAAATAAATTAATAGCACAGAAGAGAAGTATCCTGTGCTTTGCCTGGTTTTCTATACACATGGCTTACAAGTCTAGTTTGATGTTGGGGTTTTTTATATTTACCCCTTCCTCATTCATTAACTTTACTGCACTGTATAGTTAGGGACCCAAATATTTTTTTTTTTCTGTTATAAGCAAATAACTTCTATCAGTTTCCCCAGCTGCAGGAATAACATAGTAAGAGTATTCTGTATATCTATAGATACCTCTGAATCTTTGGGTGGCTCCAGTTGTGCATGCAGCTTATAACAAGGACTAAGGGCAGGAAAGATTGAGGGTGAAGTCTAATTTGCAGTCATCTGAAATGTCATTACATTGGTTTTTTGTTTTGTTTTTTTTTAGCAGTCTATATAATTTCTATCTTTCTCTCCAGTTTTTCTCCTTGCAGATTTGTTGGAGTGCATTGTCTGTTGGAGGACTCCAGTTGTGGTGGTGACGGTACGTTAGGTGGCAAGTCCCATGAAGCATGCTAATATGCGCTAATCTTTTAATGATGATGAATATTTGACTCTTTGTAATGGGGGTATTTTTTTTAAAGAGGCTTTCCACAAAAAAAAAAAAAAAAATCATCACAATGGTTGTCACAAGTAAGCTTCCCTCCCCTTTGAAAGAACTGACTGTAGTGGAAAAGATAATTACTTAGTTCCTTTATCTCCGAATTATTTGTAATAAAACCTGAAATCGCACCACAAGGTCTTTCATGAGGATGTCATAAATTAAGATGCATCGATGTATTTGGTGCATCTGTTCAGCTCTGTGCTCCTTTGTCTTCTGCAAATAGCGCAGCAGCTTCAATACCCAGCAGACAGCATTTACGCAAATGATGTCGTGGTCTGTATCATTAATATTCAGCGATTGTCTGTCATAGACACCTTACTGTACATCTGTTATGCAAATTTATGTTAATTTTCGCTCACTGACAGCTGCCTTGGTTCCCTCCCTAAAATGATCTTTTCCATTTTGAAGTTTGCAATCTGTTCCCAAAAATGTTAATCTAACAATTAACTGAAATTGCTAAACAGAAATTTTACGTGTTATGTCCAAAATAGAAACCAGTGTTTTTAAATAGATGGTGAATCTTCTCTTTACATCATTTGTTTTATATGTGATTCAGGGAAAGGTAAACATTGATCTTTGCACAGTCTGTGTTGGGATAAGTGACAATCTCCCTATACAGTTTTGCAGGAAATGATGCCTTCATCTTTTCACATAGGCTATTGGCATAAAATTGTCTTTCCCATTAAAAGCTGTACTTTGTACAATTGTTTTCTACTTAGGCTTTTGGAGATGGAAAGGTCACTCTTTATTAACACATTATTCATTTAAACCTTTTATTTTAAATAATATAACTATACTTCAAATAGAGGCAGCAAGCATTTAAAAAATGTTTCAGAAAAGTTACATCATGTTAATGTAATATATCAAGAAAAGTGAGATTTGGTCTTGTAGGTTAGATTCGAGCTGCTGGGGAGAATGCTTTGACCCAGTGTGCCCACAGCAGGAACCAGACAAGTTACACCAGGTATCCCATATGGAATCAGTGAACATCTGGACAGCTGGTGTACAGGGAGGGTGTAACTCTGTTTGACACGAGGGAAGGTGCACAAGAAAAGCCTCAGCATAGAAATAGTCTCCACCTTAAACCAAAGTGCAAGCAGATTGCTAGCACAGTCTCTCCAAGTTCTCAGGCTTCCCTCTGATATGGAATAAGAGAAATATTGACAAGAGTCAGGGAGAGCTTTGGTCAGGCAAATATCTGCAAAGGATGTCAGAAATGAAGGGCAGCTGGGGTGAAACGGAAAGGGACAGGTTATAGCCACTGTTTGGGAAGGGAATTAAATAGCAGCAGGCACACTGCCTGTATTGGGACAAAAGCCCTTACATGCCCATATACTGAGGACAACTTCTTTAAAGGAGAAACCACTTAACTGCATTGTCTAACATTGTAATAAGGTTATGATGTAATAGATTTTTCAGAAACCTATCGCCAAATCAGAATTTTACATAATAACACAGAACTTGACTGTAAAACATAGAGAAAGACAGGGCAAAAGAAGTTGAATTTAGATATTAGAAACAGCATTACAATGCACCAAAAATTCAATATCAGTCTTCACCATAGCAAATATAGCCAAGATACCTATCCAAGCTCTATCCTTATCAGGAAATAAAGAGCACACTATGTCAGGATGATCTGTCAAAATAAGAAGAGTAGGAAAATTAAACTGATAAATTAAAGAGCAGCATGTCACCTGACTGATGGCAACCTTCCAGGAGATCTCTTAGAAGCATAGCTGCTGTTTCTAACAAAGAATACAGACTAGCTCATTATAAACACAGAATGGCAGGGTAGCAAACATTGCTCTTTCCATCCAAAAAGGGAAACCAGGGAATTCTCAGAGTTACAGGCTATGAATCCTCAGGAAAGTTTTTGGAACAATAATTAGGACAAAAGTAAAAAATCACCAAAATAAGAATGTTATTAAGCCAAGATGACAGAGCTTCTACTAAGGACAATTGTACTTCTCTAGTCTATTATAATGCATCAAGTGTTAAACAATGGATGATCAAGACCATTTCATAAATAAGTTCACTTGAAAGACAATGCATTTAATTGGAAAAGAATTTCCCAAGGATCCAATTAGGAAAACAAAGTAATTATGAAAGAAAACTGAATACTCCACTGAAAGTTCAGAAAGTGATTGACAAAACTGCAGCAGATAGAAGTATGTAACTTACTCCCAAATTAGAAACTTACAGTGAAAAATGCTGATCTATTTTGGAAAACTGCAGTTAATAAGGTTGTTCGGAAAAGAGCTAAACAGACATAGCAGTATTTGCAGGTGACAATACTTTGTCCAGTTGTCCAGACAAAGAAAGTGTTTGACAGACTTGAGAAGGCCTTTAAAATAAATCACAAGGCAGCACTTGAAAAACAAATTTAATGTCAAGTACAAGATAAATTTAGGGACATGGGACACCTGAATACATTTCAAGAAATTACCTAAGGCATCAGGTTCTACCATTTGCTATTACAGGCAATCACACTGTATAATTTTCCATTAAAGTTTTAGCAAGTTCCAGAATTTTTTTCTATTCAGAATTGTCATTCACATTTTTTTTTTGATAAACAGTCCTCTCAGAGCAAAGTTTGAATTATTTCAACACTCAAGTGTATAACAGAGGTTACAGCTAAACAGAATGACTCATAAAAATTAAAACTGATTGACTCTTCACCTACATCTTCATTAAGCAGTTTTAGAGGTAAAGTAGAACTCGCAGTGTAGCTCCAATACCATTATTCTCCCCCAACACAAGGGGAAAAAACCCACAGTAGAGATTTTTTTTTCTGGGGGTAAGCCATTTTGCACTTTTTTTTTTTTTCATTTTAGGCACCATCGGAGAATAGAAGGCCCTGTCTTGTTGCCATGTCCATATTGCCTCCTGTGCATGTATTTCAGCACTTCAGCCTTCACAGATCGTTTTCCTGATTAATTACAACATCCTGAAACACCTTTCTGTAGAAGTTTTGTGAGTTTTAATTACAGGAAATTGGCAGAGGACACAGGAGAGAGTACCAAAATTGTCTGTCTAGCATCACCTGCAATTTTGGACTAGTGGGATGACAGGAGGAGAGTGGTGAAGGTTTTTGTAGCTATTAAGAGCAGCGAACCAGCCCAAGGTTACTGCATCCACCTGGCCTCCCAGAGAGCACATCTCTGCCAGCTGGATGCCATTCAGCAGTCCCAGAGCACAGGGCTCTGCTGCCACAGTTAGCTTAGTTTTGAAGTTATTTCAAACATTCAGAGTCCAGAAAGTTTGTTCTCAAATTGAGGTCCACAAAAAGATTTAGTCTTCATTGTTTGTAATAGTTCATTCACAGCAGTTGGAAGAACAAGATGTCAAAGTGCAGCTACAGATTAACTTATCTGAGAGCTTAAATCAGGTATCTCTTTGGTAACTGAGGTCTTCCAGAACTGATTTATTTTCCCTTGATGATACTAAGATTACATGATGCCTTTTTTATTACTACTATTATTTTTTAAACACACTGGCATTTTACTGTCAAATATCTGAATCATTTGTAAGGAAAAGGAATTTGATGAACAGCTTTATTTAATGTCCTTAAAACCTTGACAGTATTTTTGTAGTATGTAAACCTCAAGTTGCTGACTGTAGCCTCAGCATTTCCACATATAGAAATGAGCTAAGACAAAGACAATTGCCATTTTGATTTTCTTTCTTCCTATTTTTGGAATAGAAACAAACATTTCAATGTTTCCTCCTTAAAAATATATATATATATATATATATATCTCAGAAAGTTTTGATAGTCTGATTAGGGTATTTTGTTTCCAGAACACAGACACTGTATCTTAGTCTTCAAGTTTCTGAACATAAGTAATGTATGGAAAAAATAAGTTTAATCAGAAATGGCTCCCTTAGAGAAAACAAAATCAAAACATTGTTCCAAAATTGGTAAAACATTTTAATTTTATCTTAAATGTTTTAAATGAAAATTTCTATTTCATTTTTTCATGTCTTTAAATTATGTTTCATAGACTCTGATTAAAAAATTCTTAATAAACCATATTTCATTTGAAGTGATGGAAGAGAATTTCAGAGGAACATTTGACAGAAGTTTCCTAAATAGCTCTTTCCTCTGGCCTGAGGTAATGTGCAAGGAATTGAGGTTTGAGCTGCCTGTAACCAAAATCCTGAATCTAACTGAACAGCAAGAAATCACATCCTATACCCAGGCCTTGCACATGCTTTGTATATAAATACCAATCAAAAAGAGAAAAAACTGATAGTGCAGTAGCTTCCCAGGCCCCTGACCTTAGAGAAATGTGGCAAAAGCCTGCCTCAAAAGTGCAGAGATAAACTACAATTCTTGGAAAAACCCTCCAGCTGTGGCTGCTGTTTACAGCTTGCCCCTTCTGTGGCTGGTGGGCTGCAACTCACCCGTGTCCCCTGGCATCCCTCGGTGCTGACCCCGGGTAATCCTGCTGCCAGGACAGCAGCTTCTGGAGATGGTATCTGCAGCCACAAGGACAAAAGCGTTTTGTTTGTTTTAGGAACGCTGCTGAACCAGACAAAACCACTGTTATTTTCACTTTAACTGTCCTTTATCTTGACATCTACCTTCCTAAGACAGAATGCACACCTCGAAGACAGACTTAATTAGATTTCTTATTTATGACAGCCACTAGTGCAATAATAATATTCTTGTCTCCCTACTCACATAGGTCACAGAAAAAAAGATTGGAGGGACTTGAAAAGATTGGAAGTTTTCTAAAATATTCACAAAAGCAGAGCTGAGGCCCACCTCTGAAGAACTGCATTTCTTTACAGGACTGACTCTCATTAGTCATTTTATTGATCAGTGTAGAAAAATGTAAGTTAATGCACATGGAGAAAACCCTGACCAAACACATGTGAAATCTGATCCAACACACTTCTCTGACTGATGCTAATTAGTAATAGGATCATGGGGTTATAATAGGTAATTTCATGGACCTGTCACCTCACTGATTAATAACAATCAAGCAAGTCACCTAAATAGTAGGACTCATTAGGAGAGGAGTACAGAACAAGGAGAGTATATACACAATCTTGTTGAATAAATCTGTGGTTTGCCCACATCTCAGGTATTATGCTTTATACTTGTTCCCAATTCCTAAAAAGTATAAAAAAAAACCAATCAACCCAAGAAATATTCCAAGAAGAACATTATGGAAAATTACTTCTGTGTAAGGAATATCTATATAGACTAAGGGTCTTCAGCCTGTAGAATAAAAAAGGTGTAGAGTCATTACTGATATGGGTGTTTGGGAAGTGACTGTTTACTCTTTATTCCACTGTAAATGTTCAGGAGCAAAGAGAAGCTGAAGTTGGTACAAAGGAGATAGATCTTCATTCACTGGGTGACAAATTGTGGAGTCCTCAGGGAAGCCATCTCTGCTTCAGAAAGCCTCCAAGCTAGTTAATCCTGGAAACTGTGGATAGGGAGGGCAGGACCATGTAGGTCTATCTTCTGTTCTCTAGGTCATCCATTTATCTCAAGCGCAGATATAAGTAGCTAGGCAAGTGAAAGTTTAGGGGCTCACGCATTTTCATCAGACAAATAAAGGATCTCCATGCTATCCATAAAAGAAATGAATAAGTGTGAAAATTAGCAAAAAACCCCAAACACAAAGTATTTTGACTTTTCAGCCCTCAAGAGACCACAAAACATTCCTAAAAACAACCAGGCAACCTTCCTTTCAGCTACAGGACTATTTGTTCCCAGTATGACAACACAGCTCTTCATTTTATGCTGCTCAGCAAGTCCCAGCACTAAATGAGCCCCCAGTGTGCCTTCACTCTCACTTTAATAGGCTGCAGCTTGGTTCTGTGACCAACCAAAGGCTGACAAAAATCATGCCAAAGAAAGCCCCTGCCCCCCTCCATTCCCAGCTTTTCAAAATTCCACTCACAGATGTAAAGCCTTTAGTCTACAGTATCATCACATAAGCCATTTCACCTGAGATAAGCTCCCACCAGCTATGGCACTGCTGGGAACTCCTCTCAGCTCTTGCAGTGCCTCTACTTCCTATGTCATTCTTGTCATTTTCAAAACCAAATGTTTCTGAAAATGTGACTAGCTACAGAAAAATCAAACTCACGTGTTTCAAAATTGTAATTGAGTACTCAGCAACACAACTCAGTAGCTAAATTTAATATAAAAAAACATGTATGGATATTTGTCCTGATTAGTGATACAAGGGATTTTTGATCACTAGATTGCCTTAATCTTTTCATTTCAGTCCCACTGATTCTAAATCAAATAAGATAATTGCCTCTTCCTTGTATTTGGACAAAACTGCAAATCTAACAAGTGTCAATGACTTGTGAACTGCTGTTATTTTTATTTCATTGTTTTTCTCCTTTAAAAATGACATAGTAATAAAGAGGAAAATAAACAAAATAAAATTTAAATCACTAATTAATTATTACATAGGAACAGTTTAAATTCATGAGTGTCTATATGCTGGCACTTCCTGAGGTCTTAGTGAAAATGACACAGAAGTAATATCAAGGGGAAAATGATGCAAAATGACTTCATAGTTGAGATCAAGTTATAAATATCTGTTGAGGATATATAACAAATGCTGAACCTTCTGTGGCTGTAACTGCAAATAATTGGGATGATTCATGGAAAAGGATACCTTTACTATCAAAATAATGCTGCTTTAGAAGGTCTTTTTGAATCTTTTTTTTTTTAATACGTTTTAAAGCAACATCTCCCTAGACTCTTAGGACAAACTTTCATTAATCTGCACAGAAGAAAAAGTCAAGAGCATAGTTGAGTAGGAATAAATGACATTTTGATCTATGTAATATGAGGATATGCAAAGCATAAACTGAGATAATTCAGCTGTGCGTCAGTGTGTGTAAGTTTAGAGTTTTGCCCAGAAATTTTCATTAATTTGAAGTTCTTCTCAAATGCCAAATATTATTTGGCAATAAAGAGAAGTGCCAATGAAAAGACCACATAAACCCAGAAAAACTTTTAAGATCAATTATTTAAGCAGCTGTGCAGGTTAGAGAAAATCACAAAGAAGTTCTCCCTGAACAAAGACATATATTCACCTCGTTACCTGCCTGGGCTTCTGCATTCACATCTCTTTGGTCTTTGTTTTCCATTTATTCTAGTAAATGTGGTTATTTGTAGCCAGGCAAACAAAAATATAAATTTAAGTAAAAAGAATGTCTCTGAAAAACCAAATTTTTGGTTATTCAACCTCATTTTGGGATTTATACCAACGTGGATCCTAGATACTGTGTCAGAGCTTAGGAAAAGGAACATTTTGGCAATCTTTACCTTCATGAGTAGCACAGCACTATCAAGCCATGTGCATATTCCTCGAGCACTGCAATTTTCACAAAATTCATCAAACCCTCAGCTGAAGGTAAAATGACTGAATCCAAGGCTTAATGTAGATGCCTTGCACATTTCCATGGTACCATATTTTCACTGAAAAAGTCACAAACTGAACTTTGCAAAACACAGCAGATCCAGTGTGGTGACTCATCATACTGTTGGCTCATCATTTTTACATATGAATACACTGAGCTTCCCTGGATTGTGTTTTAATGCAAGCCTTGGGATAACATCAGAGGGCACCATCTGCTGAGACAAAATCAGCTGTAAAAAAGAGGAGACAATAGAAATTTTCCCCCAAGATCTTTTGGTTAAGCCTTCATTCCATAAGGAACAAATAAGCACTTTCTCAAGTTTATCTACAATCCTGCAAATTTTAATCTATTAATATCTATTCCATTTTATCATTTGGCAAATTTTAAGCCTTAGATGTCCATGGTCATGACAGTAACAGTCTCCCATATAGATTGGTCCAGGCAGCCCCACAGCAAGTAATAAGGAATGGGATTAGTGAAAAGATGTTCTTGAGGTTTTATTCCAATCATCTATTTGAACTGCTAATTAATATGAATTTTCTGTGTTTCCCTACCACTCATTACTGTGATGTCTAAACACCTGGATACAGACAATACATTATAATGTGGCTAGTTATTGCAAAGTCTTTCTGTAAAATCAGTTAAGTTGGGCAGCCTCTACCACATGATTTGTTTTTTAATTTTTTTTTTTATATCTCAGTATCAGAATCTATTTATTCTCTGCAACTGACTTCTTTCTTTGGTTTGCAGTTGACTCAAATGAAACGCCTGCAACCATTATGGATAACTTTAATTTTATTTGAAAGCAAATTCGAAGTCAAAAGCCCCACAAAGTCAGAATGTAGTGAAAATTCTTCAGAGAATAAAAATCATTTTTGCAGAAGCCTTGTTATTCTGTGTTAGCTAAACCTGCAAGGTAAAATTGCAGTCCACATGACCCTGTGGTAATAGCATGAAAATGGTTACAACCTGGAGTCAATTCTGCAGAGATATCCAACAGATGAGCCATTAAAAAAAATGTTACCTTCCATGAGGAGTCTTTCTACTGTCAACTCTATTTACTGTCACTGTAACATTATCCATCATGCTGTGGAAAGTGTCAGACATAAAAATAAAGTGGAAATCTATAAAACTGGTTTTGAGTCTGTAAAAAATGTCAAATTCGTGGCAGTCTTTATTAATCCTATTAACTGTAGTACTTTGGAATCCACATGATTTCATAAGACTCATAATGCAAGTAGTGTTCAGATAAAAAAAGACACAGGAATCCCATGTATGCATATGCAGAGAAAATTAAAAAATCAACTCTGTGGCTGACATCCCTGGTAATGTCAAAGGTGATATGATTGAGAAGGTTTTGCAATCTTATTAAGCTGGTTATCTTCTCTGTGATACCACCATGGGAAATTTTAGTGAAGCAGTTTAGAGATGTAGCTTCATAGATATTGTTGACTTGAAAAATATCCTTTCCCTCACCTATGGGCTGAGCTATCACATTGAATGGACTGTGTCCCCCTCTATGTTTCATGTCACATCTCTCTTGGAGAGAGAGGAGATCTAATCCAGCTAATCAAACCTAGTTAAAAGAGCATTGTATGAAGTCTGTGAAATGCATTTTGAAATACTTTTCTTGCTGTCAGAATCACTGTTATCATTTTGCTTTATGGGTCACAAAAAATTTACAAATTTTTCCTAAATATTTTTGGTACAAGCATAAATGGCCTAGAGGATAGAAAATTAAACATCTTACAATCAGGCGTTTCGCAGGAGAAGAGAAAAAGATGTTTTCTCTTCAGTAATGTACTTAGCTCCAAGCATGTTGTTAGAGAGGTAAAGATTAGAATTGCCTGTTAAGATCACCAAAGGACTTTGCCTGCAGTAGTAAACTATGCAAAGGAGCAACTGCTCAGGCACAACCACCAAAACCCACACCCCACAAAATGTTCTTGTGGATTCTGGGAAATTGGACTGAAATGAGAGCCTGAAATGTTAAAGGTTAATGAATCAAAATAATCAGCCATTTGATAAGGCCAGGTTTGCACACTCTCTTCCTGCCCAATTGAGGGGAAGAAGGAGAGTTTTTGGGTGTGTGGTGGTGGAGCCTCTGGTCCACATAAACCCATTCCCAGAAGTTACAAGGAGGATTTTGAGCCAGATAAGAAGTAAATCCTACACAGGCAAGATGGTGCTTTTTACCATGCCAATTGCGCCAATTGTCCTCCCTTACACAACTGGCTGTCACCCCCCCTATTGCAGAAGGTCAGATTCACAGGGGACATTCACATTCACAGGTCGGCTTGAGGGTATCCTCCCCTCCTGATGGGGCATAACTGGCACAACTACACTGATGTGTCACGTCTTAGACAGTGTCATAAACCATCAAAGACCTCCAAAGCTCCTCCAGGCTCATTTCTGAGGCCTTCCACCATGGACTGATCCACAGTGTTGCAAAAGACAATGTACACCTCTACCCTCCAGGGAAGGTTCCTGGGTGTTCCCACTGTACCTGAACATCTATTACCCCATTGAACTCTATTTCACAGGCCCCAAGGAGCCAGGTCAAAGAGGACCAATGATACTGTCTGGATTCTTGTGGTGGTGACTATCTTTCTGCTTAATCTGTCTCTCTCACTCTTTTTCCTCCTCTCTCCCCTCTTTTCTATTTCTTTCTATCTCTATCTCAAGCTACTGTTAAATAAAATCCATAATATTGACTTCTGCGTGTGGTCTCATTTACACCTTAATTCAGGTAGAAGCATCTCTAATAATCAGATCTTAACACACACAATAAACTAAAAGTCTGATTGCGAACCTTTTCTTCCCTTTGGGGAACATTTTTTTCACACAAGTAACCTCATTTGTTTACACTGGGACATTACACATTCCAAAGGCAAGTGTCAGAAGAGAGCAGTCCAGCTGGAGCTGCACATGAAATGACAGGTTGTGAACTGTGGCTTATTAATTAATTTTGGCAATGTGACCCAATAAGTGCAAAATAACAGTAATATGAAATATGATACATAAAATGTGACTAGCAGCAATTATTCTAAGTGTGAATGTAATCTCACAGAAAGCAACAATCAGGAGGGGAGCTCAGCACCCCAGGACATGCATGGTTAATCTCAGCTAATCAGATCAATCTTCCTATACTCTCTGTTATGTTGATGGGGAAGGAAAAGCTCATCCTGACCGTTATTCTATAGCAAAATACCAATTTTTCTTATTTTTACTTACTCCTAACGACTCTTTGTGTCTGTCTTCCTCTCACTGCACTCATTACAGGAGGACACTTAAACTTAGAAAAGTGCCTCTTGCAAGTGCGTGTCATAGATTTGTGGCTGAAAGTAAATTACAGAACACAAATTAACCCCCATTACATAAGAATGTACATGTAGAATGTTAAGATAAAATATATAGACTGACAACAATTATGCAAAAGGGGATGCAAATGAGGCACATTATCAGTGGCTTTTTTTTTTTTTTTAATAACAAACAAAAGCAAAAACCAATATTCAGTACTTTGGAAAGTTGGAAAATACTTATATCAGCATAGGGAAGAGGGCCAAGGGTGCAGGCAGGAGGTCATCACAAGCTGTCCATGGCTCTCTGGGACTGGGGCTGCACTGACCCAGTCAGTCCTGAGGGGAAGGGGAGGCCCAGGAAAGCTATTCAGTGATCGCTATATTTTGCAATGACCAAAGTGCCAACCATGGAGACAAATAACATCAGGCTCTCTGCCCTAAGGAGCCGAGGATAAGGTGCAGCTGACTTTATTTAATACTATAAAAGCAGCCTTTCTTGTAAAGACTGCAACACAACTGCATAATGTGACATCAATTCTCATCCCTGAGTCCATGTCTGTCTTCACAGGCAATACAGACTCCTGTTTCAACATTGGTATATACAGGTTCGCAAACAACATGAAATAAAAGAAAGATACCTCATCTCAGTCCTGCCCTTGACACAAGCATGTTTAGTCTGTACAGTGACTGAATTATCCCATTATCCATAATATATTCCTATTAATAACATTCTGTTCTGAATAACAAACAGCTTTATTTTATTGTTATGATTTCTGACTTTCTCACAGTCTTTAAAAATATGAACTAAAGTATTTCACTCCAAGAGTGGTCAAAAAATATTACTACTTCATTGCAATATCACAGGTAGTAAATCTTTTCACATAGGAAAATTAATCTCTCTGCTTGTTTAGAGAAACATATACTGCAAAATAAAGTAACAAAAGTGATAAGAAAATCTCCACAACTGATACCCTGCCTGCTTTTGACTCATAACAGAGGCACATGGTGCCAAAATCTGCCCATTTCATGCAAATATCAACCACAGTAAAAATGACATGGCTGGGATACAGCACATCAGCAGAGAGGAGAGAGAACCTCTATTACCAGCCTCCCAAAAGTTAGCCCCATGTGAACTAAATAAGACCAAGTACAAGATGGTGCGCCTGAGTCAGGGTAATCCTGAGCACAAAATCAGGCTGCAAAGAGAATGGATTGAGGGAAGCTCTGAGATTTGGGTATTGAGATTAGGGATGAGGACTTGACCCAGCAATGTACACAGATGGCCCAGAAAGCCAGCTGTATCCTGGGCTGCATCAGAGTGACCAGCAGGTGGAGGGAGATGTTTCTGCCCCTCTACTCTGCTCTGTTAAGACCAGCCTGGAGTGTTGCAGCCAGGTCTGGAGCCTTCAGTAGAGGAGGTACACTGTTGGAGTGAGTGCACAAGGAGGGCCATGAAGATGATCACTGGAACACCTCTCCAAATGAGGACAGGCTGAGAGACCCGGGGTGTTCAGTCTGGAGAAGAGAAGGGAGACCCTATAGCACCTTCCAATACCTAAAGGGAAGAACTAGAACTGGAGAGAGACTTTATAAAAGGATATACAGTGATAGGACAAGGAGGAATGACTTTAAATTGAAAGAGGGTAGGTTTATATTAGATAGTAAGAAAAGGTTCTTTACTGTGAGGGTGATAAAACACTGGAATAGAGAAATATTGATGTTCCATCCCTGAAAGTGTTCAAGGCCAGGCTGGATGGAGCTTTGAGAAACCTATTCTAGTGAAAGGTGTCCATGGAAGAGTGTGGGAACTGGATGATCCTTAAGGTTTCTTCCAACACAAAACAATCTACATTTCTGTGATTCTGTTCAATGGGATATGCAGGCTTGATTCTGGGCACACTGACTTAATTTGTAGTGTTTGCTCAGTACAAACTCCAGAAAAAAAGACAACTCCAATCTGACATCAGCTCTGTTGTCCTAATGGAGAGGAACTTTCTCTGAGGAGGCAAAGATTGTCTGGGCAAGGACTTCCTTGAAGCTTAGTCTGAGACAGTCGAGACATATAAAGTCTCTAAGGTCTACAGGAAATGTCAACACATTCAGCTTCAAGTGCAAGGTGTAAATCTTTCCATCTGCCTTCTCTAACAGGAACACAAAATAACAAGCACACTTAAAGAAGGAGGGGGGGAAGACTCACATGCTTTTCACTGCTTTTCAGCCCACATAGATCTAACCAAAGTATTTGGATGGTCTGACAGTAATGATGATAGAAACTTAGTGAAGGCAGAGGAGTTGCACTTCAGGGTGGGGCAGTGCTCCATGGGACCACGGCCACACATCTGGCACCCTTGGATACCTCCCCAGGTGGCTGAAATAACTTCTGCCCTCATGCACTGGGCAGACTTCCCTCCCTGAGCCAGGAAAGAGCTATTAAGTCAAGCCCCAAAAATTATGCATTTGGAGGAACTAGTCATCTTGAGCCTTGTGATAGCCTGATCACACTCTAAAAAACCTAGAAATTATTTTCCTAGTTCCCTCCACATCATCATTGACTTGGATGATAGGACTGACTTCTTGGGTGGATGAAGGTAACAAATTCTGGGAGTAACAGACATCCTCTGCTGTATTCCTGGCAATAAGAATAGGATTTACTCTGAGTGAGCTCATGCAGCTCCAAACAAAATATAAATCTACGCAAGTAAAAGACAAATGCCAAACCACAACCCCACACATACACACCCCTTACCCCAATTTCCAGTACTTTAATCAAGATGTCAAGGAATGCAGGGTCCTTTATGGAAAATAAGCCAACTACATTATGTAGCTTTCAGGGAAGCCACTAGGGAGAGGGACACTGGCAGCCTCAAGTCCCTCCTCCTGAGTCAGCAGCTATCTGTCCTGCAGCACATTCTCAGCTTTGCTGTTCTGGTGCACAGAAATGACCCCAGTTTCAATATATTTCAACAGCAGGCAGTTAAGTTGGACCTTATCAATTCTCCTACACCTTTGAGAAGGGGGATTGATAAAATTGCATATTATGCAATCTAAAGAAAGGTAATAGTTTTTCGTTAACTCAAAACTTACCATTGGGAAAGGAAATAAAAATGAAGAAAGCAAAGCAAGATATCACAGAGGGTATTTCACTGCTACGGACAGTTGAGCTTAAGGCTATGCATGCTTTCACTGGTTTGGTATGTTCTGAAGAAGGAAGACATTTACAAATTTGTTCTGCTCACCATGTGACCCATTGCAGGATGCTCCACCCTGCCTCGCAGCAATGCAGAGCAGCCTTGCCAAGCCTGATGCTCAGATTCCCTCACAAGGTCCTTCAGGACTGAGAGTACAACACAACTACCCCATTTCTCTCCCCTAAAGGCTGTCAGTACCATGAGAAACTGTTTTGGAGCTTTGTTTCTTCTTTTGTCCTTTTTCTCTGCATTCTGAATTACTTCTCATTCTTGCTTGGGGGATATATAAATCCAGTCTTAATGGTTTATTCCTCAAGCACAAGGGACTAGCAGATAAAATAACACAAACTAAGGAACATAGGCCAAATATCTGTCCCAACACTCAAAGTGAGTTTCACCATAGGCTGCTAAGGGACTTGGACTTGGCCCTATTTCTACAGATATGGAAAACATTAGTGAAGCTTTAGAACATGCCTGGGGCTCCAACCTAGCCTCTGCTGAGCAGCTATAGGAAAAAATGTAGGAAACATAAATTTCTGCTTGTGAGTCAGAGCAGGAGACCTGTCCAATGAACCATCTGTGACAGCACATTTTAAAGGTGTTGCACATTTTTCAAGCTATCACAAGATGTGAGTGCAGCCCCCAGCAGCAAGCAGGGAAAGGTGGGCTCCTCGTGGAGAAGCACAGCACGTCCCATAAAGGTTGGTTGTCAAGACACACAGTGTTGGTGGAAGCTGACAGTATCTCTAAGGCACAGGAAACATTAGACTGTGCTCTTGTTCTATTCTGCTGTACAAGCTAAGCAGTTGAACTTACTTCATAATTAACAGAGGTGATTTATTCTCTCATTATCATCACAGAAGCTTGATCAAGAAAAAGGTCATAAAGCAAGTCCAAATTTCTGCACACTGTAAAAGTCCGGCTTGGGTATTCTGCTGCATATTAGGAGTAGAGCTTCTTTTCCCCATAATCTGAGCAGAAATGGTCTGTTCAAAGGAGACAGTTTAATGAGCTTCATTTGTACCTTGCCTTCTCTCACAAAAACTGGGAATATATGTCAAATCAAGAAACCACAGCAGTGTTCAGGATCATGGTTAGCATTTTCTGGAAAAATAGAACACATGAAAGCCCAAATAGCCACATTTATTTATTTTTTTTATGATTTTCTATCATAGATGTGTAAGAGGTTAAACGTTATCTTCCTTCTGTTGTTTTCTGGTTCAAGTTTAAGGAGTTTGATGTGATATTATTCTCATAGAATTGTACATGAGACTGAAAACCCAGCTCAGCTATAGGAAGAAGAAATGCTGCAGAGTGTTTGTGCATGTAACTGCAGTAACTGCAAGAGTTAAAAGAGGATGAGAATTCCAATGGTGTAATGCAATTTTGCTATGGGAGGGAGGTTAAAATCTCTCCATATGGTTTGGTCTTATTTTAGAGAGTGATGCATATAGACATTGTAATTTCAAACACAAGTGAAAAGGGTGATTTTTGCATAACAATGTGTCACTTCCTTCTATCCCAGGCTGTTCTGTATTCTGACCATTCTGGCATGACCTTTCTGGTGGTCAAAGCAAGCAGCTCCCTGATTGCACATGTGAAGGGTTTAGCTGTGTTTGGTGTTCAGCATAAAGATCCAGGCGTGTCGTTTTGCCATGGCAAATTTAGAGTGAAAGAATGGATTAGTCATGGCAAAAATGCTAAGTATAGATGAAACTCAGCAAAAGCAACGGGCTTGTTTTCCAATGGCTCTGTGAGGCTCATGTCATTCTGTTGCTGATTAGTTTTCTGTGGGTTTTGCTTTTAAACATGAGTGTAGGTAAGAGGTTGATGGATGAGGCAATGCTGAATCTGAAAGTGAGCAAAGACCACCATAAGATTAGTGACTTTCCATAAAGATAAAAGAAATTTATTATTCACATCCATAGTGTCTCAAAATTCTATTCAGGGATCAGAACATTTTGTGATGGATATGGCAAAGACCTTCAAAAGTTTAGAAATGAGGTTTAAGGTGAGCAAGACCACATGACTTCAGGAAAGTAGTCACAGGAGCACAAAAGACAATATCATGGACCCCGTTCCTCACCAACACTTCCAGCAGACAAGCAGTCTACTCTCCAAAAACATTGCATGGCACCAAAAGGGAAAATTAGAAGGAATATTTTAAAGGAGAATAACAAAATTAAAACATGTTGAATGCTTCTTCAAAGCAATGATTAGTCAAAAATAACTCCAGATATATATGGACCATAGTTAATGATTTACGGCATGGTACCAATGACCTGGCATGGCCCAAGCCCTGATCAACCACAATTACCTTCAGCTGATACAAGGGAGGAGCTCTTCAATTTGTTGGGTAAAGATCAAGACTCTCCAAGGCAAGCGAATTCACTGGAATCAGTGAAACCATCAAATTTAGAACTGTGAATAGGGGCAAGGCTCCCATTTTCCTGTTATGAAGTTTGCTTTCTATTTGGGAATTCCATGCACAAAAAAACCAAAACCGTTATGAAAATCATGGAGTTACATTGTTTAATTTTGCTTCAGGAAATTAGAGCAAAACTCTGAATAATTGTGAAATTTTTATGATCAACACTTTTACTTGTCTTCTTTTGGCTTTGCATGCTTTTGTAAAGAGAACTCTGATTTTTCGGTTGAGATTTTAAACACATAGAAGTGTGAAAATTCTGAGTTGTTGTTTCCAAGCAACTGAAATTACATACACCAATTAAAGACTGTAACAGCCACAGGGGGTAATACCAATTCTTATGTGAGGAGTTTCCATCCTGGCTAATAAGAATATGTTCTTGAGTTTTTGTATGTTTATGTGAATAAAAAAGAATGTAAATAATGATACTTTTCCAAACCAAGACTCTTTCAATTAAATTACTGTGTCAACTTTTTATTGTAGAATTTTTTACTTTGCTTTCTACATTTTCCTTGATTTTGGACTCTGAAGATAATAGTACTTTTCCTCCTAAACTAGAAATCTAAACATAAGAAAATATTTCATCTCGAATATGAAACAACAAGATAATTTATATTCTAACTACCTGTAGTTTAGTTCTGCAAACCTTATTGAAGAACTTGTGTAGAGCTGAAACTTTGGAAACTTTGGCTCCTTCTTAGAACAAACTCATATATAAGAACTAAACCTGGGCTAATTAATTTTTTAATAGTGGTTGTCATCAGTTTATCATCCTGCACATAGAACTGGTAGACAGCTATGATTAAAAAAAATTACTTACATCTCAAAAAATTTTTTGACAAAGAAATAACAGGACTTGTCTCACTAAATCAGCCTCTGGATGAGCATGTCCTTCTCCACTGACCATAAAATGGTCAGGCTGAGTGGATGGGACAAGAAATCTAATTTTTACCAACTAAATTTAGGTGAGATTAATTCATTTTTATAAGAATGACACTTATTTTTCTGCCATTAAAAGCCAGGTCTGCTTGAAAGTGACCTCTGAGGTCGGCCTCCCCTTGCAGCCCCAGGCAAGCTAATGGGTTTTAAAGAAAGATGAAGCCACACAGAAATTATGAGAACCCACAACAAATGGGCATTTGAAGCTACTGCTATTTGTTCTATAAAATGAGAAGGGAAAAAACTGTTTAATTTTCAGGACATTTAAGCTAATAACATGGTCACGAGAGGCATCACAGAATGTGCATGCTGGTGAGGAGGTGACATGCTAAGGATGACCTATTTCACTTCAAGGGGTGTGATATCCCCACTCAGGGCCTGGCAGGGGCATCAGCAGCTGGTACTGCTGTTTTGTCTATATAGAGACAATGCATTGCATGGGGGGGTACAGGCCACAACCAAGCAATTAAAGCTGCTGAAGACTATAGGCTTTGCTGTAATAGATTTGAGCTTTCTACTGTCATAACTGAAGGAGAAAAATGGGCTTTTAAATAGGGATCTGTGATAAATAATAAATGTTAACATTTCAAAGAAAATTATTAATCAGTCAGAGGAAGCAATGTCTCTAGGTTTCAAGTACAAAGTATTAATAGATTTCAAAGCCATGAATGTACTTCTGAAAATGATGGGGTCTGGCATCCACCAGAATTTCATTCAATTTGTCCTTTCAAAGTGTTGTGTCTTTCTCTAACAGGAGCTGATACAGGAAATCAAAACCTTATAAAATAACTGCAGTTACATAAAATTTGCTAACATTCAGCCACTGCTTTCCAGATTTATGGTTCCTCACATCTACTCAGTTTCTAGTAACATGTTTATTTATTCTCCTTGGGGAAACACTTGTGCCTCCTGATCAAATAAATCCAATAAAATCAATTTCACATGCAAATCACAGAAACCATGGAAGCGATTTCACTTCCAAACCATTTGAACCCTCAAGGCACCGTGCAACATGATGCCAGTCTGTGCTTTGAAGTTATTGCTCATGAGATTTCCAAGACATTAGTGATCTTCTGGGTGGATATTCAGCAAGATCCAGCGGCTGGCAATGTTACCTGCTGCTGATTGGAAACATTGTTTGCTCTGCAACACCTTTTTTGTGGTTATCCTGAAGCAAAAGAAAATCACACAAACAAAACCACACAGAGACAGTAGATAAGCAAACACATACACAAAGACTGCAAGATAACTCTCACACTGTGTTTAAATGGTGCCCATCTTTTATCTCTCTCACCACCTATGCTTTTTCTCTCAAACAGATGCACACCTGAGGAGAGGAGTCATCACACTTATTATCTTCATTCATCTAAAAATTGTCTAGTCTAAACTGATTTTTTAGGTTGCCTCTAGCGCTTGTACAGGGAGAAAAAGCAAGTGACAGGCACATCCAGACAGAAATTTAGTGACCTGCATTAACCAATCAGGATGGGATAAATCAGCTTTTAGAAATGCTTCCCTCTCTCCCTTGCCTGCAGATGGAAAATAGACAACCTGGAGAAGAAAACTGATAAAGTTAGGTAAGGTGGTTCCCACTCCACAGGTAGGTACATTCTGCTTTTGGACACTGTGTTTTCCTTTCCAGGATTTATCACGCTAGAAAGAGAGACAAATCTTTCACTAAGACAAGCAGAGCAGTTGGAATCTAATCTGAGCTCAGACTGCACCTTTTTGCTGGTGAGAAAGTGTTTAGAAATCATCTTCAAATTTTCATGCACCAACATGTTTTCCACTTCAGGTTAGAACTTGAAGTGGTGAAATAGCGCAAGAAAATCAACCTTGTCTCTGCTGCAAAGCAGCTCCCATGGGATTTTTTCCCAGGCTGAAAAAGTAAAGGATGTTGAATAGCTCAGTCAGATTTTGGGCAATAGTCCACACTTTGGGGTTCAGCAAACAGAGTAGAGAACTTGTGAGATTCTTCATGGTCAAAGATTGCCTAAACATTGTTTGAAACTGCAGAGTATACAGTAAATAGTAGACCAGCTACAATGCAAGACAAGGCATACAGAGGACACAAGCCTCAGTGCATTAACTCTGTGTAATTCATGGACTTAGTCATTATTTACTACAGCTCTAAAGAGGCTACCAAGAGCCCCCTCAGGAATTAGCACTCGCTCTGCACTCATAGCAGTAACATTCATCCAGTTAAAGCCCAATATACCTCTCAGAGAAGATGAAGCAGGGTGTTATGGAGATGGAGAGTTGTTTAATATGTGGCCCCACGCTCCACACTGTTCAAACACTTTCTGGAGAGAGGACTGCTCCTTTCTGCCTGCAGTTCCAGCCAGTGCTCAGTACTGGGGAGCTGAACACACTGCAGCAGCAGCAGCAGCAGCACAGAGGCATAAAGGACCAAATCTCCACTAGCCTTTTGTGCCTGTTCTAGGGTAGCTATCACCTGATGTTTTCAGAAGACACAGCACTATATAGAATTTGTCACATAAAAGAAACAAATTTTTTCAATTTAACTCACAACAGTAAATCCACTAAACTTTCAAAAAGCAGACCTCAAATGATTTATGCTAGCTGAATGTTTCAAAAATAAGGTTTGTTTTTTTTTTTTTTTAATTTATGGCTTGCTATAAAAGGTTTGGTTTGAATATCTTGTTTAGTATGAAAAGAGAATGTAATGGAAGAGAGAAACAGAGATTTCTTTCTATCATTAGATAAATGACTTAATTGCAAATCTTTCCTCTTATTGTAGTTAGTGCTTTATTTTCTCCCATTTCTGCAAAGGTCCTATGGAAAATATTTCATTAAAAGAACCTTTTAGATTTCACTCCTTAGACTATTCACTACATGTTAAATGTGCAGCTGAAGAAGGGGTCAAGACCTTACCTATAATACTTTGAAATTCTGCTCCACAAATCTTCATGAAAATAATCTTGCAGTTGTTTTTTTTCTTCTTATATGTCTACTTTACCAGACAGAGAAGACACTCAATGTGGCTATCTAGCTTTTCAAAATTTTTCATTATCCCTTTCTTTCACTCTTCAAAATTGTTCAATAATTCATGTTGTCTTTCTCCATGATTCAATACCATAGATTGCCTCATTAGGTTAGGAACAATCCCAAAAGTAAAGTTTCTCAAGGGAATTTGTAAGGGAGTCATAGCCATCAACGCTGAAATTTAATATCGGGTCTCCCTCTAAATAAATTATCATTACTGCTTTTGGGTTATGAGGCTGAGCCATACTGTTCACATTGTCCAATTACTTTAACTTGGTATTAAATAAAATCCTCAAATTTTATAAAGCTGAGCAAATTGTCAAGGTTCATCTTAGAAATGCAAAGACTGTCTTGCCCCAGTGTGATGAGAAATCTCTTGGACTGATGGTCACCCATATTTTGTAGGAGAAGAGGACTGTAGGCTGCTTAATGAGAGCCAGGTGTCCATGGCATACTCTGTCTGGACACCTTCGAGCCTCTGCCCTTAGTGGGCATCACCACTAGCAGTGACCCAGGGCAGAAGAAAAGGTGGAAATAGATTGCTAGCTTCAGTTCTGTTTTCTGAAGAGAGGATATTTCTAGCCTCTTTCTTTGTGATTAAGCCTTCGACGTGCAAGCTGCTAGAAAAACTGATATAACCAGATTGTCAGGATGGAAAGAAACAAGCAGCTGGGATCCCCATCTGCTGCAATAAGAAGCTAAACTAAAAATCCTTGCAACATACTAATCTGAGGTAAAATGAGTCAATAAAAATGTATTTTTATCCATAGAAGAACCCCCAAAATTCTCTACTTTTCTTCTGCTTCCCTTTCCCCTACCCCTTTACAACACTCTCAGAGTACTATCATCCAATATGGACAAGGTTTTTAACCAAATCCATACGAACAAAATCCCGAGTACATAATATATGCTTCATGTCAAGGGCATAATTTGCCTCATTGTCTTCAATAATTCTGAAGAAATGTGTCAGTTGTGGTGTTTCCTCAATAGTTCCCTCAATTGCCACTTCAGGATGATGGAGCCCTTGGTGTCACGGGATCATTATCAGGGCATTCAGGGCATTCCTTCTCTGGTCAGAAGGACAAAGAAATGCCAACACACAATTCCCCTGACTGTGACTGCGTAAACTGAGAAAGAGGGAATATTATTTTAAATCGTAGTTTGAAAGATAATAAAAGAAAATATTGACTGGGGAGATGTAATTTCCTTTTAGGGTGGAAAAAACCAAAGAAAACCAGGAAGAAATTGAGAGTTTGAAATATCTATAATTTCAAAAGAGCTTCTTGACACATAATATCAAGGAATTAAAAACTGAAGTCATGTGACATGCCTGGCTTTCTTATTTTTAATTATTTACCTTTTTAACATAAATAATACATTTAGCTTGTATTAATTTTCATGTATCTTTTTTAGTCTATTTCTTCTATGTTAGTTTTTATCTTATTTTTACTAATTAAATATTTTTTTCTATAAGTATAAACTACTTCTGTTTTACTACTTCTTGGTCCTGTTTTAGTGTTTTTTCTCCTTTTAATTCAGTGCATTTTTTGATATTTGAAACTTCAGCAAAGTAAGGGAATGATGTCTGAGATTTATTTTTTTTCTAATGGAAGCTTAGGACAGACAACAATAAATATTTAAAATAATTAAAATTTTAATATATTAACCATAGTAATAATTTTACTACTTCATACGCTTATATAAACTTACATCAAAATACTTATGACAGAAAAATACGAAATTTTCTCCAGGTAAAACACCTTCTAATGCAAAGCATTATTATTTTAACACAGAAAGTAATTTAATTGAAGTAATTATAATCTACAAAGACTTTCATCCTGCTCCTTGGATCTCAAAACAAATTTTCTATTTGTTTTGTAAATAGAGAAAAGCTGAAAAAGAATACAAGACAGGAACAAATTATGAAAGTAGAGATTTCTTGTTCTGGGTACATACAGCTTTATAAAACAAACAAAAGAAAACTAAGATGCCTAAGGCACCTGGGTTTGAGGAGTCTTGAATTCAAAGACATTCAGTTTTGTTTGGAAAAAGAAAACAGAAAAAATAATTTAAAAAAAGCTGTTATTGACATGAATTACCCATACTCTGTAGTAGGTGTTATCAATAGCTCACATCAGACACAGATGATGTCTGTAAGATTATGGCATTATTTTTCACTTCATAAACATCAGACTAGCATGGTTCCATGGAGGACGCAGAGATATTGATATCATGATTTCAGAATTGTTCAAATTACAGCTATATTTCTGCTCTTTCCTCATGACAGCCTTCCCATGGGGCTGCCATTTTCCCTGTTTATCCCCATATCCAGCACCCTCAGCTGAACCCTTCTCTCAAGCGCTGTATCTTTGGAGGAGAGTGCAGGGCTCAGCATGGTGCATGTGTTTGCCAGCGCTGAGCCCAAGCACCAGGAGGCTTCCCCTGAGGGTGGCCTCCGTGGGGCATGGCCAGAGCTTTGGTGAGCCCTGCCCTGGGCACAGCCTGAGTTTTGGTGAGCTCTGGGCACAGCTGGAGTTTTGGTGAGCTCTGCCCTGGGCACAGCTGGAGTTTTGGTGAGCTCTGGGCACAGCTGGAGTGTTGATGAGCTCTGGGCACGGCTGGAGTTTTGGTGAGCTCTGGGCCCGGCTGGAGTTTTGGTGAGCTCTGCCCTGGGCACAGCTGGAGTTTTGGTGAGCTCTGGGCACAGCTGGAGTGTTGATGAGCTCTGGGCACGGCTGGAGTTTTGGTGAGCTCTGGGCACGGCTGGGGTTTTGGTGAGCTCTGCCCTGGGCACAACCGGAGTTTTGGTAGCTCTGGGCACGGCTGGATTTTTGGTGAGCTCTGACCTGGGCATGGCCGGAGTTTTGGTGAGCTCTGTCCTGGGAGCTCTGTCCTGGGCACGGCTGGATTTTTGGTGAGCTCTGACCTGGGCATGGCCGGAGTTTTGGTGAGCTCTGCCCTGGGCACAGCTGGAGTTTTGGTGAGCTCGGTCCTGGGAGCTCTGTCCTGGGCACGGCTGGATTTTTGGTGAGCTGTGCCCTGGGAGGAGTGTGAGCCACCAGCAGCGAGTCAGCAGCACCATTTGTGGTGTCACACAGCCCACCAGCCACCAGCCCCTTGACAGAACCAAAGCCAACAAGCACAACTTGAAGGACAAAATGACCAAAATAAAAAATAAAAAGGCCGCACTACACCATGGCTGATTTGCTACAGCAAAATCAAGTTGCAGGGGTATAAATAGCACTCAGAACTCTCCTCTTTAGCATAGAAGGCGTACTGAGGGTTTTGTTGATTTTTTTTAAAGCTCCCTTTAGATTTGGTGCATGAATTATCACCTCTAATAGCTGATAATTAAACCACTTCAGCAAAGCTGTGAAATAGAGAGGACCAGCAATAAAATCTCAATCTCACCTGGCAATTATTTTGAAACTATGCTCCAAATAACCAGATAAATAAATCTGTGTACGTCACAGGTAATTCTCTGCAGGCTGGCAATTCCATAAATACTCACACAGATGCACGTATCCATAACCACATCTATGTGTATAACCTTCCATGGAATATGGAATAGGTCTTTAAATGAATTGCACAACCAAGGAGAATATGATAAAACTAGAGGCTTACTGAATAACTTCCCATGAACATTCTGTAACTGGCTCATGAACAAGATTCAAAAAGATAGATAAAAACAGGACTAATAAGCAGATATTTTTTATTTATGGAATCTGAAAAGCTATCTAGTGATCCTGCTTATTGTTTTAGAAGTAAAACAAACTGTTCTAGGGACAAGTATCGATTTCACCATTAAAAGAAAACTATCCATTCATAAATATTAAGTGATGATATTATCTCTTTCCATGGCTGCCTTCTTATAGACAACAAAATATAATCCACACTCAGGGAAATAATACATAGCTTCAGCAGCTTTAAAATTACTCATCCCACACATCTCCTAAATTGAAAACTGGAAGGACATTTTGGGAATCTATCCCACTAGAGAATAAAGTAAAAGCATCCTATAAAAGACTCTGAAGTGCCACAGACAAACTTCAACAGAGAAGTGACAGTATAAAGTATTTCAACACTTTTGATCTGATGAGAAATGCCTTCTGTGTTTCTTATCTTCTAAAAAAAGGGTTTTGTGCTCTAGAGTGGAAGGATAAATAAAAAGGAAAAAAGTGCCTCATACAGTAGTGTGAGAGCTCCATTAGAAAGATTAACTTTTAGAATCTTGTAATAAAATTATGGATTAAAAGAATCCATACAGAATTCTCCTGTACTCATCCTTGCTTAGAAACCAGTAGGTTTAGCATTAGAGTCCCTTTAGAGAGGCAAGTAAAACACTGGAATATTCTTAATGGTTGACAGTGAGGTTATAAATTTGTAATCAGGTCCAAGGACCTCTTTCAAATTCTTCACCCTCTTCTTGAAATTATGAAATTTGCTCTATAATTATGTTTCTAAAATCTGTTGACTTTCAAAAACAGTAGAGTTTTAATATTTTAAATATTAAAATAATAATATATATTTAAATATGCACCTTAATAACATAGGTAGGACAGATAAAAAACTTTGTTCATTTCTCATTTACACAAAGATGATATCTTCCTGTAGCCACACAACACAAGAACTGGAGCTGCAAGAAATGCACCAAGTGTAGAAATATGCAAAAAGAGATGGTGAAAGAGATGAGCACGTTAGAACCACATGCAGTAACAAATTAAGAGGTGAGAAAAAGAGCTCCATTTTTAAAAACACAATATTCCCAGTGTAGAAACATTTGAAAATACTCTTTGAAAACTTTATCAACAATGTTGAAAAAAATAGTCACTACATAACAGGGAAAATGAGATTGAATCTATCCTGTGTCAAGCTGTCCCAATTGGATGGTGCCATTTGTAGAGGAAGTAGGATGAAACATAAATCTGTGTTACTCTCATATAAGACTGCTCTTTCTTGTTGATAGTGTTGCATATTTTTTCCCATGAAGTACTTGAGATAATTTTGGTTTTTTAGTTATAGGTGTAAAAAATTGCCCCCACTCAAACTGCAGTGAGGAGTAAAATTGAGAAAGGAAGTAAAAAAAAAATGGGAAGGGAAACGTGCATGATCGGACATAGGGAAAAATTAAGATTATATTTGTTTCAAAGATTTCTCTGGAATTATTCTTCATTTGTCCAGCCAGAAGAGTAGCAGGCCCAGCATTTCACAACTATTATTTGATTCAGAAATGTCAGTGGAGAAAGGAATAGTGGCAGTGAATAAAGTTTTTTTCCCCAGTGATTGCATACATATCATTAGAACTGAACTCTTTTATTTTATAATCAGCACAGTCACTAAAATCAAATATAAACTCAAATTCTTTAGATAATGCCATCATCACTTATGACAGTCATGTTTCATGCAGTTGCTTTCACTAGAGTGTAGGCAAGCAATGACTTTGTTTTTGTAGTACCAAAACCTCCCACTCTATAATCTACATCAGAATCAAGGAGATAGAAGTTTTCAAAATTTTGCTAGAGCTGACAAGGAGAGAACAGCAGCAAGAATAGCAAACAAAGAACATTTCAGTTTTGAAAAGCTCCTTGCAAATTTTGATTTGTTATGAAAGGCAAGTTTCAGATAAGTCCTAGTACATCAGGAAGGTTTTTGACTTGAAATATCATAATGCTAGAGAATTTGGATATATTTCCTATTTTTAATTCAAAGCCATAATTCAAGCAGCTGCTTGTCCTTGTGAAGAATGAAGGAAGTGCAAGTTGTACAGTTGCACAGCTTCTGAAGAATTTTTTGTCTGTGAGTGGAGATGGTGCCTAGGAGGTAGGCAGCAGCCTATTTTCATGTCTATAACTTTGGTTCAAGTATACATGGAATAGATTCTGGTGTCACCTTTCAGTTGCTTTTTGACAGACAGTCTATCATTATTTAATTCACTTTTCTCTTTATTAAATGCTGAATCTATTTCACAAATTAATGGATTTTAGACCCATATTATTATTTTATATTTCATGGTACTATCTCATAAAAGAGAAGCTCAAGATTTAAAATAAAAGAGGGGAAAAAAAATTAAATAGAAAGAAAATTTACAGAACAAAAAAATGTTCAAACAGGTCTTCTCGTCTCAGAAGACTAAACATACACAATGATCAAAATGTTATAATATAAAACAAGGTACATTAATTGAATCTTGGAGGCAATTTATGCCAAGACTTCAGATAAGCTGTGGTAATAAAAAAATTAACTTCACTGGTAAATTAGACAGAGATTGATAGATTTTACAGATGGGGCAGTAAAAAGTGAGGTGGATAGTGATATGGGAAAGTCAGTCCTAAGTGGATTGTGAGAAGTTACAGCTACATCTCACAATATCAACCATCCAAGTGGTTAAACATTAGATTAGATTCAGTGCTGCTAAGTTCAGTGCATGTGAGAAAAACAATTTTAACTGGATGTATACTTGAAGAGCTTCTAAATTACCTAATAAGCCTCAGGAAAGAGATTTTAGACTCATTGTGAATGCTCTTGGAAAATGTCAGCTCAGTGCCTACTGATAGTTACAAGAGCAAAAAGCATCATCTGAATTGTCAGAACAGGAATAAAGAGCAAAGCAGAACAGAAATTACTATGTCACTCTAGAAATCAATGGCACACTCATTTCTTGGATTCTATGCGCGTTTTTGGTCCCACTATTACAAAAATTATAGAGTAGAGATGGAAAAGTACAGAAATGGGCAATAAAAATCAGATTATTGAATAGCTTTTTTGGGGAAGAGAGACTAAATAAAGTATGACTCTTCAAGCAGTGAGTAAGGGAAAATGTAATAGAGGTCTATAAAATCAGGTTTTGCCCGGCAGAAGTTGCAGAGGCAATACATTGACAACAGGTCATACAAAATGTTATTAGACAGTAGACAAACCTAACAAAAGGAAGTACTTTTCAAACAACACGTAAATTGTAAAACTCATGGCCAAAGGAAGTTCTGAAAGCTGAAAATATGAATTGGTGAGGGATTAGACTGGTGTTAAATGTGTGAGCTCCAGGGCCTCAGCTGACTGCTGAGAAGCAGGAAGGCAAGGCTGGAGAGCATAATTTCTACTATGCCATTTAAGGTGGGAATATTCAGAGGGTGATATTTTCCTTTCTGGTGTGGCCACAATAAAAACTATTATTATCCATTTTCTTTCTCTTGCAGAAAAGAATGCATATTAAAATAGTCTTGCTCCCTTTAAGTCAGAAAAACTAAATACCTGGTTCTTAAGTACTATTTCAGACTGAAACTGTCTTACATTACTGCCACTCACAGAACAGAGATAGAGCAGTGCAAGGTCCTTTTGGTTCTTAAGTTCTTGCAAAATATCTAGTGAAACCCAGCCTAAAGAATCACAGCTTTGTTAGTTTTTTTAAGCAAACAGTGAAGGGAAAGTAACAATCACAATGCATAGAAGTACAACTTTCTGGAAGTACCATGTAAAAGTTTTCTTTCTTGTCGTGTCAGCTTCGCCAGTTTTTCATGACTCACAGAAGCTTTGCTTCAGTCACAGAAAATGCATAAGATTTGTATAACTCAAAACATTCTGGTATTATACGGCAGCTAAATCTAAACTCAAGCACTAGAGAAAAGATCAGCAAAGAAGTGTAGTATCTTCCTTAATGGTATCTGGTAGTCTTGCTTCAAGGACCTTGTAATCTCTTGGTTTTGTCTGACACAGCTACATAGCCAGAAATACCTTCAGAAACACTGTGAGAAAAACATTTTCTTAACTTCCTGTTACCAAAAGAACAATAACTTTCTTATGATTTATGTTTCTGTTTCTGGAAGTTTATGGTACTGCCTATGCTGTTCATAACATCAAGTAAGTAACAGTTCCTCTGCCATTTCTTTAGTCTTTTCAATATACTGGTTTTAATGGAGACCCTAATGGATCCTAAGAGTACTTGTGCAATAAATATGTCCTGCTAGCTATCTGATGTAGGTTGAGTTCCCCTGCTTTAAGATCTTATTTCATGTTTCCAAGTCCAGCAGCTATAAAGTCTGGACACCAACCCAGCTGAGTGTGGTGCCTGCAGTAAGTCTGGAGAACTCATTAAGCAAATCTTGCAGTGAAACCATTGGAACTGAGTGCAAAAGCACTTATTTCTGGGTTGTGACTAGAATCTAGCCTCTTTTATAACAGCCAAGGCTGTTGCATACATGGTCTACATGTAAATAAAAGGTGTTAATAAAATACTGTTATATTTAGAAGCTGTCTTTATATTTTAATTTTTAAAAATTATATAACAATCAAGTAAGAACTATGTTTTTCTGTTCTTTTGTTTTTTTCCATCTACAGCAAGCAGAGGTGGAGGTACTGAGCAAATGCTAGCAAAGATGAAAATTAAAGTTTCTGGAGAAATGCTGGGTTAGTTGCAAATTTCCTACACATCTGCCCATGGAGAGCTGAATGGGAGAGCACCTCCCTTCTGCATACAGCATCCTGTCAATCTCTTGTTCCTGCTGTCCCTCTGAAACCTCATGGGATGGTCCATATCCCCATCTATGGGGTACACGGGTTACACAGTCTCATCTGAACAACTGCATGGTTAAAGCAGAGAAACAGACACTTCTGGGGCACAATCACAGATATTTTAGTTGTTTACTCTAGTTTGAGATTACTTACACTCTAAAAGCAACTATTTATTTCTGCTAACTTTAAAGAGAGTCTGGGTGACTTGCTCTAATGTAGCCATCTGTAGTGTAGTGCTACTGTTATGTGAGATGAATACCCCAAATTTCTCTTGCTTGCTTTCCTGCCAAGACTATAACCACCAAATCTCTACTTCAGTTTCTTTTATCCATATGATCTTCCTTCAGTGAGAATTAAGTGCATCAGCTGTTTTTCTTACTGTGGGTCTTGCTCTGAGACACAAAACCTCAGTAGCTATGTCCCTGCTTTCACTCTCAGTTCTGCAAACAATGGCCCATAATCTTCAACTGCTAGTCTGGACTCAGTTACATTAGATTTGATGCCAGTTGTATTAGTTTCCTCACATGTTTTCCAGTTGGCTGCCTATGCCCATAAAATAAGAGAAAACAGCATGCCCTGTAATCACTCCCATTCCCCCGGGGGACTGGTTACACAGGCTCTGCTTTTTACTTTCCTTAGAGCATAATTCTTCTGTCCTCAGTCATGGACACAGTCCCAGTAGTGTCCAGGAGAATTACTCTCTTGAGTTAATACTGCTGAACCCGTTTCACTTCTCTTTAATCATGCTAATCTTCATCTTTTATTCACTAACCGATAACAATAGAACTGCAAGCTCTGCCTTACCTTCATCTAAATTTAAGGCAATAATATGTAATCAATTTAGAAATTCTAAAGAAAATGGAAGGTTTAACTCTTTGTTTCTGATGCCATAGGTGAGTTAGTCAGCTGGTTATTCACAAATCAGTAAAGAAAAAGCTGATAGGCAAAGCAATTTCTTTTGTTTTTCCCCTATTAGCATTATATTCTTCTGTCTTGGAAGTAACTTCTTGTCCTGATTTGTACAATACTGTAAGTAAAACTGATCTCCAAATGCCACAGTGTTTCACTGGGTGGCAGAAACAAAAAGGCTGATTTTTAAACTGCTTCTATGGCCATCCTGATGGTCTGTCAGGAAGCCAATACTATTTAACACCTATATGACTGATTATACCTCAATCCCTCACCAGACAACCAAACAGATGTCACCACCAAGGATGCTCAGTGGCTGCTGAAAAACATCTCTGCTGCAGTGACGTGGCCTCAATCAGGACGAAAGGGGATTTTCTCTGGGAGGTAATTACTTCTTACTGATATGAAATCTGAATGCTGAAAACAGTAAGACTCCTGAACAGTGTCTTAGATGGAACAAATTTAAAAATAATAGAGGCATCCAATCTTACCCACAAATAGTGAATATAAGCCTAGCAACAAATATTTTGCAGAACTAGGCTGAACTCTACTTGAGCAAATATCTTCTCAAAGTGTCAGGGAATGAAAAATACTGTATTCTTGACTGCACCAACACATTATTCAGTCAACATAACACATTCAAGTGAAGAAATACTCTTTGCTTTGAACTGATCTGTAGAAATGCTACCCAGTCTCAGGCATGGCATTCCAATATATTTCTGTTTTGCATAAGCTTTCTAAGGAGAAAAAAACCTTGTGAAATATAAAATTTACACTAAAAACAATAAGTAAGTTGATGGTTCCATGACTTATTGCAGTATTAGAACAGTAACCTGTGTGTTTTCCTGCCTCCTTGAAATGCAGTGTGATAAACCTGCTGAGTTACTGTTAATGATAGTGATATGTAGTCCGTTCACACAAGAAGAAATATATTCCAGATATACATCTATCACAGCCTTAGTAAGCTCTGGAAATAAAAAGACATTCTTACCGCTGTGTAGTCAGGCTTCTCACTAGAGACAAGAGCAGCATTTTAACTATCTTTTGAGTCTCTGCTTTATTTCCTGTTGCAACTTTGCAGCCTCTTTCTCTCTGTCTAGCCTAGCATGGATTTTTTTTTTTTCTCTGAGGAAGTTTTCCTTTGTTTTAGCCTCTCAGTAAGCTCAGTATGGTCTACAGTTAAATGTGTGAGGTTTGTTTATTTAGTACTTTGGCTACATCCCAAGTAGCTCTTAAAATGTAAGTTTTACTACTTCATTTATACTCTAAACAACTATTATTATTTACAAGGATTTGGGCTAGAGCTGTTTAATGTGAATGCCTAAACCATCATGCATAAATCCATACTGAAACAGAGTATATAAAGGCCTGGTTTGCTTTAGTGTTGACTTAAACTGGCTTTGCACCAGGCCCAAATTGTACAAACTTTTTTGATGAATCAGATACTTAAACAAAGCCAACTGAGAGGACCTAAAGAGACTACATGCAGGAGATATCGCCAAATTCCATGCATACAGCAATGTGCAAATATAAGAGGTCAAATGTTTCAACAGGAAAAAATCTGTAGAAAATATGTAGCTTAAGTCCAGCCTGTTTTACATGCTAGGCATGAATGCTTTGTTGGACTAAGGCAGAGGAAACCTACAGCTGTCTAATTGCAGATCTCTGAGCTCATCTGCACTGATGAGGAACGAGCCAGTGTTAAGACAGGGGCCAAAGACTGGTCTTTCAGCTAACAGTGAGAGACTGTGTGCCTTCCTGTTATCCTTGCATGATCCCTGATGCTGTGATGGAGAGGAGCAAGGGGCATCTGCCAGCTCAGGCTGCTTGTCCAGGCACCCAGACAGTATGAGCCCTGAACCATGACTGTGACAACAGGAAGGGCCAAGGAGAGTTTTACCTTCATGCTGTAGGCCCAAAGGAATTTGCCTTTACTTTTCCTGGTTTTTCTGAAGGGTTTCACAGCTACTCCTCAAATCCCTTAGGACCACGTCCTGCCATCCTCTTTTGAAGGTCCCACAGAAGGGTCCTGCATGTCAGCCTCAGATGTGTCATTGTGTGGCTTCAAATGCTGAGGTGTTGGGAAAAAGAGGCCTAGACATCTTTGGGATCATGGCTGTCCACAGCTTGTTCAGCTTGTAGGTGTGCAGGAATCATTGCAGGCTTGAACATTTTAGCAGTGTATCATGTCCCCAGAGTTTATTTTGCACTAAGTATGGGTGTACTGGGTGTACTGTNTACACATCTAGTAAATACATGTTTCCATAAACATCGACAGCAGATGTCTATAGGGAATGACATTATAAAAGTTGTGAATCAGTGAACCAGAGATTTTACTGCCTCTGTGACAAACCTGGTAATGAAACATGCTCTCTTTACAGATGCCAGATACCAGCACAGCAAGGGTGTGGAAAAGTTAACAGTGAACTTTTAGTCTTTATTTGCTAATAAAGAAATTATAACTTGACTGGGAGGCTCAGTAGCAACTATTTAAAATTAGAAATTTCATCTCCAGAAGACATTTTCACTCTGTGAGCAGAACTATTTTAGGTTTTGTGCTACACTGTTTAAGACCTGTTTAAGGAAGATGCTTATGCCAACCCAGCCTTTCTTAAAACACGGGTGGATAAAAAAGTTTCAGGTTGTGAATTGTCCTTGAGGACATTGCAGCCCAGGCAAGAATCCCATCCAGCCTTCAAGATCTGTTGCTAAAGCTCCCTTTGGAGCTTAACCTCAAATCCCTGGTGTAAAAAGCCTGAAAAGGACTCAACAAATTTCTGACAGTCCTGAGGTCACAGAGACACCACTGATATGTTGTCTAAATTCCACATGGGCCCTCTGGAGCCCAGGTTAGGACCCAAGGAGAGTAATTCAGCAAAGAAACTTGCTATGCTGCAGTATAACTGCATCTTAATACATCATCTGAAGAAGAAGTAAACTCGTATTCTTTCGACAAAATTATTTTTTGTTATTGATTGAGGGAAACAATTATCAGAATTACAGAAACCACACAATCTTTATGAGAGATCATGATTTTTCTGCAAGGAAGACCTAAAATCTTGAGCAGTATCAGCACTGTTGCCACTGCACACAGCAGTACAGTAATGCATATGCTGAAAATTGCAGTTGCCCAGCTGACAGAGCTAAGCCCTCACATGATCCTATCTGCTTTGACTTAAATCCCAGTTTGGACAGATTCCACTGAAGAATATAAAAATTATGGCTCAACGATTTCTATTCTTTATGTTCTTCTGAAGAAAAGATAATTTCTTCTGGTGTTTTCCAAAAATAAAATCAATCATTCAATGCAGGTATTTCCAGGGAGAGAAGAATAAGGATGCCAACATAAAACGTGTTGGTAAAATGTCATCTGACTAAGCATAAGTCTCTGCTAAAAAATGTTCATTTGAATTTAAACAGGTTCTAGGAAAGGCCTTAGGATGAAGACAAAGGAAATTTAAAATTTCCTGATATTTTTGAAAAGACAAAGTTATGTAAAAATAACAAGATATTTAAGGGATTTTAAGGAATTAAAGAACATTTTCAGTACAGATCAGGATGACATCTGTGAAAACTTTACATTGCTCGTGTTTTAGACTAAGCAGTTAAAATGTGAATGGAACTAAAGAGGCTTTCTGACTATTATTACTATTTTTTATTATTTGTTCAGTGCTGACAGAGCATTCTCTACTGTACATAGCACAAAGATCACCCTTTCCTAACAAGGAGAGAGGCCTTGCAAAATTTACATCCATAATATATAATTGATACACATACACTGTTATTAACTCTATTCTTACAGGCTTTGCATACAATGGAGCATTATTAGGAGGGCTTTGAAAGAGAAGTTGTGGGTAATTTGGCAAACTCTGAATGGGAACTTGACTTCCTGCATGTTTTCCATGCATATATTGTCTGTCCATGTCTAGTCCTCTTTCCCCATTAATCTAATTTCTTTCTGATTGTTCTCTGCTTCAGAGGCTTAAAAAAAAATAGGCAAAAAAAAGTGCAAAGAGAATATTTAAAATTATTACCATGTCATCACATGGAAACCAGAAAAAGCTTTCTTTTAAAAAGGTAGTCTTAAAGAGATGCTGAAGCTTCCAACTTCCCAGCTTCCTTTTTTTTTTTTTTTCCATAGAGCCACTGTTTAATTTACAGTAAGTCAAGAGGCAGGAGGGATGATAGAGTTAAGCTCATGCTGTTGAGAACAATTATCCTGGTGCAGAGACATATGTAGCCCCAGAAGGCTGAACAGACCACCATAGCTTAAAGGCACTGAGATAAAAGGGCACGTGCTGCGTGGGCCCGTGGGAGCGAGGCCACAGCCTGCAAACAGAGCCCACTCAGCTTCACTTCATTTGTGCCTTCCTCGCTCTCCCTCCCCTCGCGCCTTTTTTATTTTTCTTTCTTTCATATTTTTTTATAATTTTGACTTATTTAATAAGACCCTGGTGTATTCATTGGAAAGAAAAAGAGAATAGTGGCTGGGACAGAGTGACAACATCAGTGTAATGTTTGCTACAGTCAAAAATAGCTGGCCCAAAACTCACGGCAGCGTCTTTCTCTAAAAGATTGAAGACACCCCAGTAGGATGTACTGTAAAATAGATGAAGTCAGGGGACATTTAGATTCTGCACCAACTGAATAGCAACAGCAACTATTCATTTTTTTCCCTGTCTCATTAATCATGCTGGTTAATTGTTGGGATAATGATTTCACAAGTTCATGTAGTACACAAAAGGATTATCCTTGGATTGTGCATAGAGCCTGGCATTTACTTCTGCATATGCCAATATCTCTGCATTAAAATATGAGGATGTTTTTCATTCTATTTTTTCCTGTTGTCCAATTTTACTAGAAAATTAATTGCATGTTGTTGTCAAGGATAGATATAAATGAAGAGAGAAAACTTAAGATAGCAAGTAATAAAAGAGATGTCATATTTTTTCAAAATGAAAATAGTAAAGGACATAAAGAAAGAAAAACAGGAAAATATTTTTGTCATTTAAGTGGTGTTTTCACACCTTTAAAAAAGGATTCAATCTTTTCTTTGTGTCTAGGTATTTCCTTTCTTTTTTAAAAGTAGTGGTATTTTTTAATATTTTTTGTCACCTGAGTTGAGATTTCTAGAAATACAAGACTGTCAAGACCCCTTTCTGTGATTTCAAACCTTGTTGTCCAGAAAATTGTGATATTTATCTATCACTGGGGCTAAAGGGAAATTGCTTATGGATGTCTGTAGGAAACCGATCTGAATTTGTAAGTACTTCATGCTTACTTATAAAAAATTTTGCATATTTTTTACAAGCTGAGAGATCAGTTAAAACCTGTGTTATCCCTCTTATTATTTTTTGGATTGATACCAATTTATTACTGTTTTACTGTAGTGCTTTTTCCTATTTGCACATAGAATTAGTTATTTTTTTGTCTAATGAACTCTGCCAAACCCATTCTAAATATTGTTGATTCCATCTCCAAACAGAAGGGAAGATACATGAGGTTTCTTTGCACTAGTGAGATCTTTCAAAACCTTCTAGTCTTCCAGCAAGGTGACTTGTGAGGCTTTAATTTTTCCAGCATAGTCACCCAGAGAAAGACTGACACTTTGGCAGTGTCAAAGTTTCCCCTTTTAATTCTGAAAACTTATGTATTTATTTGAGACATAAAATTACCCTCCAAAAGAACAGCAGATAAAACATAATTTGGTTTCTTGTATTAGTGCTCTTTTTATTCCTTACAAATGGATGTTAAGCAGATAAACAGTGAGTTGTTGCCATAATAATATTTTATGGTGTCAGATAGGTACAACTTGCACTTCCCTCTCTCTTACTGGAAAAGCAGCTCAGCAATAATCCTCACAGCTTATTCTGCATGCTTTGAGCTGCAGTATGAGAAACTCTTCTGTGGCATTTCCTTAGCCAAATTTTTGTGACTCCTTTTTGGAAAAAAACGTTCCTGTATGAGGCAAAGCCAACAATCTCTTGGGTTGAAATCATAGCTATGTGTTTTACTAGAGCTAGGAATGGAAGATTGATAAAAAACACAACCCAAACTGACTTGATTTTGGTCTCTGTTTTGTAGTAGAGGCATCAGGGAATCCTTTACTTTCCTCTTTGACGTAAAAGTCCATTTCACAGTGCAATGCAAAAGGTGAAGTTTATTCTGGAAGATGTCTTAGGGTTCTCTGTTTTCAAGTGTCCTCTTTAGATGCCACCCCAGACCAAGTATTCACAATTACTGACTGAGTCAGAAATAGTCTTGTCTGTTTTTTGTAGTAGCTCCATGTCAGCCTTCCTACTCAAAAAGCATCAAGATACTAATCTTTTCAAAAGGATAAATTCATGTTTCATTTCAAAATGACAGCTTTCACTTTCCCTCCTTACCATCCCACCGCAACCATCAGATCAGGGAAGATAAGCAGTACCTTGTGATCAATTGGGAGTGTCATATCACACTGGCACATCATAACAAAAATATCTCCAACTTCCCTTCACCCCTAGAAGTTGCAAATAAGTTTGAAATCACTGCAACCAGCACATTGTGACTCCATGAGCAGGAATGAAGGTTAAATTCAAAGGCTAAATTATTTATTGCAAACTATTTGCTTAGTTCTGGCACTGAAGAACAGTGGAACAAATGGAATTGTTAGATGCAACACGTATTAAGAACAAGGACTGAAATCCCATTTCTGGTACTCCATGCTTAAATTTCCCTTGTGCTTTAAGAACTACAGTGTTAGCTTTTCTCTCTCATTAAACTGCCTCTCTTCTATATTAAACCTAACTTGTATTTTTTTTCCATTTTCAGTTTACCTAAAAATCACACATTCTGAAACATTCAATATGTATAATGATTGAAAAGAGAAATGCTCTGTGAAGCAGTGAGTACAGTTGTACAGATTGAACTGTCCAGGGAGGTTGTCTCATTGCTACCATGACAATAAACCACAGAAGTTATAACTCGTTCAAAATGTAGAAGATTCATCTGCTTGTCACATTGCAAGAAAAGGGCATTGAGCACGGACACGGACTGGCAAGGAGGTGAACAAAGGCTGAGATCCCCCTCCATCAGCATCCACACTCATGGTCCATCCCACCCTTTTCCACGCAAAGTTTCAGCCCAGCCTGTTTGGTCACAGAGCTGCTGCTGGTTCCTGAGTGGGGCACCTCTCCAGCCACGCACCCACACCTCGGAGCTGGACTGTGTTCTCCAGCTCAGCAAGAGCAGCTGAAGGCACAGAAACCTTTCTGCAGGCCCCTGGGAAGCAGGAGGAACACTAGGTCACTCAGACCCTTCTTTCTGCTACTTATGAAGTTTTCATGCTCTGTTATTTTTACATACTGCCTCAGCATTTCACAGCCAAGGGAGCAGAGCGTTTTCATCATTTAGAGCCAAGCTCTGCCCTCGCTTACACCCATGCAACTCATGGCCCTGGGAGACAAATATATCTGCCAACAAAGCATCATGCAAAGTTCCATTTCTTAAAAAAAAACAACACCAAAACAAATAGAAGGATTTTGCAAAAAACTGAATGTGGTCAGTCAAGTAATACTGAGCTAAGATTTGAGGGAGTTATGAGCTAATTTTCTGTGGTACAGTGCATTATGAACATGGCAGACTACAGAGGCTATAGCAAGCTGGGTGAGTTCTCTAGTTACAACAAATTCATGAAAATAAACCACATTTTTCCACTTTTGCATAAAAATGGATTCTTTCTTCCTCCAGTTCTCTATGACAGTAAGTAGTCATAGTTACAAAGCCAAATCTCTTGTAGAATAGTACATGAGTATTACTACACATCTTGTCAGTTAAGGCATCTGAATTGCTATCCTGAGGATCCTCAGTTACACCAAGGCTTTTAGGGATAAAGCTCTCAGGGGTCCTGCGTTACTCATTCTGACTTTCTGCTTAGGGAAACTTCCCATTAACCTCAATGCACTCCTTTATTTTTTCTTTCTTTTTAAATACATTTACCAAACAATAAAATTCTAACACTTACAGGACAGAATAAAGCAGTTTGAAATCCCACTTAAAAATTTATTTCTCCCACCTTTTATAGAATAGGATTCTTTGCTGAAAAAACCCTCAAACATTAATATTTCTGCTCTAGGCTGTGTGTCAGTTTGTAACAAAGTCATGGTTTGGATTATATAAAAGCAGTCTTTAGAAATGTCCTTAGCTCTGTTTTCAGGACATTCTTACTGAAAAGAAGTGTTGCGTATCCAAAGGCTCGAATAAAGCCTTAGACAGATGTTCTTTTAGCTCTTCCCAAAACTAAGATATTCACATCCATTTTCTAGACAATTGCTGCAGGATAATGCTGCAGAACAGAGGTGATGAGAAATGGGGCTGTTCTCTACTGAAAGTTACCAGGAGCTCACACCAAACTCCCTAGGTATAAAGCCAAATACCTTCTGCCTCAGATTAGCAGATGTGTGCATGGAAAACTATTTTTTTCAGCTCACTGGTTATTGCTGATCTCTTCAGTGCTGGTTGCATACTGATGTAGCCAAAAAGCAGAACTGTCTGTTTCCTGCTAGAGCTACTGATGCAAAACCCTGAAAATGCTAAACTGAGATAATTATACTGTTGCTCTGTTGCCATCATCCTGTGTTTATTCATTTATGGTGCAATCTGGCATAGTTCTGGCATTCATTCCAAATTATGACAGCCTTTACTCTCATTTTTGGTCTAAAATTCCTAGTTTCAAAGATATCATTTGTAAATTTGGTAGTTTTTCATAGAAAATATCTTCTGTGAGTCAGACATTTATTTTCAGGGTTTTCAAACATTTCAGAGCTCAGGAATAAATTTACAAGAAATTAAAAACATTCAGAATCCCTCAGCTGAAATTATTACAATATTTTAACAAGTTTGGAGTGTTTTTGTCCCAGTACTTTCAGTGTTTGTAGCACAAGTCAAAGTATTTATAGAACCATAGAAACTGTGTTTCTAAGAGACCCCTCTGGGTGTCTCAAGACCATTTTTCGGCTCTGGGCAGGTTTCTTACCAGTCTAAGGGCAGAATGGCTGTGCCCTTTCTTATCTGACCTAACATGCAAACTTCCACAGATGGAGGTTCCATAGAATTTCTGTGTAATTTGCTTTGGTCTCAAACGACAAAACTTGTAGCAGAAGTCAGACATATTTATTCTGTGCTAGAGGAGTGATAATAATTTCCTAAATTTACATGGAGATACTTAGATGCAATATGTTGTCAGGAGACTGCAACCAGAAAGAATAAATAACCAACCAACCAGCCTCCCCTCCCCCTACAAACCAGCTGGATAGTGGGGGTCACTTCTAAGTGCAAAATAAAGGTGATCACCCCACTCTGAGCAGTTGTGCTTGTTTTATTACGATTTAAGATCCAACCTAGACCAACCAGCAAAATCTGCACAACAGAGATAAATTTTATTCTCACAGAACAGTAATCTCTAATGAAAGTAAGAAACTGGACTGTGTCAGGCTATTTGTAACTACATTGACATTTCTGCAGTACTTTGACCATAGCAGTCTATCTTATTTTGGTATATAACATTCCGCCTTTTCCTTGACTCACTAGTCAATTCTTCTTCTTCTGAATACTTTTTGTGCAGCTACAATAGAAAATTAATTCCAGCATAGAACTGGCTGTATTTAGTGATGAAAAAATGCAATGCTTATGTATTTACACATTATAAGAATGCAAGCACTTATATCATGTGTTTAAGTGTATAGTATGTATCAACATGGACTGTAGATAAAATTGGTAATATAGAGATAGATATAGATATAGGTGTAATTGTTAGTTTCATGCTTGTAACAGAAAATACACATTTTTTTATAAAAGACTTTCTAAATATTTTATTATGGAAGGATACATTGTAATTTTAAAATACTAATTTACAGCAGACACAATTATTCTTCCTAATTGTGTCTTTTTTAAGCTCTTTCTTTCTTTCTTTCTTTCTCTTTGTTTCTTTGTTTCTTTGTTTGTTTCTTTCTTTCTTTCTTTCTCTTTCTTTCTTTCTTTCTTTCTTTCTTTCTTTCTTTCTTTCTTTCTTTTTTTCTGTCTTTCTTCCTTTCTTTCTTCCTTTCTTTCTCCCTTTCTTCCTAGTTTCCTCATATATAAGAGAGCTGTTCATGCCTCCCAAGTGCATTAAGCCACATTTTGAAATCACCTACAAACTTGTATTAGGTATCCATAGTCATTAGGTGCCTCTGATGGAACTATAATGAGATGGCACTAACCTGATGGATTAGATCTTCTACTCAAGATGAAGTGAATGCAGTAATCTATGAGGTGAAATGTGCCACATAATAACACAACACTAATGATATTTCAAGATTGAATGTCTTTGTGCCCCACTGAGCAAAATATACTGATTCATTAATAACAAACTAGATTGATACCAAATGCATGCTACCACATAGAGTTTATAGTGCTTATTCAGTATTCATATGTTTGAGTAGGTATGCTTTTGAAGAGATTTTAGGTATTTAATGTTATTTAGGATAGAATTAGTGTTTATACCTCAAAAAGCTGAAAAACTTTCCCAACTGAACAATGTTATCAGCTCTCATGCAGTTACCTGAAGACTTCTAGGGGCACAAATGCTAACTGATGCTAACCTGGGAACTTTGAGTTTCCAATCTCCATAACAAATCCAATTGCTGGCTCAGGAGAGAGGAGGCATGACATATCTTTCCCGTAGGGTTGTATTTGTCCTTTCTATGAAAATCCAATGACATTACACTCAGAAGGTCATAAGTTTACCCAGTGAATGATGGGAGGAGAATAACAGCTATGAGGATAGCTGTATTCATTTTCTCATTCTATATTTTCTTTTCTTTCAATACCTATCAGAGAAATCTGAAACTTATGTCACACATAACCTAAATTTGACTGCATTATCTATTCAACACATAGTAACATAGAAGTTCTGCCTATTCCTATGGATATTTCTCATTAAGTCAGTCCTTTCAAGAGATAAATGTTCTGTTACACCTTACCTGATACCTGAATGTATATTTTGACCTAAGTGTTACAGGCTTCACACCAACAAAGCTTTCTCCTTGCAGAGTTTTTTCAAAGAGCTTTCTGGTCAAGTTTTATGCTTGTGACTCACGAATAAAAGCTCTCAGTGCTTCCTGTAACATTTCACTCAAGATTAATCATTATATAGTATGGATACATCTAAGAAAAAAGACTCCCTTGCCTATATGCTCTCCAGAATACTTTATATTCTAATACCCTTGTATTCTTCATCAAAATCCCTGATTTCTTAATTAAAACTATAGTATGTGTCTAAAAAACTACTGCAAAGATTGAGTTTGCAGTAATTAAAAGACTGAAGCCTTTACATCCTGATACATCTTAAATATCCTCTTTTCCATTGCCTTTCTTAACTCAAAAATATTCTCATCTTTTATTTTGCTCATCATATCTTAGTTTCCTTGATGGTACCTACTGTCTCAGCATATGCTGAATTTATGTAACATTTGCTCCTGACCCCTAAATCTCAGTGCAATCCAGCACTAGTTTCAGCCTGCCAGCATGACCTGGTCAGCAGGACAATGATAGTCATTTTCAGACCTAGCTAGAAACAGATAAGATGATAAGCTTGAAGCTTGCTCTCTACTTGTCTCTTCCCAACCTTGCAGTAGAAATCTTCCTCAAAATCTGAGAATCTCCTGCTCTTGACAACCTGTTGAGGAGACCTGTGGCAGACATTGACCACCAGGCAAATGAAACCATTTTCAATTTCTCTGCTCTCCAACATATACTGAGGTAATTACTAATCTACAGGAGCAAAGAGTTAATTGAAAATCATAGACTCTTTCAGATGGTATCAAGCCTGCAATTCTCCAGAGGATCCTGAAATTGTAATTACTTAGTGAGCACTTTTCCCCATGCTCTCACCCCCTGAGGGTGACCTTACTCTACAAAAAATCCGTCTGTCTCCTGTGTGCTTTGTGCCTCTTCCCCATGGAGTATGCATTTTATGTAACAGGATGATTAATTCTTCATCTCCACATCAGGAAAAAAGAGTTCCTTGAAGAGGCAAAGTAAAAGGACTGGGGTGATGAAGTCATCCCTGAAAGAGATTTTCATGAGGCTTTTACTTTTTCCTTTGTGCTTTGAGGTGTTGTTATTTAAATGGACTTGTTGCTGGCAAGTGAGAACAGAGCAGGTTTGTGAATGTTATTTAAATAAAACTGTTTTCCAACTTATCCCCGTCAGTATTTAGTACTTGCTGGGCATTTCTTGGTAGACTGTATCTGCTATTCATACCACTTTTACCTGTTTAAAAAGCTACAGTGCATCTGGCTCTGGTATTAAAAGATAGTCAGCATTACTGACAGATAGGAAACTCAGGGATGTGAAAACTATAGCTGTTACATTGGATTTAGTGCCACTGAAGAGATCCTATTCCTGTGTGCCCCCAGTTCACCTTCCACTTTCCCTGAACATTTAGCCAAGTGTTTCATTCACATTCCTACTTCGAGTCAGAGCTCTGTCTCAGTATGGGAACACTCTCTATAACCTTATCCCATACATTTGAAGGAATGTACAGAATTAGGCGTCTATATTTGCATATTTCTAAGTAACCTGAATGTCGAGATCGATGTCCTTTTCTGTCTTTGAACAGCAGAAAAATTGTAGGTTCCATCTTGGTTTAGGGAATGCTGATTGTGTAAACAGATCAACAGGTGAACCAACCCAACTTGCTGTTTCCCTGCATGGTCCTAGAAACTCATCCTTTCCTTCATAGTACTTGAAATAAAATCAATTGTTTCTCCTGGGTCATTCCTTGCTGTAATCAACAGACCATCATTTTTTTACACTTCTCCAGTTAACAATACATCTTTAGTGAACCAGCTTACTCTCAAACCATAGAGCTGTCCTGGTTTAAGACTACAAAAATCCTGAAGAATGTTGCTGATAGAAGATCCTGCAGATAACCAGTCATTTCAAAGATACCAAAGATACTTGCTCTAAACAAGCTCTTCTGCAGGTGCTATCATTGACTGTCTCCAATATCTTCTTAAATCTACTGTCATTTCTAAATGGTACCTCTCAATGCAGGGTTTGTCTAAAATATAAAGACTTTTTAAAGTAATGGGGGAAACCCACGGCAGAGCAAGAGCTTCAGTTTAGATGTCCTCATCCTCATTGCAGCCCATTAACCACCATTCCTATTTAAAAAAAAAAAAAAAAGCTACAAAAAGAGCAAACAATGATAAAATAGAGGACTAAATTCACGAGTGAATTATCAGTATATGGTAAATTCATTGGAAATTTGCTATGCTAACTAAAGTAACTTAGCTCATTAAACCCTGGGGCCTGTTCACTGGTTCTTAGACTAAATTACCTTTTTCTTTCTGCTTTATTATGATGCAGTTTTGGGGCTTTTTATATGTAATTCTGGTACACAATTGTCAGCAGGTAGCTCGTGCATTTATAGATGCATTACAGGCTACAAAGGTGACACATCTGTTCTATCTCCTTGTCCTCACATCTGGAAAATCTCTGCATTCTTCACCTGGCATGACTTACCTCATGACACAGCTCAGTGCAGATAAACACACAGAAATGGGAGAAAAGTTCTTGGTTTGTCACATCAGCTCAGTGTCAGCATCTCACACAGCCAGGACCTACTCTGAATAGACTCTCCCTGTTACACTTGGATCAGGCATCTATGAGCAGCCCTAGTTGCAGTTATTGAAAGAGACTGCTCACTAAGTCTCAGGAAAACTAAGGCCACCCTGGGCAATGTGTCCACCTTAGATATATGTCCCTTGTGCAGAGTTAAGTGCAGGTCACATTTCACCATGCAAACTTCATTGTATTTATATATTGCATTTAAAGCTTGATTAGAGTACTACAACTTCAAGACTTTCCATTAAAAAATATCATTTGAATAAATAAATATGTAATTTTGATTTCAAATATCAAAATTCTGGATGGAAATGTACAGATCCTTTTGGATTTTACTTGAGAACTTTTGAAACAGATTATTTCCACCTCATGACTTCCACTTTCACAAGAGAACACAAAGCAGTTGAATCAGTGGATACTAAGAAAATCATACTGGTGGTGACACTGGAATAATTTTTGAAGATATAATTATGAAACACCTTTATGAGATTTCAGATTTCATTAAACTTTACAAACTCCTGAGCAGTTTTAAAACATTGGTACTGTTGTGTGATAGGCATTCTGGTTTATTTTTTTCAGTTCTTGTATGGATACTAGGCTGAAAGCTTACAGGAAGTAAAATATTTGGCCAAATAGGTGAAGGTGACTTTTTGTGAAATCATTTTTTTTAAAAAATGCATTGTTAGGAGTTCATTATGGGAAGAATGTCTGGTGCAAGGGCAAATTTGAGGAAGCTCATGGTCATCAGTACTGTAGTCTGGCCAAAAAGCTGCCTTAAAACCCATGTTCTCAGCACATGAAATTGTGTTCATATGACAGGCATCTCTGGAGGTACAGTAGAAGAGAGTCTCGTGGGTAAAAACATGGGCTGAGTACTAGTTTAAGCCACTTTCATGGGGAGCTGTGTGCAGGGGAGTGCATCAAACTGACTGGGTCCCATTTTCAAAGAGAATCCAGGAGATGACCAAAGAGCCCTTGGCAAACTTCTTGTTTGGTTAAGGACCCAAAACTGCAGACACAGGCTGCTGAGAACAGGCTTAGCTTTGACAGATCAAGTAATTCAAAGGCAAGAATCCACTGACAAGCCTGGAGACAAGTATTTACACAATTTTTTGCAGACATGCATTTAAGAGGTCTGTGCTATGATATTATGGACCAGACACAGGCCTTCTAAGAAAAAATGCAGTTTTATGGTAGGAATGCTCATAAAGAAGTCAAATTTATAGGAACATTATTGGCTGAAGGCATGAGGCGTAATTTACCTTATTGTTGTGAAAGTTCTCTAAGGCTGTAGTGACCTGAAAGTGTTTAGCAGTTTTGTTCTTGAAGCTTGGTTCTAGTGTCAGGGTAGTCTTTGTCCTCCGAGTGGGATTCTGCATTACAGAGTGAAAAGTAAATTTTCTCATCTAGAAAATTTTTATGTGATGTGTTCAGTGTTATAAGTCTTCATTTTGATTGTTTTGGGTGCAAAGTCAGGTTTAAAACTGTCTTTCTTCCAGAAAAATACAATGGAATATGTGGTCCTATGAGTTTGTGGGACATCAGTAATTTATCTGTAGAGGGGTTATGAAAGTTCAAACTGAGGTCCTATACATAATAAGTCTCATGGCTGCTAAATAATTCCCAGTAGGCAGTCATGAGCAATATTAATGAGACCCTGTTATTAGTTTAGAAAACCCTTAGTTGAACTCTAATTGCAGTTCCAGTCATTAATTGCAGCAATTAACATTAAGGACTGTAAATGCTTAATAAACAGCTTTTGTATTCATACATGTGATGTTTATAGTGGAATCAGGTACTTACAGAGCCATACCTGTGGACTGCATTTGAAGGAAGAGAAGTTTGCAAATAGCGCTCAACCTGTATGTTATTCTTTGATATTTACAGAAAAAGAAATCATAACTACGAGACTGAGAAGGCTTCTTATCACACTTGACAGCATGGTAAAATTTATCTTTCTATTTGTTCCTATCCATGGTGCAACACTCTAGGTTTTTTTGACCAATGGAGTAATCATCTCGGTCAACTTGGTTGTTCTTCATTTCAGAAAATAATCATAATTATGACAATGACTGTAATGAGAATTGAATTCATCATAATTTGAACCAAATGCAAAACCAGGGAAGAAATCATCTCAACTGAGGAAAAAGCCAAAAGAACCCCAAACTTACAATAAGTTAGTCAAAATTGTTCAAACAGATGTGGAAACAATAAAAACATGGAGATGATCTTATGAGTTACCATTACCTTTTAAAAGGCATAACCAAATACCAAAGAAACCACAAACCACGTTAAATGAATAGACATAATCAGTTTAGTCTATTTACTTTCAGAAACATCCAAAATTTAGAAATAGTCCACTGTGGAGAATAAAGGCATAAGCCAGCATTACCACCAAAGAACAGGCAGGGTGTCATGTTGGCTTGTTCTTACTTGGGAGAAATGTATCATATGATTGCAGAACACATAGGATGATATTAGTAAGACAAATTTAAAAATGAAGGTATTAGGAGGGAATTTTTGCATTCGTGATTAACAAAACTTTCTTCCTAGTGAGAAAAGTCGGTTTATTTCAATGGTAACAAAACCAAAGCCCATATGTAGCAAATCCCTTTAAGGTGTTATTATTTTCCTCTGCAACATGTAAATCCTCCTCTTTCTTTAGGGAAAGAATTATGTTAACTCTATTGTCCCTCTCAAATTCCAAGTGGATAACTGCATTTTTTCTACTTATATCTAGACACTGTTGTGACAGGAAGAAGTTTCACCCACCTGCCATCTCAAACTATCATGTATTTTTACATTTATATTAATTGCTTGTTACATTTCACTGCAGAAATGGTTGCACTTCGCAAGTGGATTTAAAAGACTCCTGGACATTTTTTGTACGTATATGTATAGAAGTGATCTTTAAATTATATTGCTGTTAGAGGCTTTTAATTAGCTTATAATTCTGAAAAAAAAATAAAAAATTGGGTTCTTTCGAAGCTAGGATAGCTTGGGAAGTGGAAATTTTTTCCTCCTTGAAAAATCTGAGTAAAATACCATGTGCAATAGGAATTTATAGGCAGATCCCAAGTACTGATAGAAAGATGAAATATACAGTCTTGCTTTTATTCATTTTCTGTGGGAAAAATATGGGAATAAAAGTATTTTTATCTAGTTTTAGTTCTCAAATTCATGTTCAATACGAAGATATAGTACCTTTTTACTCCATTAAAAAAACATTTTTTTTCCTTCAGGCCTAGGGCATTAAATATTTTCAGATTCATCACTGCAAAATAAAGCAAGTATATCCTTCATTAAAATTGATTCACATAGTGACAGAATATAATGTCATACAATCATCTTTTCACCTACTCTCTTGAGAATGTGTTCTGGTCCTTTCAGTCAGTGTTGTCTCTTTTCCTTGATATCCGACAGCTTCCTAGAAATCATGTCACTTAAGTGGAACACTTCTGTGCCATTCAGCAATCTTATTGACTGTGAACTAGAGATGAAATGGACATAGGAACTAGCAGTCAAGATTGATACAGCCATCATTATATTCTTCAACCAAGTATTAATTATCTTTATTATTCCCACATTGGGATTGCAATTTATACAGTGAACTTATTTCCTTCTTAGGTTTCTGTCTTTGTTATAGAATTGTAAATACTGAAGCTAATAGCACGAAAACTCTATTTTTCTGCAAGGTACAGAGCAGGGTGTAGGGTTGGGAAAATCTCAGTCATGATCTTGTGACAGGGTAACATCTATTTTCAGTGCATTCTTACAGAAGTCAAGATTCAAATGAAAGCACGTAAAAAGGAAGTTCCTTTCATTACTGCCTCGGGTTATACCATGATATAATATCAGTGCATTTTTTTTCTGATAATCCATGACAGTTTTGCCTTGGGCCAGCCTATAGATATGATGAACCTCATGTGTTCTGCACAGTGTGGTCATAGCCAGGCACTAGCAGTTCCCTGTGTACCTAACACCCACTCTGGATTAAGGCAGTGCTCTCATTTGTGTCTTGTCCTGGAGAAAAAAAGGAAGACCTTGTAATCTCTCTCCTCTGACTATGTAAATAATTCCAATGATTTTGGGATCACATGATTTAAAGAGCTATAATCACATGATCTAAAGAACTGACTTAGAGAGCATCTGACTTTTCAGATATCCAGAAGACCTATGGAATTACAACATGAACTAAAGTCATTCTTATACCTGTACAGATATAGCTCAAATCCTGCCTCAGGTACAAGAGGTGGACACTAGTTTAAATTTTTTAGGTCACGTCTAGACGGAAGGTGTGTACAGGCAAATTTCAACATAGTGCTAACCTGGATATTTAACTGCTGAAAATATATTTGTGTTTATATTCATGAGGAATGTCATACAACAAGACCAAATCTGCAGAATAAAAGTTTTGATGATGGAGAGCAGCACCCACACTCTGACTACATTCTATTTTGGAGTAATTATTTTCTAGCCCCTGGACTGAGCATTTATTAGAGCATGTTCAGGGCTGTCCTCAAACCCATCTTTTGGTTTCATTTCATCCATAAGGCATTTAGTTCATTTAGTTCATGTGCTCAAAATCACTCTACAATTGATAAAAAATGCAGGAAAGGAGGGGCAATCAGAAAATTTCCTTACAAATTTGTTTCTTACACCTAAGAAAATAAAATGGTAATAATAGAGATGTGCCCACCATTGATGTCTATACAGATGAAGACTATTTTTGGTCCATATATTTTGGCAAAACCCTAAAATTTAGAATCTTGGGGGGCCCAAGAAAAGGCTCCTTTCCAACTGATGTCATTGAAAAGCTATCTTTACATTGTTTCTGATCTGTGAGCCTGAGAGGCAAAACCCTGCTCCCACCAAAGTCAAAGAATATTTCCCACTGATATTCATGCAGCTAGGATTTTGCCCAAGATCTGTGTGAACCCAAGATAATATCTCCTTCAGCAACAAAAACTGGAAAAGATATGATCATGAAATGGTTCTTTTTCAATGTGGTAGGTGGCTGGCTGGCTGGCTGAGGACACCCCAGCTGCCTCAGCAGGAAGATGCTGCAGACTAGCAGAGGCTGTGCTCTTGGGATTTGCCTCAGACTTTAGTGGAAATTCACATCCCAGCTCTCACAGCCAGGCACAGCAAACAACACTGTGTTCAGAATCTCAGTGTCCCAGGATTGAATTCAATTCTACTTGGGTATTCAAGCAATTCACCTCAGCTTCTGCTCCCTTCACTGCCCATCTTGTATCTTGGTGATTTCAGCTGTAAGACCAACAGTGTAAGGTCACTTTCCATGCTTCTGTGGGAGAGCTTTGCACAGCAGGGAGCTCTGAATAAGGCTGGTGCTGACCTGAAACAAATACCAGCATCAAAATAGGTTCTTCTCTGAGAGAATTGCTGTTCCCTCCGCTCCTCTGAGCTTCCTCTGAAGTTTCTCATCTTGCAAGAAATAAAGGATTAGTGTCATGGAGGAAAATAACCTGTCACACAGGAGAATCATGTTTTGTGAGACTTATCTATTCTTTATCAGTGTTGGCACTTAACTTATGTTAACTGAGCACTGATCAATGGCAGAGGAATTTCATGGGAGCTGCCAGTTGCACTGCACAATTTTACTTCAAAAGTTTTCTAGTGCTGTGTTTACTTGATATCCTACTTTTCTTTCCTCTTCTTTTTCTTTAACAGATTTTATTCACATGTGAATTTCTGGCAGTTTCAATATGTTAAAACCCATTTAGACAACATCAAACTAGAGAATTCTCCACTGTATAAATTTAATTCCAATTACCCTTATTCCCTTGTTATCTGCTGGTTATAATATGAAGTTTGGCATATTAAAGAAGATATAATTTTCTCAACAGCTGTAAAAACTGTGATAATTAAAGGAAAAATTAATCTGTTTTATTTTGATGTTTCTTTTATTATATTGCAAGTATGAGAATTTTATTTTCAAGGTAAGAATTCATCAATTCTCATCTGTCTCTCTATCTATATATATACCACAGCATCACACTTCTCTGAGCACCTTCCCAAAATGAAAATATGGAAATAATCTTTATCTCTTTCTTCTCCAGTCAGCCTGTAGAAGAAATAGATTGCCTGATTTTAAAGTCAACAAGGACCACTAGGTTATTTAGTAGGAGATCCTTGATCAAGCCTTACATCCAGGCATGCCTTTATTGAACACAAGGATGTGATTTCAACTCAGGCAATTTGAGGCAGACAGTCAGTTTTGATATGAAAGCTCCAAGAAATGAAAAATTCAGCACTTCTTTCAGCAGTCTCTTCCAGTGCATGCTGAGCACCTGTGTGCCTTCCTTCTGGTTGAATCTGCAGATTTAACTTCTAGGTGCTAGTTCTTCCAGTGCCTTTTTCTAGCACTTTATGATTCTCACTTGCAGTGACTATTTTCTTTTCAGAATGGAATGCATATCATCAAATCAAAGTTTATGTTGATCTCCTGTGGACAAATTAATGAGATTAAAATTTCTGAGTTTTCCATTGTCAGACAACTTTTGGACAGCAGGTGAGATGTACAAAATTTCTTAAGTCCTTTTTTAAATCATAAGGTCCAAAATCAGACCAAGAAGCTTGTTTTGGCACAGTTGGTAGAAGCTGAAGTGCCAAAACCATTTTCCACCTCCAAATACCTGTCCTCTTCTGCATATTTAAAGGCAATAGGCTTTTGTCATGGCCTTAGGCTGTGGGTCTTGGGGAATTGTTTTGTTGGCATGATTCCTAAAGCATGTGCAGTCTATTTGCACAGTCATTTGCTCATCTTTAGCTGCGGAGGACAGATTTCTACTATTCCTGTCACTAATTTCTAGTAAATATTCTAGCAAGCCCAGTTCCCATGGAGGATGTCATGTATTGATTCTTGCTATACAAGGCCCTTGAATCTCTAGAGGAAAACTACAAAGAAAACTCAGTTCAGGCAAACCTAACTCTTAAGATGCTTACAGAGATGAGCATACAGTAAGCCAGTGTGACTAGATTAATGCCTGGAACAGATCACCTCACTTTTAAAAACAAGTGGTGCAAATCCCTCCAAAATTATAATTAAAGAAACTGACTATCTTGCAGATATTGGCCTGAGCCTTTCTCCTCCTTAAACTTTCAATCAATATATTGAGTATACAAATATTTATTTATATAAGTACTATTCATTAAAAGCTACTTATAGTATACTTCTGCAATTAATTAATTGCTGGTTTAAGTAGATATATTATTATACTAAATAAAGTTAATCAGTCATTCTTAGGAGTGTACAAGTTAAGGAATGTCCTTAAAGATAAGTTTAATTCCACTTAAACAAGATGTATTGTAAATGTTCCCTTATACATTCATTTGACATCCAAGTCTCTGGAGAACTTTTTGTTCTTTTCCTACTTTGCTCTGCATCCATTTTACTCTCCCTCTGGTCATCCATTACAAAGAGGAATTGGGTTGCTGTGCTCAGACACCACTGCTGCAGCACTACCCCGAGCTATCTGTTTCTTCAGAGCCTAGGTTCAATTCCAGTTGTTTATTGACTTGCTCTGGGTCTCTCAGAACACCTGCTTATGGCCAATTGCGGGCTGACTGCACTGTCAGCTGGAGGTCTGGGTCTGGAAAGGGCAGGGGAAAGCCTCTCCCTGAGAATAAGCTGCCCAGCAACACAATTACATTAGATTCCACTGTGAATTCTTCCATGAATAGTTAATAACAGGCTAGATCTTCTTTCCCTAGATGGATAATGAACGTAAGCAGAACAGTATATAGAAAAAAAAAAGTCACATGCAAGGATGAGATATTTTTGGTGTCTTAGTTATCACAGTAGAGGGGGAAAAAAGTGAAAACTGCATTTACCCTTCTCTGGGTTGCAAATTCGTATATTGGAAGATTTTTACTCCTGAAAAAATCTCATTACAAGGGACTATTTTTCACCTAGTAGAAATACCAGTACTGAATGAAACAATGCAAACGAGGTTAGTATTTCCTTATCACTTGAAAATTTATCCTTAAAGGTCTAGAAAAAATAGTGGTTGCAGTGCTTAGGCATGCCTAAATTACAGTAAAGGAGATAGAAGTTTCATTTTCTTTTGCCACTGTTGATAAGATCCAAGAGAATTAATCTGTGGAGAGGCACATGAATATCTCACCTTCCAAAGACAATCACTTTTACTGAGAGAAGTTGTTATAACAAAAGTTTTCTATTTTCGAAGTGTGAAGTTTGTCTTCATCTGCACACATGTGCAAAATAATAAAATAAAAACACTGAATTACCAGACTGATATCACTGATTTAGTATAGCACCATTGACTTTGGAATTTTGGCACTTCTGAAAATTTTCCATAATTAATCACACAAGTCCTACTTAAGTTGTTAAATCAATGTACAATTCATTGTACAGCTTGATGGAAACAAGGCACATAGCACTTGTTAGGTCTCACACATAATCCATTGGCATGGATGGGCTCTGCCAGGTATTTCACTGAGATGTCAGATATAACTTCAGAGATGCACTTTGAAATCAAGTTTTGATCCCAAAGCAGAAAGAGAAGTCATAAAGAAACCAAGACATCTTGATGACTGTTCAGCCTTTCCTGGAGACTTGGAAACAAGTCCTTTCTTTCTGCTTTTCTTTCAGCAGTTTGATTCTCTGCTGCAAGGTAATGGTATTAAGGTATTAAGGGCAAAGGAACAAATGGGAATAAAAAACCCCAATAAAAATGATCCATTTTCAGGAAGACACCATACATTCTTTCCATTTTGTTCCTTTTTTTTTTTTTTTTGCAGTAGCAAACCATTTTACTGTTTCAACATTTCAAGGAGGAGGTGCAGTAACTTAGACTGTTCAGAGGACTAATGGGACCTCATCTGCCAGGTGTGTTGTGGCCATTGGTTTGTGTAAAACAAACTGCAAAGCAGTTGTAAAACTGTTCACTGCTGCAGGTACTACTGTCCCCGATTTTGCATTGCCTTTACAGTTTGGTTATGCAAAGAACAGGAAATGTCATCAATCAAGAGCTAGTCCTTCTTTCACAACTTTACACATCTTTACTGTTGTAGGAGAAACTAGACAAACTGTGTTGTGAAAAAAAGAAGCAGTTGTGGAATTGTGGGGGTCCTTTTTCATGAACTACTCTATTCAAAAGTGATATCTTACTGGTATCACCTAAAAGAACTACAAATAATTGAAACACTGATTTGAAGAATCTAAACCACATAGATATAAGTCCAGAAGCAGCAGTATAAAAAGTGAGATTTATTCAGTGATTATAGGGACACTTGAAAGAGAAACATTTAACTATTCTTAACTTTTTATTTAAAGAAAAGAATGAGCTCTTTCATGTTAAAATCATGCATCAAAGTTAAGATTTTCAATTCTTTAAAAAAAATCACTGTATGTGTTAAAGGGTCATTGGCTTTCTTGTCAATGAGTTGGTTTACAAGTAATAATCTGTATGTTAAACTGCCTGAAGTCAGATGAGAGCTGATAGTGCCAGAAGGAACATTTATACATTTTTAGCCATGAAACAAATGAAACCTACACAATAGGCTGCAAAATAGGATGAAAAAGTAGAGGGACTTTTTACTCATTAGCAGAAAAGAAACCACTTCTGACATATAAAAGTGCCATTTCTATGTCGCTTGCTTAAGATGTGTAAACAACAAAGTGATCTTGAATTGCACACTGTTTCTGGTAGAAATGAAAGCCAAGTGGCCAATTTGAGTCATTTTATATCTTTCAGATGAAAAGCTGTGAGGGATATCCTTTGAGCCAGACAAATGATCTGAGGCAATTCCCAAAAAGTATGATTATATATAAGCACCTGCTTGCTGTTATGATGATTCAGTCAAGAACAGTTGTGAATGCTTTTATTAGTTCTGCAAAGCTATTAACCTCAGTAGAGTACAAACCAGTCTTTTTCTTAAGTGTCATAGTTCTGAAACCCCTCCAACAAATCTTGTGTATAGTATGATGAGTAAGTCTCTGTATATTGGACCACACAGTCTAGCAGGACAAAGTTTCAGACTGATGGGCTGCAAGGACAGAGGTGAGCAGTGAACCTCTAAATGTTAGGAAACCGAAATGAGTCTAAATTTGATGACAATCAGATTTGTGAAAGGTCTTTTCTGGTCCTCTGGGCTATCTGAACTGGTGAGACAGTGCAGTCATGTTCTGGAAAAAAGTTCCTTTTAATTGCCTCAGGATGCAGATGCTGAGGTTCACATTTCCACAGCCAAGTAGACAAGGACCCTGCAGCATGAAGGTCAACTTTAATTTCAGACTTAGTCACAGGGGCACAAAAAGCAGCCAAAGACAACGGGACTATCATTACTCCAAGAGAAATGTCAAGGAAAGCTTCTTACCTTGCATGTTTGTGTAAGGCAATGACAATTAAACAAATAGGGAATGTAAAATAAGTGATCCAAATGGTGATCCAAATGCTGTTACTGTCTGTTACAAGATGGACGACCAGGAATGCTAAATGTCAGAATGTAATAGCACAAGCTCCTTTCATTTGTGTCTCTAGCAGAAATTGAGAACAGGAAAAAGAGGAAAGACAGCATTGTGTGTGGGAGTATGAATAACAGACTTAGTGAAGACAGAGATCATGAACTTATCACAATCTTAGAGTTTCTTAACAGGAGCGACTTATGGAAATGAAGGTGGCTTACGATGGTCCACATTAAAATGTCATGTGGCAAATATTATACAGAACGATTAAATAATATGCATGTATATATTTATAATGGACATAAAAGCATAATTATGCCCACTGTTTGATGACACATTTGCTTCAAAGCCAGTGAGCAGGCAAAATATGAGATATCATCATGAGTATGACTAGTCTATGTGAAAGAGAAGAGTTGCCCCCTGACCAGAATTCCTGAGAATGTGGCAGTGGTGTTATAACCCCTTTCTTATTGAAGAGAAATATAATCTTTAAGGTCATGAACTTCTGCTCTGTGATCAATGATCTCCAGATTTATTATGCAACTTTGCAGAGTTTCAAAAGTCAAACACATGAATAGGAAGGATTTATATGTATATATTCAGCTACGTTTTTCTCCTTTGCAAAAAGTTATGGTTATTAAAGGTTCAGACAGCTCTTAATATTCACCTATATTACAAACATTTTCTCGTGTTATGCCTGTGTCATCCATAGATATACATGCAGTGAAACTTGAACAATGACTTTCGTTTAGGCCTAATCAAAAAATGCCCTTGTCTACAGAAGAACATGACCTAAGGGGAGACAGATTTGGAATGGGAGAACAATTCCATCCAGCTTGCTACATTGTCAGTGTATTGATAAAGCTGGTCAGTGAAGAGCACGCTTTCTCCCAGCCACAGTGGATGAGTGAAGAGTGACCAGCAGAAAGAATGCAGTGTCTTCAGCTACTATTCATTTGCCTCTTTGCCTTCATGGAAGTGACTGAAGCTGGAGCATATCCCCTTTTCTTACCACTCTTTCCAAACTTGGTAGAACAAAGACTGGTGCTAGAATCACCCAGATCAATGACACTTTTCAAAAGATTGAGTCAAGCATGTAAAATTCCTGCTGTCAGTCTGCACTTTACACCTTACATAACCTTGACTGACATATGTGAAGCAATTTGGTGGGCTGTGATCAACTAGGGATTAGGCTGATTTTGAGCTTCAAACACAGATTAAGGGGTTGGGTAAGAATAGTAATTTTTTTTCTGCTTCTTTGTGCTTTTTGTGAGTGGAAGTACCTGTCTTGTTTGTAAAGACTGTTTGTCTTTACAAACAAAGCTGCATATTTACCATTTCTTCCCTGTTACATAGGAGGCATGGAAAAAAAGGCTTCAATTGCCTGTGTTTTGCCACTTTTCAAGCCTGGGACTTTGCTTGACTACTGTATTAACAGAGACATTCAACAAATGAGATCCCTCCAGCCAGCAACAGCTTACACACGAAATCCATGTGTGTCAAGCAATGTCAGCTCCAACTGCAACTTGAATAAATATACAAAATCTAGTTTTAATCTTGGTAGTTTGTGTTCTGGTGCAGCAAAAATGTGTTTACACAAAGGTGCATTCGGCTCCCCAAGAGCTGAGGTTTTTTGGAAGTCTTGCTCAGTGTTTCAGTGCTGAAATTAACCCCACCATCCCTTCATTTATTGGCGTGTGTATTTAGATTAATTCCTGTTTGATATTGTGCCAGATAACAGTGTATTTGCTACACCTTTTGCCATGGAAGTTTACTCCTGCAGGGTAGAAACTCTTTCAACCTGAGCTGCTAGCTCATCTGAGGTCTATATCATGGAATCATAGAATGCTAAGGCTTGAAAGAGACTTTAAAGATTGTCTTGTCCCTGCCAAGTGCAGGGACACTTCCCACTAGACCCGATGGCTCAAAGGCCCATCTTGCCTGGCCTTAAACACTGTCAGGGTTGGGGCACCCACAACCTACCTGGGCAACATGTTTCTGTATGTCACCACGCTCAGAGTAAAGAATTTCTTCCTGAAATTCAACCTAAATTTCCCCTCTTTTAACTTGTGCCCATTACTCCTTGTCCTGTCACTACAGATCCTGAGGAAGAGTTCCTCTCCAGCTTCCTTCTAGGCTCCCTTCAGATACCAAAAAGTTTTTACAGGGTTTCTGAACAAACTTCTCTTCTTCAGGCTGAACAGCCCAAACTTTCTCAGCCTGTCTTTGTAGGGGCATGTTCCCATCATCTTATCAAATTCATGATGCTCCTCTGAACTTCTCCAACACTTCTTGTATTGTCAGCACCAGAACTGTACACACTGCTCCAGGTGGAAGTCTTATAAATGACTGCAGCTCACAAAGAAAAAATAATCTTCCAGATTCACAGAATCACAGAATCACATAATAATTGAGTTTGGAAGGGACTTCTGGAGATCATCTTGTCCAAATACCCTGCTAAAGAAGGTTGAACAGGATTAAATCCACGTGGGGTTTGAATATTCCCAGAGAGGGAGATACTCAAGCAGTTGCCCGCAATCTGTTTGTGCAGCCTGTTCCAGTGTTTAATCACCTTCACAGTAAAGAAGTTTTTCCTCATATTCAGTTGGAATCTCCTATGCATCAGTTTCTGCCCTTTGCCTCTTGTCCTATTACTTGATATCACTGAGCACAGCCTGGCTCCATACTCCTGCCACCCTTTCTTCATATTCTGAAGGACACTGATGGTGTCCCCTCTCGGTTTTTCCTTCTCCAGGTTAAACAGGCCCAGCTCCTTTATCTTTTTCTCATTAAGTCGAGTGCTCTGGTCCCATAATCATCTTTTTAGCCCTCTGCTGGAGCACTCCAGAAGTTCTTCATCTTTCTCGAGCTGAGAACCTCAGAACTGGACACAGAACTCCAGCTGCAGTCTCTCCAGGGCACAGTGGATGGGAAAGATAACCTCCCTTTACCTGCTGACCACACTCTTCCCAATGCAATTCCTAATTTAGCACAGCCTAAATCTTTATGAATTCATGCTTTCCTGGTGTCACAATTTTTACTAGAGACTCAAAAGAGCTGTAAAAAATGGTGAAAATATTCCAGAATGGCTCAATTTAACAAATGCTAAGAATGATTGGATGTTGTTAGCACCATGCAGAGACTATTTTTAAATACCATTTGCCAGATGCAATATGCAAAAATGTCTGAAATAGTTATAATTTTTGTAGGCTAAGAATGCTGTCTCCCACTGAGTGGGAAACACGTCTAGGTACAAAAGGTGGGAGAGGTTCACAACAATTGATTTTAGCCCTTTATATATATATATACACACACATATATATATTTGAGTACACAAGCTCTAAATAATCCCAGATTTTATGACTAAGATGTTTTTTAGAGAAAAACATAATTGCAGTTCTTCAGTCAAATTTATTTTATATGTACAAGCTCTAACCTTCACTTCATTTGCTGAATGGATGGGTCATAACTCATTGACATAATCTCTTCAAAGTCTACCAGCCTGGGTGTCTTCCCTAATGATATTGCTTGTTTCATGCATTCATACAGTGACAGTTGAGAAAAATGCTTATTCTTTGAAAGGTCAGTGTACAGCTTAATCTACATCAAAGCAATCGGTTTCTGCAGAGCCTATTGCTGAAACATAGTTTTTAACCTTTTTACATCTCAGCTTTTCAGTCTTCTTTTCACTTACTGCTCTCTGGACTGACACAACAGCTATTTGACATTAAAGTTTGACTCTCCAAAATGCTAAATTTGGTAAGGTCAGGAGTATATCTGTTCTTCCTTATCCTCAAGAGTATTTTAATGAAAGACCAGCATTACACAGCTCAGTGCTAAAAGGATTACAGAAATTGCAGAGCGCAGCACTCACAGCCTTGTTTTATGCAGAGAATCAAACTCAAAAGTGGTTTGTTTTGGTTTTTTTTCATTACAAATAACGTTTGCATCCCATCATTACTGGACAGAAGCCCAAGAGGTCTATCTATCTACCCACCTGCAGTATTGTTTTCCTGCCATTTGCCATCAGGCTCTAGTCAATAAGTGACTTGGGGCAGAGCAGAACTTGCTCAGTGCAGAGTACACAATCAGCACTGAAAGAAATCACATTAACATTCCTCTGCCTTAAGCCCTTTGAAACAGTATTGTGCTTTTGAGAATGTTTCATGCTAAATATGCACACACAGACCAGAGGAATACACTCTCTTGTAAAAGTATACTATTTTGCAGTTGCAAGTTCACTCAAGACAAGTAGAGAAATCATTTATGTGGGCCAGAAGTAGATGTGTAAACATCTAATAACACAATCGGTAGAAAGGCAGTGAAGCACACAGAGCCCTACCACATGACTCTACTTGAAATTTATTATGTGAATTAAATAATACAGTTCAAAACCTTTTTACATCACTTTGCTGTTCTCCCTTGGTGCAAGAGAATGAATTAGACAGCTGTCACCTTGTCTGTAAATAATGTTCAAAGCTAATTTCTTTGAAGATGTTCCTTTATGTGCATTTCAGTAAGATGAATGTAGATAATTAAATATTAAGATATTTAAATCAAGTTGAATATAGTCAGTAGCTGAAGTAAATTACTAGGCTACCTTGTACTGAATCTTTATCACATGGATCTGCTTGTTTTGTTTTGTTTTGTTTTGCTTTGTTTTGTTTTTGTCTTACTCTATTCAGAAAGGAATACCAATGAATTGCAATTAGTATTGGATGAGGTGTTCAGATGACAACCTCTTTTTTATCAAATTTGAAAAATTTTCCCTGATTTGTGTCTTTCATGGCATAAGGTGAAGAATGTGAGGATCATATTCTTGGGTGAGATTGTATTCTGTACTCTGTACCTGGCATAAGTTACTGAGCAAAACTGTGGAACAAAAGCCAGTCTGAGGTCAGAGGAAAAAACCAGAAGCAACACTCTCTGTACAAAGAGTAATGCCAAGGAAGAGGATGACCTCAAGGCCAGAGAGAAATGTCAGAGAAACTTCAGTGAGATTTCTAATGCCCATAAAGAGGCAATCAAGGCATTGGTCCAATTTAATGGTCCAATTCTGCATCATCATTGTCAAAGGGAGCTTTGTCATTGGGTTTTGCCTGATTCATTAAGACTTGACACACCGTGGCTTGGCCTTGGCAGGAGGAGATGCTGAGGTAGCTGCACCAGACCTGAGCCTGTGCTCCCAATTCTGACAGACCATTAAGCTATATTTGCTGGATTTATTGCTTAGACTGTCAATTATGTTTGTCCCATGACAAGCAATATGAAGTATTAACAGATTAGGAAATGGTTCAGCATGAACTCAGGAAAGTAAATATGGTTACTTTTTACTCTATGAATTTTATTCTGTGCATTTGAGCATTCACTACTTAAGTATTTCAGAGACACAAATCACTTGCATCCATAGTCCATCAGTGTGACCTGAGTAGAGGAAACCAGATGTGTCTCACTAACTAAAATAAAATTTGATTCATATTTACTGATGTTAACATTAAAATGGAGAGAGGAAGATTTGCATGTGTATAAGCTCTCAATTAAAGAAGAGTTATATAGGGGTAAGAATGACAGAGCTGTCCAAAAGTGGCCCCATTTTTTCCCTATTTCCAAGCTGTTTTGTGTACCATACATGGTTATATCAAATCATATCACATGCAGTCTGGTTTGTTTTCATTTTTGGAGGAGTCTTGCACTCTATGGGTTAGGAGTTAGGACATACTTAAAGGAAATTCTTAAAAATCACAAGACAGAGTCTCTCCTGCATTTGCATACCATTTCTTCTACCTGCAGCCTGTATATCAATGGATAAAAATTGAAGTGGGTAATGCAAGGGTATAGTGAAAACTAAAAGGTTTTATATAAAACAAAAAAAATTCTGTATTCCTTAGCAGCTCATTTGCATGCAACCTAAAAATGCAGTATTTCTTCAAGCATATATTTTTTTGCAAGGAAGATGTAGCCTCATTTCAGAACAGAACCACTACACTGCAACACATTTGCAGCCTTTACATTTCAGTAATTAAGTTATTTATTGGAGAACTACTCTATTAAATCCCCCCAAACAGGCAGTAAAAAAATTCCATACATATGCATGGTTCATGGCTGATTTATGGGGACTGATCTCCTCTAAGTTATGCAGTAAAATAATGATTCCTTCGTTAGATGGCTGGGTTTAGTGACGTGCACTAAACAGGAATACCTCTGGTAAACAGATACATTGCTAGTTGCCACTGCTCCTTGCAGTACCAAAAATGCCATAAACACACTGAAAGAGAGACCTGTTTTCTCTTTTAGCTAGCTGTTCTTGCAAAGTTGTGAGAGGAATAGCAAGCTTGTTTGTAATTAAAGATAGCACACAAGTAACACACAATTCTTCTGTGTTATCATTTCACCTACAAAACACTAGAGTAAAACAGCAAAAGAAACACATATAGGGCTGTTGATGGGATTTTCTATGCCTGAATTACATCTTAGAGAGAGCAAAAAATTTGAGCATGGATTCTAACAATAAATAAATAAGATTCTATTTACTGCTACTGTCTGCTCAATACTCTTCTATAATAGGTGTAAGAAAAAAAAGTGCAGAAATAAACTACTCCTGGACAACCATTACCTACAATTATTTTCTAGGAAGATGGGGTGCCATTCACTGTCCACAGTGGTCCTCAAACCCTCCAAGAACATGGAACTTTCAGGTATTCCCATTCCAAAGAGGCCAGGTCAAGGGAGTGATAAGGTCTCCTGCTGACTCCTGTGAGCATATGGGCGAGAGCGGCCCAGTAGGAAATGTGTTCTTTTTGGAAAACATCAGATTTGTACATAAAACCTGAAAATTTGTCTTGGAAGCAGCAAGGAGGTGTTAATATCTTTCAGAGAGAAGGAAAAAGAGATACATGTTATCATGAAATTTTAAATGAAGAAACTGGTTTTAAGAAGGTCTGCTCTTTCACATAACCTGTTGGGACTCCTTGAGCATTTTTCATCAAAACTCCTTGTCATGGCCATGTCTTGCTCATCAAGCCATGCAGAAGTAAGAATGGTTTGATGAGGCTGCTAAGTCTGTCCCACTACACTGGCCCATGAAATTGGGCTTTGGTCCAGATATTGTCCAGTCTTCAGTCTGGTTATGTACACAGGCTTGAGAGCCCCCTTGTCTTCTGTAGAGCCAAGGCTGCATGACATGACTCAGGAATTATCCCTTGCTATCCAACTCAGAAAGCAGACTAGATATTCTTATGAATAAGGATTATCTTACCATTGTCACCTCTCTCTTCTCCCACACTAAATAGCCATAGATTTCCTTTTTGGTTCTAAAATCTATTGAATTATAATTTGTCAAGACTTTAGAATATTTAGACGAAGGATTTTTCTTCTGCTCAGTCTTTGTATTTTAATAAGATGAGAACACACAGTTTTTCTGGTTATGTTCCAGTAAGGAACCTCCATACCTATAGTTTAACTGGGAAAATACAAGCACCAGTTCATTACTTTCCAATTTATTAACAGCCCCTAGCAACTCCCGATGGGAGCTTGGCATGGGTTTTCACAGGAGCACAACACTCTGGTATGTAACATCTTTTAGACACTATAATGGAAAAGACCACAGCAATTTTATGTGCACTTTATGGAAAATAATGACATACAGAGAATGTGTGAGTAGAGCACTGTCAATGAAACTCTGCAATCAGATTATTTTTCTATCAGGCTCTAACTCCTGCTCCATGATGCATAGCATATATCACAACCTAGTATTTCCCAGAAGAGCCCATAACAGTGAGAACTATTGATTAAATGTTAACCCCTTGACTCAGAAAGTTGAAATTTCACAAAGTACATCCCATTACCAGCAAAGGTAATATGTTGAGAAAGATCAACAATTCTAAACAGTTGCTGTAATATGTATTTTTATCTGTAGATTTGAATTTATATTTAAATAGTTCAAACTTATTTTTCACTGCATATAGTTATGAAAAAAATACACTTGAAAATATAGTATTGGATGTTAGTATTACATGCACACATATATATTTATACAGTTGTAGTGACAAAATATTGTTTTTAAAATAGAAAATAGAAATATAAATATCAATCTGCATATAAATTCCAACATACTGTTATGCAAAAATGTGTATGTATGTTTTCAACAACTCACACATTTGCATTAGCAGTCTATAATAATCGGTTATTTCCATATATAATTATGGGAATTGCATAAAGTCTCTAAGTATATAAATGTAGATATAATGTATTTCCTTTTTACCTTAAAGCAAGTTAGTTTATTCTGAATTTTTTCACTGGTTTTCTTTCTGAAATTCAATTCTCCCTGGAAATTTTTTTTTCCTAAAATCTTGACACCTTATCTGTAAAACAAACTCACATGTTTTTATTTTTCTAATGACATATTTATGAGACATAGGATTATTTTTATCTAAAGACAATACATAATTTAAATCAGAAAATATTCAGCTTCTACAAATATAATTGGCAATTTTAGAATAGGTAAAAAATTCTCAAAATATTAATTCACACGAAATCTCAGGGTTTCACACAGCCAAGCAAAACCTCAAGGCAAAAAACACTGGGATTCTCTGTAAGTTTCTCTAGGTGGATACTTTTGATTTCATGATGCAACAATGACTTTATTTACAGTACTTTACACTAACAATACTGTCAGCCAGATGACTTATAAAAAACAAACCCTAAATTGTAGAAATTATAGAACTCCATCAAAATATTGTGTCCATCCACTTATTTTTCCTTTATTTTGTAAGAAAGTAATACTGCTGACTATTATCATTAGACTTAGTTTCACTAATGCTGTACACATCAGCAGCCAAAGATGCTTAAATGTCTGTTTTCACTAGAAGTTACCCTTTAAATATATCCTGGGATAGATCTTTCTACATTTCCCAGTGTCACTGAATCAAGACTCAGCATAATGAGTGCGTAGTACACCGCTGAATCTGCCTCAGAAATATTTGTAGGACATTCTAAAACCATCTTCAGCAGCACAGTGTTGTAGTCAGGGGCTCTATGCATCAAACCCATGTTTATGCAGTAATCCATAAAGTTACCCCTTTGGAATGTCCTTAGCAAGGTGTAGTCCATGGCAACAATATGATGGCTTTCATTTATCAAGAGCAGTGTAAAACCCAAGCACTGCATTAAATAAAGAGGGAATATATGAGAAGTCCTGCAGAGGTTTACCTTTCATTACAGGGGAGTTCCACTGTAGTGGAGTTTATGGACTTGTGATTTTATGGAGTGTGCCTATGATTTCTTATTTTTTATCTATATCTATTCAATCAATTGTTTTAATTTACTCTCTGTGCAGGCTGCAAGTTATTGTTTATAAGTTTTTAGTCCTTTCAAGCATTACAGGGCCATATTCATCACAGGGAATAGCTATGTCTGGCAGCACTTTTTGGGATCTTATACCCATCTGTATGTATGTGCCCCCACAGCCAACATCTCTTTGGGATAAGGGATTATTTTTGACGCTATGCAAAAAAGAAGGGAAGAGTGGTCAGAGGCCATTTTACATTTTTACAAGTCTGGATATATTGTTCATAAGCATACTGTAAATTTTTAACATTACAAATGTCCAGTTTAATCAATGAACAAATAGCAATGAATAGCAAATCTATAGGCAAAAAAAAAATAAATTTGTGTCACTGCAAAAATATAACCTGAGATTTTGTCAAAAATGGTATCACAACAAAGAGCTAGCATTTCCTATTGTATTCCTTTAAAACCTAAGCTAGCTGGACAGCATTGCACAAATAGGGAAACCAGGCACACTGTGCCTCAGCTCCTTTTCTTCCTCTTGTCCTCTGTGTTGGGAAATCAGTCACATCTTTTGTGCTCGGTAAGTTCACAGTGCGTGTGGAAAGGTCAGAGGCAAGGCGTGAGAAGAAGGTTGCTAGGTGCATTCCTCAGTGTGGACACACTTTCTTGGTCTGAGCCTGTTAGATCCCCACTGCTCATGTGTAACAACCAGAATAGAAACAGGTGCTCTGGATCTCCCCCTCCTGACTTTGGACTGTGCAGAGGATAGCCACCTGCAGCTCTCACCTTCCATTTAATTAGTAAGGATTAAATTATGCACTCAAGAAGTGGGAAGACTGGGGATTTAGGTCCTCAAAAAAAGCTGCTTTTTCCATTTCCCTGGAAAATGTCAATTCATGTCTAGAAAGGTCCTTGGAAAGTTCTCTGACCATAAGGCTGTGATTCAGCTGGGATGTTTGGTTCTCCATCTGATGCTTTACCCCTGAGACAGGAATGGAAAAGTGATGGAGCTGTAAAGAGAAGGTAAAATGCAGGAAGGAGCCCAGCACTCTGAGCTCTTTGTTATCATGCTGCAGAGAGAGAAAATACAAATGTGCTCCAGAGAGGAACAGCCTAATTCATGAACTATAAGTCCATCAGAAAGTAAATACAGGAACAGCTTCGTCTTGCTCAGAAACTCTTCAGATGTGGGAGAAGATGTATGGATGTGCTTCTTAGGATAGAAAGACAGAAGGTTATTTCCATATTTATATTCTTTATCATTATTTTCCCTGGACTTTGATTCAGAATTCAGCTGGGTCATGTACACTCCAGGTATGAACCACAAGAGCTGTTCTAATGACCCTTATTCTGCAGGGGAGATGGCTCCAACTCACAACCTTTTCTATGTATTTTATGTTAAACAGTTATTGACAAGAGGGAGCAGGGGATACCAAACAGCATAAATAATCCTACAATCAAGAACAAGCTGTAGAAAAAGCTGGAAATACGCACAAGAGAAACAATTATGAATGAGAGGAGTCAGTTCATTCTCAGCACTATAGGAAATCTTAGTGGTCTGGGTGTCATTTGAAATATGCCAATACACGCCATTTTGGCTGGCTGCAGTTCTGTGCACAGGGAGCAGAGGACAACATTCATTTCACATAGACTGCTTAACAGCTGACAGATGATAATGACTTCATGTCACAGGTGACCCAAAGGTGAAGGTCTCCATATCTCATTATGCAGCCCCTTAGCTATCCAGTAATCCCGAGTACTTTTTGTCAGGCCCACACTTTTATGTGTGGAAAGAAAGCATTCAATCATGTGCACTATTTCTCTCCCTTTGCCAGATCCTTCCTTCAGGATGAGAAGCCCCTCAGGCTTTTCAGGACTGATACCATGTTTGGAAGGTTATTTTCATCAGCTTGTAAAGCTTGGAGCAAGCATCACTACTCCCAGCCACACAGAGCTCTAATTGAAACTGTTCCCAGTAGCTCTGTATCTACATATACACATCCTGATTATGACAAAGCTCATGAATAATCACTAGTGTGAACTTGTTCCTCATTGTCACAAGTTCAGGAAAGCAATGGGGATCCAATGGCATCACCCTTTGCCTCTGCAGGGCAAAGATGACAAAGTTCCTATTTTCTAAAAATAATTACATAGCCCAGTGTGAATTTGTGCAGCAAAGGACACCAGGATGACTCACAAGCACAGAGATTATGAAAATATATTCATGCTGCAGCATTAGGATTATGACAGAGTGGTTGTAAATATTCAGCTTCACTTCAGGTTTCACCTCAGCTCTTCAAATTTCTGGCTAACTCCATTTGTAGAATTAACTCAGCATTGTTGTTTCCTTAAGCACACAAAAATACTCCTTTATAAAAGCTTTTAAATGTGATGCAGCAAATTCTTCTCCTTTAGGTTCTGTGCTCTCCCTCCCTTGTTAACATATGTGGTTTTCAAAGGGGGGGAATACATCAGGCAATTTCTCTTTTCTGACCCTATGAATCTAAAATGAGATGGTTTCATTGTCTTTCTTTATCCACACTGTAATTGCAGTTCCTGGTCTATTTGTAGAATGCACCTCTCTGGGGATCTGCACACAATCACAGTATATTAGAATATTTCAATGCTTTTGTTTTCTTCATGGCTCTTGTAATGCTTTCTTTCATATTCCTGATCCTCACTGGCACATACAGGAGAACCTCCATTGATGTCAATGAAATGTCATTTATTTTTTGCCTGCTGAGGATTTGATCTGAGACCTTTAGCTTTATCTGTGTTGTACCACAGCTGAACAGTTTACTGTATTTTTTGCTCTCTCGAAGTGCAAAAATACATATAGTTCTATAGGTTCACTTCCTATCAAACAGTCATGTAAAACTTAATGACTCTTATTATACAGCATAGAAGCAGCATAAATGATGCTAAAAAGATTATTTTCAGTATTCTTAAATGACAAAACTAGTAAAAGATATAGAGTGAAATTTTGTCTCAGGATAGGATAGAGATCAAAATCAGTAACATTCATGGTACTTTACAGGAAAACTGTGAGGTTCTTTCTATTGGTTTCTTTAATCCTCCATATAAACATTTATGAAAGCGTTTGCAGGTAGAATTTAGATTGAGATCTGGTCAAATTTTTTCCCTGTGTTTTAAGTGAAATTTGGATTTTTTTCTGTTATCAGTAGAAATGAATGCTTTGGAAGCATTGTTATAATAATAAGCTTCTGAGCTTGAAAATGGTATTTATGAAAAATGTTGATTCAGTTGCAAGATAAAGCATTTGTTTCAAACAGATATTTTTCCTGTTCATTATACAGTTATGGTTTTGTATTTTTTTTTCATTCTTAGTAGTAGGTCTGTATAGAAGTCATATCCTGTAATGCCTAAAACTGATATGCTGTAGAAAAAAAAGCATAGATTAATAGACACATACATACATAGATACATATATATAGATATATACTCAAAATTTCATTCTGGTCTCTTTCAATGATGATAACTGTAAAACAAAATCCTTTAAATCCCAATTATTTTCTTTGACAGTTTTGATTTAAATGGCTACACAATCAAAATGTTCTAGTGCTTCTGTATACTATTTTCCAAGAAATTGTTTCACCAAAAATTTTAGACCAAGTGTGTTCAAGCTGCAGAAGTAGTAGCTGATAAATATGACTGAAGTTATATGAAAAGATTAATTTTTTATCCCATGATGACAGCCAGGCAGTGGAGCAGGCTGTCCAGAGAGAGTGTAATCTCCACTCCTGGTGACTGTGATGATTCTACTGATCTCCAGCTGCCCAGATTTTGGGCAGGAGTTTGCACTGCAGAACTCCTGCGGTCTCTTCCAACCTAGGCTGTCCTACTGTCCTCCAATCCTAGGAAATGTGAATTATTTTGTAGAGCTAGCAATGCTTTCCATTGTAACCAAGGAGATGACATGTTACAGATCAAACTTTTTTAAATTTTTGGTCACTCATGGAATGTTGTTTCTTGACTGAAGTCGCCAGATGGAACTGCTTTAATGGGATGGATATATTAATGACACTCTTCTGAGAAAAGTATAAACTCAAAGCAGTCACTACAAAGTCTTCCAGAAGCTAACTAACTACAACTCCAATCCAGAAATTCTAGCAGGCTCATGAAAAATCATGAGAAGTGTGTTATAATGATCTTTAAAATTTTTTTAGGTTTTTTTTGAAGTGTCAGAAAGAAAACAAGAATCTAGATATTCCCTTAGGGAAGGAAGAACAGACAGGCTCAGGAGTTACCAGCCTGGTACAGCCCTCATTAAATCATGTGCTTCATAGCTATAAATCAATGCAAAAGTCAGGCTCACTACCAGGATTTTAATTTTAAATGTGAACCATCGTAAAGAAATACCACATAATTATTATTTTCAGCTTCAAAAATGCCTGGCTATTTTGTACTCTGTTGTATCTAATATTTATAAAAACATCGCATGAACACCTAGAAACTATTTAATATGATCTTAGTAACTGTCCAGAATGCTCCAATTTAATGGGCTTGGCAGTTTTATAATTTTTACAAAAGGTTTTGTGCAAAAAAATACAAAATAATAACCGTCAAAGTTTGTGTAACAATTTTCTGTTATCCCCACAGTCATGATTCTATTATGCTTGGTGCTTTACACACACACACAAATTTTTCATGCCTCAAGGATTTGCAGTCTAGGGACTTAAGGGCAGATCATCACAGTGATCTGGGTACCTACAAATGCATGGCGCTGCCCACTGCAAATCTCAAAAGGAAAGAGAGGTGAAAGCACCACTTCTGATTTCAGTCCTCTAAACAGTCTTCCCTAAACTGGTTTTCTAGACTACTCTCCTTCCACTGGCAGGAGATATATAGGCACCTCTCGAGGCAGACTCACTGCATCCTTAAACAAGTAACATGAATCACTTCGTGCAGTACCCTTCATGTGCAGAGGTATTTAATTCTGAAGCCAGATGCAGAGACATTTCTCATGATTTTGAGGGAATGCATCTAAAATTAAAATGAATTTTTAGCCAAAATCTCCCATCGGTTTTTTTAATATTATACAAAAAATAGTAATATTAAATTCTAAAATAACAGCAGAAATAACCCCGCTTTCATACACTTTCCCCTATTTCTTTATTCTTTTGTGAAACTTTTTAATGGAAGAAGTGAAATCTATGATGTTTTCAGATTAAAATATATTTCATTTTTTTTCTGCTTAACTTTTGGGACTGTCTACAGTTTTAAATTTTCCAGAAGTATAACATTTTAAAATGTATTATTGGACTTTATTACAGTGCCCACAAGTATACCTGGAGCATAACAATTTCCAAAAAGAGAAGAGTGAGGGAAGATAGAGAAAGAAGTGGGAGGGAAAGGCACAGATTATTCCCACAGACAAAAAGATGAAATGTTACTCATTCCATTTTAATACACCAAGAAAAAAGAAGAGGATAAAAGTTTAAAACAAAAATGTTTAGCCTCATGCCTTATCATTTCATCTGAAACCCTGAATAAACTTTATTTATTTAGGTATGTATCTCCAGTTTACAGCCAGAACTGATTCATCAACTTTTTAAAAAGTATTTTTAAATTTACCATTTATAGCTAATATGAGATACTTGTAAGAATTTCCAAAGACAGTAAAGAATTTTTCCATCCAAATGCCAGGCAATTCAAAGAGATGTGTGAGACCTTCACTGGCCAAACACATGCCACTGACAGGCTGCCAGCAGACCTTTGGTGCAAAACTAATCACCCAGAAAAGACCAGGAGAGCAGACTGTGCTCGTGCAGCTATTGATCTGCAGCCAGCAACTCTTGTGTTTGACAAGGTTCTCTGCAGTGAAATAAACCACAGTCAGAGCATGTAAGTAGATATTTAGATTAAGGCATTGGCCCCAGCATCAACAAGGTTGTGTTAAGGTTAAATTCAAGTTGTTACCACCATTTTCTGTTTTAGCAAGTCCTGTGTAATTCCCTTAATAATCAGGTGCTGAGCAGATAAGGTGGTGTTCAAAGCCACAACCTATGGCTAAAAATTGAAAGGAAAAATCTCTGAGAAAAGGGCTGAGCATAATTGTATGTAATGTATAATATATATTCTTATATCCATTAAGATAGAAGAAATTTTGAAGACTGGATAAACCAAGGAAATGACAATGTGGGGAACAATATATCATCTCAATCACTACAACGTCCTCTATGATTCGAAGTGACTGTGAATGAAGTGTCCCTGATATGTTTTGTCTTTTTTACTTTTAAATCTTTGCTCTCTCCAACTGTTAAGCAAAGGCAAATGCTGATATTTGCAGTTCAGGTTGTTCTCACAATGTAAAGGGCAGTTGAGGTAAACCACTACCAGGACTACTGGGAAAATATCTCGGCTGCAGCATTTGTTTTAAATGTGTGTCTTACTCCTTTTGCCTCAGTGCAGACTGTTCATCAATGTACTGCTTATTGATCTTGTGCTCATATACTGAACCAAAGCGCTGCATTATCTCAGAACTTTGTCTTGCCTTTACTGTGATTATAACACACCACAAATCCCAGTCTCTAAGAGGCTGTAATGCTTTAAGGCATTGTAATGATGAGGGAAATCATATAAACAAAACACTCAGGAGTTGAGGAATTGAGAACATTCACAAAGAACTAAGCTTAAAAATACATTTTGGACATCACAATAAACCTCTTTGTATCCTGTCGTGTCTTCCTCTTATTAAAGGTAATAAAAATTCAGAGCTGTTTATAAGTAAAGCACTTTTTTAATACCATAGTCCACTGAGCTCCATAACACCCTCTTGATTTGATTTCTCATGTTCCACATTTAGTAATCACCCAGTTTGTTCTGGTGGGTAACAGAAATAGAATTTATGGGTGAGAAAGGCTGCAAACAGCTCCTGTCCTTGAGAAGCCATTCACTGGACTTGTATTCCTCATACACTGTGCTCTGTCAAATTCAAGAAGCTACTCACAGGTACAATAGCTTCAATTGTAGCTTCAATTCCAGGGGTATAAAGCTTTCCTTTTTCAAACAGAAAATGCACTATACCTATATATTACTGAATAACTTCCAGAAAATGTTTTGCTGAGCAGTTCTGGGTCATGAGTGCACAACCACATCCTTGGTATTGGACAAAGATATAAGACATGCTTAAAGAATTGAGAAAATGTGCTATAGAGACAGTTGTCTGTGGGGTACAAGTATTACAGAGGTTGGTACAGAGAAATAAATCAGATAATGGTTCCACAAGTGATTTTGTATCTATCTGCGTGGCACCACTGCAAAGAGGCATTTAAAAATATTTGGCCTAGCAGACTGCCTCCTGCCATGGCATAAAATTCATAAAATTCAGTCAAGATTTCACATCTATGGAAATCTTGGCGCTTTTTACCTTTCTCATTTTTTCCTCAATCCAGATACCTCCTTGACATGTTGCTAAACCTTTATTTCCCTTGATTTGGGGTGAAAGGAAATCAAACCTAGAAGAAGGAATATATTGCTCATGAATATAAGGAGACAGCAGGGCAGAAGGAAGAAAGATGAATAGTAGCAAATTGAGTAGATAAATTGCAAGTCAAACACAGCTGATGAGTCATGGTATAAAAATATTTGTAACTTGATACCTATGAGAAAAGAGAGGTATTCCTCATTACCTCATATCTCTGGAACAGTGTTAAGATGCTGTCTTTACAGTAGGCTGAATATCTTTAGGGCATTTATGAGCTGGATCACATGTTCTTTATGAAAAAAAGATATGAATAAGACATAATTGATCTACATATTCTTTTTAAAATATCCTTTTTTTTTCTGTTGTATAGTCTCTTCTCCTCCTTCCTAATCAGACAAAGCTCTTCTGTGGCTGGTTAACTTTCAGTGGATAGAGGTTTGGATAAGTCATGCCCTTTTGCATAGTGCCATATCAGAGAGAGGATAATGTTAAAGCCCCAGAAAGAGACTTTGCTTTTCCAGGAATTCCTGCTATTGAATTTAGATGTTTTAAGAAACTCCAAGGATTGCAGTTACTTCTACAAGTGGGAAAAAACTTCTATTTTTATTGTACAAAATGAGACACCTGTACAGAAAATCAAATTGTGTAAACTGATTCCAAAAAGACATACCATGGTGGGGACACAGCCCCTGCTTCCCATCCAGTAGATTCATGGATCTCTCCAGAATCCTGGACAGAATCCTCAGAACACACATGCATGGATATTCGTTTGAAAAAAAAATCAGAACTGAGTGTTTTGCACTTCTAATATTACTGAAATCTCCTTTGAGAGAGCTACTTATAAAACAAAGGTCAGATAAACCTAAAGCAACGAGCTGAATACCCCAGCTGTAGAAATCCTGAGGCCATCCCTTATACAGCAAGTTCCATTAAAATACAGATTATATCGGAGAAGAGATGTAGTTCTGTACTGCCTATTGTGCAAAAGGCATTAGGATTATATCAGTGGAGGATTTTATGGAAATGTAGGTGATGGCAAATTAATTAATGTAGAAGTATGTGTTTTATCGAGAATATCACTTTGCTTTTTGTCTGATTTTCATCATGTGCCATATGCACAGTAGTTGATCAAAGGCTGTGAAAGCATTATCTCTTGCCTCACATATAGTTTCTGAGAAAAGATGAGAAGGAGGAGAAAGGAGGAACAGAAGACAATGATCAGAAATAGAAAAGTTTCAAAGTAGATCAAATAAGAATGTCCGTAATAGTTTCCCTTTAATGAAAGGCATCATTAATCAGCTGTAATGGTGACTAAGAGTGTTGGCAAAACACTAAATAAGCTGAAGAAAGCAGTGCCCAAGAATAAATGTATACTGCACTGCAGCAGACATGCTTCTCATCAGTTGAACTCAAATGTCACTAGTTAATGGGAGCAATTTAGGAATGTGCTACCTGATAGCACTGTGGTTTCTTCATTAGCCTCTCTCTAGGCACCTGACCAGTGTACCTGTGCACCACAACAGCAGGTAGGCATTTATGAGTACTTTGCAGACTGTAACCTAAACAAAACCATGTGATAAAAAAAGGCCCAAACCCAAAAAACCAAGCAAACATTAAACAACCAAAAACCTTCAAAAAAAAAACAACGCTCCATATAAAAAAGGAGTAGAGCACTACGTGGATCTCTGTTACTGCCTCTGCATAAAAGACTACCTTACTTGAAGCCCCGCCAGAAGGATTTAGCCTGCAGCAGAGCTAGGGAACAGCTGGGAGACAAGCAGATCGATAGCATCAATGGCATTGGGGCAGTGCCTGCATGAGTCACAGCACCTCTGCCTGGCACCAGACAGGTGCAACACACACCGCAGTCACTCCCTGCCTGCAGCAAGCTGACCCTCCCCACCACCCAGAACCTGTGCACCTGGCTGATTTGGGTCCTCTTGCCAAGGGAAGACTCTTGAGCCAGGGCTCTTTAAGCAGAGAAACTGGCTTAGCTTTTCAGTAGTTCCTTTGGAAGTTCCTACAATAACCTCCCACTCCTCTTCAGGGTGCCATACACATGTAATGGTGGTGAAAGTGTTGTATCATCCTCCTCTGCTGTTTGCAGACAGACCACAGAGCTGATAACAGCCTGCCCTGTGGCTCCTGTGTGGGCCAGCAGAGTGGGCTGGAGCTGAAGCAGAAACACAAGGGAGCAGAGTCAACATCTGGAAAAGTCCCCAAAGCTAGACCAGAAACTAGAAAGATTTTAAAACTCTACCAAATTTGCTGCTGTCAAAGTCAAGACATAGGACCAAGGGGAGTCATCCTACAGCTGTTTTACATCTGTCTTCCATATATACAACATAAAAAAAGCTCATATTAATTGTTAAGAAAATTATTTTTTTAACATTAATGAAAAAAAACAAATGGAGACATTTTGCATTTATTTGAATACTAAAGAAAAGGTATATTCTATCTTGGTGAATCTAGTAGTCTGAAAACTGTAAGGTAGTAGAACAATAAGAAACTCCCAATATCAAATATTGAGCTATAAAATCAAGACTATTTCATTCAGCCACAAGTAGTACATTTTAAAATACAGATAGAGCTGAAAGGTAACTGATGTGAATGAAATTGTTTCAGAACTGTAAACTCAAAACTATTTGGACATAGGTAATAGGGTGGCAGGTGTTTTTCACCCAAACACTTGCTTTTTGAAAGATACAAAGATATTCTAGGACAGCAGGTTAAACCATCCCTGATAGTCCCCCTCTCCTCCCTAAATTGGTAAGTGCTGATAAATTAAGCTTTGACTTAATTATTAAATGACTGGTTTTGCTTCACTTTTAAAATTTTTCAGAGTTTTTTCACACATAGGAGAAGGACCTTAGCAAGGAGGATTAAGATCTCAGATTTAGGTAATTCCCCTTGCTTTGTTTGTTGCTACAGGAACTTCGGTGAATTGACACCAAATCCTCTGAAATCACTACTTTGTGGATGTAAGGGAAGCAGGAAAAGGCTTCAACACAGTAATTGAGTAATTGCCTTCAACACAGGCATCTGCTAGAACCTTTTACTCCCTCTAGCCACAGAATTTGCTTTTAGCAATACTGAAGCTGAAGGACAAAATGTTTATTCAGATCAAAACTTGGCATTAATGAATAAAGGAAAGAAGATCGAAAAAGCACAAGCACCCCAGACTCTCCCTAATGTATCTTCTCAGCTGTCAGAAATCTTAGTATCCGAAGCCAGTTATTGTATTTTCCTCTGTGTTTAACATCCTGTAAGGAACTTTTTATTTCCCATGAATTCCATGAATTGCCTTTTGCAACCACTTTTAGCATCCACAACATCCTGTGCTAAAAAGGTAAAAACTTCCCCAGACAGGCTTAAATTATGCAAGCATTAGAAGACAGCTAGTGAAACTGAGAATCCATAAACAAATTTTTCCACGTTTGCTTTATTTCTGTCCTTTGAGCCATTTTTTAGTTTCCTTCATTAACTCCTTTTCCAAGTTTAGACATGCCAATCCAATTTATCTTTGCAAGAAGGCAGGCACCCTTATTAGAAGGGCTTGAGTCTCTTACATAATATTTGCCATTTTGCTATTTCCCTGGAGATATCTAGGGAAAATGGGATTATCCAGTTGTAATATTTTTCCTCTATGACTTATTTCACTTTAATATTCCCTTTATTCCCTTCATATCTCTGTCTTTCTTTCAATTTTATTTTTTTTTTTTCCCTGTAAAGAAGATGAAAGTACAGGCTGAGAGATTTGGGATAGTTCAGCCTGGAGAAGCGAAGGCTATGGGGAAACCTTAAAGCACATTCCAGTACCTAAAGGGAGCCTACAAGGAATATGGAGGAAGACTTTTACAAGAGCATGTAATGACAGGACAAGGGAGAATAGCTTCAAATTGAAAGAAGTCAGGTTTACATTAGGTATTAGGAAGAAATTCTTTACTTTGAGGCATCAGAACAGCTTTCCCTGAGAAGTTATGGGTGCTTTACTGCTGGAAGTACTGAATCCCAAGTTGGGTGGGGCGTTGAACAATTTGGTCTAGTGGAAGGTGGTCCTGCCCATGACGGGATTGGAACTGGATGAACTTTGTCTCTTCCAATCAAAACCATTCTAGGTTTCTATGATTCTGTGAAAGTGAGAAGAGTAATTTTTTATTCCAGACCCCTGCAGCTTCTTGCCCCACCTCTCGGTGCCTGTGCTTCAGAAGGGACTTCACTGATGTGAGAACAGTCCACAAAGTTGCAACATTTCTCTTCACTGCTTCATATTAATAATCTTCAACAGATTATCAAATTACTCAGATACTTCTTAAAAACATTTTTAGATAAGAGCCAAAGAAGGGGCAGTTCTAGCTGCTTTTGCAGGTATTTTTAATTACCCACTGAGTCTTCCTACGAGTACAAGCTCTGCTAGAACAGTGAAGTGGCTGAAATTCAGTCATTCCATGTGCCAAAGGAAAAATGTACCCTTTCACCTCCAACACTACGGAACAGTCAGTTTTCACAGAGAACACACAGAAAGTCATGTCCTGCTGATTTGGTTTACTAACTGTGAAACTAAAAATATTCTTTTTGCCCTGTCAGAACAGCTGATCTTTTAATTCACTTCAAAATCCAAGTGACTTGCACAAAACATGCCTGTACACTGAATAAGTGCAGAAAATATCTGACTGAGCTGCAGCTGGAGGATATTGTTTGCTCCCGTTGTCTTTTCCTGCACATTTGAAAAGAGAAGTCTGCTGATATTTACAATTGAACAATATTTTTGCAATGTGCTAACGCTAAATGCATGTAGCAAATGAGAACTTATGCCTGCACACAGGAGAGTTGCCAGCATGTTGATATTTGCACTCAAAAACTAAGGTAAACTTCTTGCACACAGATATCTGCCTTTATCTGGATGCATATTTTCTCTTACATACTATGGATAAAAACCCTTGAGAAGCCTTTAACAAGATGTCAAATAGGAGGAATTATTACCTTACTTGAAAAGACTCCTTGAACTTTTTTAACTCTTTTGTATCTTTTCCAGTGAGAACTGGTAATGAGCCCAAACAATAACGCCAAGTGCAAATCTTTTACTAAGTAGCACAGAACGAAACCCTGACCAACTGAGTCCAACAGGGTCAGGAGCAACAGAGTTGCTAAAAGTATCATTTAAAGCATCGGAAATGGTACTATTTCCATGCCATTTTATTCCAGGTCTTTCCATTTTCCTCAGCTGTGCTTTACACTGCACCAGCAGGCTGCTTTGAGAGTCATTAAGAAAGAGAGGAGTTAAAACTACAAAGCCCAGACTCTGAAACCCAAACTGCTGCAATAACAGCTGTTGGCAAACACGATACAGAAATATCCCAGAAGCCAGTTAACCAACAGCATGCAATCAACCAAACCTATGGATTTTGCTGTCAGAAGCTAAGCACAGGCATCCTCCCTATGATTAATGCATCTTTGCACTTCAGTCAGGAGATCCTCCTCTTTCTGTCCATTTTTGGGCTGTTCCAATGCAGTCAGCAGCACACTAGAGTCTGTCAGGAGTGATCAGCCTGAACTGCAAAGCACTCAGCTCTATAACATTTATCTCCATTTAGTTGTTCTAATAAAACAGTCTTGGGTTTTGTTTAATTTGGTAGAATTCAAATCTAGCAATGTCATCTGCCAGAAGATAGATCCCAAAGGATAACATTTTCATTTAAACACTTAAAACACCATATACAGACTTATCTAGATGCTTGCCTGCTTTTTTTGTTTCTTTTTGTTCTTTTGGTTTTAGTTTGGTTTTTTGTTTTGTTTGTTTGGTGGGGTTTTCTTTTCTGTTTTTGAAGGAGAGGAATGCTTAGCTCTATCAGTTTATGGTGCAGAGAGGAAGAGGCATAGTGCCAAAATACTTCAAATCAGATCACCATCATGAGTTCTGCTATCTCAGAAGGGAAAAAAAATTAATGTTGTCTGCAGGTGGGCAAAATTCAATGCTGCCAAGAAAAATGCAAGCAAAACTGCCTTTACCTCCAAGAAAAGTGTCTCCAGCTGCTGCATTATGGTACCAAACAAGTTCCACATGTCAGATGAGGAATGCAGTGTGGTGCTGAAAAAAAGAAATGTCAGGCACCATCTGTATTCTTATAAATTCAGCAGTTGCCTAGAGAGTTGCTGCCATAGAAGGAAGATTGCTTCTCTTCTATTAATAAGGAAACTTGACAAGACTGAAAAGGATTTGAAGGAGCTGTCATTAGAGAAGTTTACATTCCTCAGCATCTCCCAGTGAAGAGTATGCAGCACTGAAACATGTAGGTACTCACCACTGTGATTACCAAAAATTTCCAGTAAATAGACCTAGGTCTTGAAGAGACAATAGCTGGGGCAGTAGCAAATCTACATATTTTTAAAGCAATATTAGGTACTGCCTGGTTTCACTTCTTATAAAGACTTCAGAGTGGGTCTATAGGTAAATAAAGGGATTAAATGTACACTGGACAGCTCTGTTTGTAGCAGCCTTGAAATCTGTTTTGTGAAAACATCTGTTTTGCACTGCATCTTTGCTGTCAGTGCATGTAAGATCTTCCAGGGCAAGGACCTTCTGTGTCCATGTTCCTCCAGCTGATGGGAAGTGGCATGAAATGAAAGGAAAATTCAAAGGATTGGTGAGGAAATCTCTAGCAACCACAAGACGCAGCATTTGCATTGGTAGTTAAGTATTTGCTTGTGGATGTGAGGGAAGAGAAGGGGGCTGCTGTCCTGTTCAGTGGACTCTGTGGCTTTCATCTGCCTGGGCTGCCTGCCTGGGCTGCCTGCCTTCTCCCCACACAGTGTACCACGAAAGAGAATGAACTTCTGCAGAGTGGCATGGAGGTGAATATGCCAAGCAGCTCATTAGCACAATGCTGGTGCATTGCTCATTGTTAAGATGCCAATTCCCATTTTCAGCCTGGAGGGTATGCAAAGGGCAGGTAAACAGTTAATGAGCACAGTTCTTTGAATTAGGCAGCTGAATCCATGCTGAACTTTTAAATCTTTTATAGCTGTGATATTTCAGAGTCCTAAAAATGAATCAGAACATCTGACAGGTATGCCATGAAGTTCCACATACACACTGCCAAGATTTAGCACTGAGAATTTACCTTCTGATATGCTGACAATGTAAAAATGTTTTATGCAGAGGTTTGTGGGCTGTTTGGCACCTAAAAGAAAATGGTAAAATTGAGCTTTTTACTGTTGCTTTTCTCACATAGAAAAATTCCATTGAAATACATGCAGTGGTTTCCCAGTATTATCACAAGCAAAAGGTTACTGCATCAATAAAATAATGTTGGTGCTCAAAGGCTAATATATACATTACTGACAAGGTAGTACTCAAGGTCAATATTGAAATACAGTCAGCAGTGTCCCAAATGTTAAACTAATCTCTCTTCTTACATTGTCCAGTTCATCTCAAAGCCTTTCCCTCTTGAACAAACAGGCAACAGTTAACCAGGCTGAGTGATAGCTACAATTGAAATGCAGCCCCTTTGCTGCATCTATTTACCATCCTGCAGTAAAACTGCATCTCTTTGTAGACCAGAAAATCAGAAAAAGAAGTAACGAATTTTCCAAGGAAATTGTTTTCCACAGAGTCAAAGAAAAGTGAGAATCACAGAATCAGAGAATATGCTGAGTTGGAAGGAACATATTAGGATCATCGAGCTGGAATCCTGGCACTGCACAGGACACCCCAAGGGTCACAGCATGTCCTGCATGATCAGGACTTGTCCTTTCGCTTCTTCTCAGGAGGAAGTTGGGACTGCAATGGGGTCTCTCCTCAGTCTCCTTCAGCCTGAACAGACCAAGTGACCTCAGTCACTCCTCACCAGGTTTCCCCTCCAGAACCTCATTACCCTCACAGCCCTTCCCTGAACACTGTCCAGCAGTTTAATGTGTAATGTTCATTTTGAAATAAAGGAGTTTCTGTGATGAGGTATTGAGAAATTCTCATTCTCATCTAGACACTTTCTGCTGCATCTCAATCCCTGTTTCTGCAGTATGAAATCTTCCTTCCTTCAGTGGACAGAGATATTCTGACCCTGAAGCAGACATTTCTGCTCAAATCCATATTTATAAGAAGTATTCAAAAGAGAAAAGAAGAGAAAAAAATAGGTAGACATTCACAACAAAAATCTGTCAAAGAGAAAATAAATATTTCTGCCCCTTTCTTGATTTGAGTAAATGTACACAGAGAAGCAATTAAAAAAGGCTTAACTTAAATTGGTTTTCCAGATGAACAACACTTTGGATAGCAGTGATTGCATATATAACATTTATCCCTTGGGTTAATGATACTCTCTTCCAATTTTCCTTAATCCCATTACAAAGTCAATAAATATTTCTTTTTTCCTAACACTATTCTCCATCATTGTTTAGAAAAAGGGAGATGAAGACAAGATGAGGAGAGGAGAGGAGAGGAGAGGAGATTCGAGGAGAGGAGATTCGAGGAGATTCGAGGAGAGGAGATTCGAGGAGATTCGAGGAGAGGAGATTCGAGGAGATTCGAGGAGAGGAGATTCGAGGAGATTCGAGGAGAGGAGATTCGAGGAGATTCGAGGAGAGGAGATTCGAGGAGATTCGAGGAGAGGAGATTCGAGGAGATTCGAGGAGAGGAGATTCGAGGAGATTCGAGGAGAGGAGATTCGAGGAGATTCGAGGAGAGGAGATTCGAGGAGATTCGAGGAGAGGAGATTCGAGGAGATTCGAGGAGAGGAGAGGAGAGGAGAGACTAAATTTATAACTTGAGTCTGAGGAAGCTAGAAAATATTAGTGTTAAAATTGCTCGTCTGATCTCAAACTTCTTCTCTCCATGGCATTTCAGCAGTTGACTCCAAGTGTCAGAGTGATCTGCTGTGCTGTCACTGATGGACTCTTGGCATAAAGGTTTTGACATATAGAAAAACCTTCCAATGGTGGCTCCTGCATCCTGCCACCATACAAATGCTACTCATAGGCAGAACTGCTACAGCTCCTAGAAGCTGAGGGCCTAACACTATTGTATTATAAACCACTTTGAAATATTCTTTCAAAGATTTGCAGCCTCTCATTTTTCAGCTACTGGTCTTTGAATTATAACAGAAGGAAGGTCCTGGTTACTAGGTGCCTTTCTTTGAATAGATATATAATTTGCATATATATGTGTGCATGATGCTTTTGACTACACACACACACACACACACACACAAATGTGTAGCAGTTCTTTTCAAAGCTACTTACTAATATACTAATTATGTAAGTTTTTTAATCAGGTGCATTTATGGTGATAATTACAGCACATAATCCATGCCTGAGACAACTTAATGGATTGGACAGAAAAAAATCTGTCTGATCTCCTTCATTTAAAGATTTTAATGTCTTTTGTTGTTCCCATAGCATTTTGTGCATTTAGAAAATGTCTATCCAAAACAGCAGAGTCAACTTTGTACATTTTTAAAAGAATATCTCTTAAAATACCATCAGAACACAATCTGGTTTTGTTTTGCCTGTTGACAATCAACAATGCTTTTTTTATTCCTTGAATTGTGCTTATCAGCTGAACCACAAGTGGGAAGCACAACAAATGCTTCAGAACAATGCCATCAGATACAGAAACTTTATGATTGCTCCTGTCCAACCAGCTCTTTATGAAAACTGCAGGTCACAGAAGATTAAAATTCTGCCTTGTCTGGGTTCATTTTTTAATAAAAAGGGGAAAGGGGGCAGGGAGCCTTGGGGGGATCAGAAGAACAGATTAGCTGTCTACAGAAACACTAGTTAAGTATCATTAACTCCACTGAAGCTATTCATAGTTAAAGCCGAAAAATGCCCAAGCTGACATTCTTTCCTCCTATGCTGTCAGGGGGGGAGGTCAGAGACAAGATTTTCCACTTCATCTACCAGTTTCCTTTTATGTACAGGCTCTCAGCAAACTGCTCATGTTGCCACAACAGAGACCTTGAACCTTCAAAGCTATCTGCAGAGACAGACCCTTATCCCTGATCAATATAGATCAGTAAAGAGGTACAGACTATCCACACATATCTGTTTGCAGGACTGGAACTTATATTTTCAGTGACTGAATTTACTTTTCTAAAAGGGCAGAATGTCACTGCCAATTGGTGTCTGCAAAGCGAGCTAAAAATATCTCATTTTCATAGAACAATAAGAACGGGGAGAAGCTTTCATTGGAGAACTGGTCATCACTGTGACAGAGAAAAGTCAGCTGTGCAGCCACTCCTGAATCCTCCTCTGTGCCAGGAAAAAAGATTCACCTAAAGGTAGAGGAGGTGATTTTTCTCCAGGTGAGAGAGTTCTGCCTTAGGTCCAGTCTGAATGAATATCAGTATTCATGACCTAAAGGAAAAAAAAGATACATTAGTTTATTTTCACATAATGTTATGCAGTGATGAAGAATGTTTTGCAACTCAGTGCATGAGCAAAGAGCAACTAAATAGAAATTTGCTTGAAAATGTGTCATCTATGAGAAGACTAGTTCATCCTGCAGGGATTGAAAAGGACAAGTGGAAAATCTGAAAGGCATGAATCTGATGAAAATTAACATTGGAAGGTGGAAATTAGACACAATTAAGATGTTTAAAATAATTCTTAAGACCAAAGAATCTTGGCTGAAATGCTTTCATCCTGTTCCCTCAAATATTTTTTAAAAGACCTTAGTCCATCACTGGCCAGAGAAGCTTCCTCCAACAGAAATGGCTGAAGAACCAAAGGCAAGATTATGTTTTCATAATCACTGCCTCCAAGCTCCATCTTAGTGCCCAGCCTTTTTGTTTTTCTTTTTTTAGATTATAAATATTATTTGTTTAGGAGTAGCAATTTGTTCTTATTGCACATATGCTTTTGCCATGTCACACCTCACTCCTGTAAGACAACACATACTGATGCATAATGGCTTTTTTAGTATATCCATGTCATTTCTAAAAACTAGGAATTAAGGAGTCCATGATCATTTGATGATTTTTCTCTAAATTCCTTTTGTTTCCAAGTGTATTCCTCCACTTTGCATTCAAGGAAGATGTAAGCTCGTTTCAGTAAAGGTGCTGATAGAAGGACTGCTTCCCTCAGAGGAGCTGCTTGTATTAAATATGTATAGGCTGACTAAAGAAGATCCATAGGGAATATCAAAGTGTTTTAATTACTGGAGTGTAAGGACAAAGAGGAAAAGATGTAGGTGAATATTAATGGCAAAACCAAAATGAAATAACCTGATAAAACATCTTTGACATTTGCTTGTGACATGATGTTAATGCCAGACCTGAATACAGCAAGCAGGGAAAAAGTTCTGCATAGGGTAAGAAATGCTTCCTATGAAATTCCTTATCTGCAGAACTATACACATACTCCTCTCCTTTTTCTAAATATGTGTTTGCAAAGATCCACAGACCTCTACCAAAACTCGGTTGGTCAGGTGTGATTTATGAAACATCAGCAACTGTGAATATAGCCTAATATGAAGCAAGCCAGTGCATGCCTCTGCTCTACCATTAATGCTGAAAGCCCGATATTTGCAGAGAGGAAAGAGGGTCAAGTTTAGAATTAATGGTTAAGAATAAAATACAAATCAAATAAATTCACATTGCCTACTCAGCAAGGCCACTCTTTGTGTTTTACTTCATGAAAAATCACTCAGTGTTGATTATAAACATTGCAGCATTGATTATCCAGACTACAGGAAAAAGGCAAGCCATTAAAGCTGAAAGGATGAAAACAAAACTCCTGAAAATGGTTAAAGACAGAAAACAATTATCTCTGCCCAGCTTCTGGGGACACAACCTTGTGACAAATCATCACACATAAGTGGGACATGGGGCTCAGCTGTAATAATACTTTCATTCTTGTTACTTAGGAAGTAAATTCAGAATTTGTCCAGTTGCTATGTCAGATGGAGTTTGTTCAATCTAAAAAAGGTGACGGCAGGTCTGTCCCCTCTAATGCCTTTAGGAAAAGCATGAACAACATTCTGGAACATTGTCCCTGCAAATTCCCTTTCACTTTTCCTTCGTGGGGATGGAAAAAGCTCATATGTGAAGCAACCAGTGACTCATTTGCCAGGAAACCTGGGTGCTGGGATCCCTGCCAGAAGACAGCCAATCCATCTCTTGTGCCCAGTGAGGGACTTTAGGGCCTAGGATCAAACCATCCATCATTTTCAGAACTACATATCCTGTGATGTCTTAGCTTTCAAAGCCAGGCAGCCCTGAGAAAGCCACTCATTCACTGTGGACAGAGAAGCTATTTTACACACTTATTTTTCCATGATGGAGAGACACATATCTCTTTGATAACTCTATTGCTGGGCATACATCTCATGGGCATAAAAAGACTTCTTCAGCTTCCAAGCAGAAACAATAATGGTGAGAGTCAGCTAACCCCTCCAGCAAGGCCAGACTAAGCAGGAATACTATTGATTTTAATTTTATTTTAGGTATCACATACTGGACATTTTCTTAATTTCTGTTCCTATCTTCGTTATAATCAATGAACAACCTCCAGTAATCCCAGCTACACATTGCTGTGAAGTTTTCTTTACCATGTTTCTTGCTAGCTGTTCCCAGTACAGTATATGTTAATCTTTTCAAAACAGGCCGTGAGCTCACTCAAGAGTATAAAAAGATTTGTTTTTTCCTTAAGGGAGAAATGCAGAATATCTCCTTACAAGTAGAGATCAATCATGAAAGAAATTCTGTATTGGATTGTTCCCTCTTTATGCTTAGCTTTCCTTTGAAATAAGCAAGGAATACTACAATTTTATGTAATTTCAGTGATTATCTCACATTAAAACCACAGCTCAATAGCTCTGGAAGAAAGCAGATGGGAAGAGTCTTAAAAATAAACAAACACACACACACAGTTTGTCTGGTTCTTACTAGCAAAGAGAAAGAGAAGACATTTCTGGAGAAAAAAGGCAAAAGCAAAACTTCTCTGTAGGTCATCTGCCTTCCTTGTGGCAAGCAATTAAAACTCTCCAGTGGTGCATATGTTAAAATCCCAGTCCTTGTGGCCTGTGCCCCTCACTTGAATCCCCAGGAGCATTCCACAACTGATGATGCAGGTTTAAGTTCTCTTCTGATGAAGTCATGGGGAGTTTCACCTGAGCAACATCAGAGTAGGCAATGGGACCCAAGGGCTCCTACAAGTATGGAAACACTATAGAGCTCCATGATAGACATTTAAGTGTCTCATGAGCTACTTAGCCACCAAAAATGCCAAAATTAAATTATTTTATGCAGATTTCTTCCTATTCCTACCCAATCACAACTTCAACTCAGGATTTGGGGGGGGGGCTTGCACAGCAATAGGTTTTCCATCATTCTTTACTTGTATAATTCACCAGGCACCAGTTGAGTTTCTTAAATGTCCCATACTATGCCTGCAGTCCTTATATAGGGAAGAAGAAGAGAGCTGGAGAACTTTTCTATCAGGAACTACAGTAAGGCCTGTCAGGTCTATCTGAATGGTAAGGCAAATCCTTGGTTTCATACATTCACAGAAGCATAGAATAGTTTATGTCGGAAGGGATCTTTAAAGGTTATCTAGTCCAATTCCCCACATAATGGTTAGGGATACATTCAAGCAGCATTATATCCAAGCTAATCTTAAATGTTTCCAGAGATGAGGCATCTACCACCTCTCTGGAAAGTCTGTTCCAGTGTTTTGCAACTCTCATAATAAAAAAAATTCCTTTCTTATATCCAGTCAAAATCTACTCTATTTTAGTTTAAAACCATTACCACTTGTCCTGTCACAAAGACCCTGCTAAAATATCTATCTCTATCTTTCTTATAAGAAACATTGAAAAGCTAGGGTAAGGTCTCCCTGGAGCCTGCCCTTATCCAGGCTGAACAACCCCTGCTCCCTTAGTCTGTCCTTAAACAAGAAACGCCCAATCCCTCTGTTCATTTTCTGTGGCCCTCCTCTCGAAGTGGTTCTTCTTTTGTGTCCTGGGGGCCCCAGAGCTGAGAGCAGAACTCCAGCTGATCTCGTGAGAGCAGAGGGGCAGAAACACCTCCCTTCATCTGCTGGCCACACTGCTTTTAATGCAGACAAGGATGTGATTGTCCTTCTGGGCTGCAAGTGCATATTTCAACTCATGTGCAGTTTTTCTTCCATCCATGAACACCCCCAAATCCTTCTTAGCAGTGCTTCTCTCAATCTCTTCATCCCTCTGTCTGTATTGATAATGGTGGTTGCCCCAATCCAGGTGCAGCACCTTGTACTTGGCCTTGTTGAACCTCATGAGGTTCACACAAACCTATTTCTCAAGCTTGTCCATGTCCCTCTGGACAGCATCCCCTCCCTCAGGTGAGATCAGGTTTCTGATGCATTTATATTGTTTAGCTTAACATCGGCTGCCAATGCTGCCATAGCTGCCATTTCTGTGTCCTTACCCTCTGGGCTGTCCATGACATGCAGAGATGAAAAGCCTAAAACTCACAGCTCTCTCACAGCCCAGGAGACAGGCTGATAAGAACTAGTTAGACAAGCTGGCAGGAAACACTGGGATTTTTTTCCTGAGATTTTTTTAAAATCTTTAACTACGCATTAAAGTGCCCAGAATCAAGATGTAAACATGCAATAGGGATCCAAAATTATTCTTCTGTATATGTCATATGGAAGACTTGTAAAATTTATAGAAATAGGTCTTGTGTTAAACTGAACCAGGTGGGTGTTGAAATGACTAGGCTGTGCATATGATTCAGTCTCGTAGCAGTGAAAAACACTCCCAGCAAGCTATCATTGCTGCAAGTCAGGGTACATCTTCCCTGAATGCCAGACAGAGGCTTTGTGCAGGATCTGACTGCAGAACAAGCATGACCAGCCTGATGCAATTCCTGCAGGCACACAGCTTCTGCTTTTCCTGATGGCAGTGCAGTATGGCAAGCAAGGAGCATGCACACACATCTGTGCAGTGCCCCCGGCCTCAGCTCCATTTGCAGCCATTGCTCTTCTCTGTTAAAGCAGCCCCAAAGCTGTGGGGGCTGACTTGGGCACAACAGCTTCCCAAGAAAGGCTGTGCCCTGCCCACTTCACACTCCCACTCTGACTTGCCTGGCTGCTCCTTGGCTGCACCCAGGCATCTGCTTCCCTTGGGGCAGTCCTTGCCTTTTTCAGCAAATCTGACCAACCTCTTTGTCCTGCTGTTCTTGAATTTTATTGTGCAACTTTTGAAAGCTCTTGGGCAATCTGCTTTTATTCTCCCACTTTCTTTCCCTTATCTGTATTTATACTCTTAACTCCAGTACCTCATTCTTTACACATGGCATGTCCCTCTTTCTAATGCTTGATTACTTTTTGCACTCACTTATTCAGAGTGACCTTTTTTCCTCCTAGTGTATTTATCGCTAGATGGCTCTCATAACCCTTGAGCATATTGTCATTTATCTTTCAACCCATTCAATTCCCTCCCCATCCAGTTCATCTCTGCTTAGTATCTCTTTTGTTCCTCCAAATACTGTGCTGCTGGAAGCAAAATGTTTCAAACACCAAAAAAAAAAAAAAAAAATTTGCTGCCTAGCTGCTTTGCTGCTGTTATGTATCCAATGGTTGTATTTCAATAGGGAAAGAACAGTCAGATATTTCCAATGAGAATTACTTAAATGTTAGACTGGGGAAAAGAGCAGCAAGGTAGGAGTTGGAGGAAAACACAGCAGAGGGGCTGGAAGGGCAGCATGGCTGCTGCATTTGCCATCCAGCTGCCAGTGCAGTAGATGGCACCTGACTTACCTTTGTAAGGCAAGAACTGATTCATTCCAGGGAATCTGAACATGCATTTTTGGATCTTACTAACCAAAAAATTGCAAAGCTTCACAAGGTAGTGCAATCCTAAAATCTACTCTTCACTTTTATTCTCATGAATTGTGAAGGGAATTAGTGAAAACCCAAACTGGAAACCATATGTTCAGTTTTTGATTACAACTTGTTCTATTTACATGTAAATATGATGCTAACACAGTTTTCAAAGTTCCCTCATGAAAAACAGAGTAGGTTTTTAATGACAATGGAGGACCATCTTTTTCACAACAAACAGGGCCCCTGGACCAAATCTGTTGATAATTTTAATGTCTTCAGTAGTTCTATGGCCATGACAGACAATGCTTTTTGAACCCTCTTTGCAAAGGGTAATTACAGGATGGATTTCAAGAGCTGGTAGTCTTCTCTCTTATATGATAAGTCAGGTAAATTGATTTCTTTCCTTTGTACAGAAAGGCAAAATGAAATCTCTGTTTCTTCACACTACAAGATAAAACTCTAAGAGTCAGTTACTAAGGATTTTCCCACTCAACCAAGAGGAAAAATGCCAAAGGGAAGCTATGACTGGGAATAAAGCATCAGCCAGATGCATTGACTCAGTTGTGTTGCAATAACCCATCCATTGCACAGAAAATGCATTTTCAGCACTGGTAAATGGTACAGTCTCAAAATATTCATCAGTCTGAATATACTGCTACATATTTAATTTAGATAGTTTAATTCCTGAAATTCAGACACACAGTAAAACAGATACGCACAATGTCTGATATCTGTCACCAGGATTTTGGGGTGTTAGGATAAAAAAATGCAAAGATCAGTAGAGAACATAGCCACTTTTCAACATTTGGATAGGAAAATAAATAGTTCTGCAATTCCCTACCTAGAAAAGCAGCAGTACTCAGTGTGAGCACTCAGCAGTGCTCAGTTGATTGCCAACAAATATTGTTCCTACTGAGCAGCCAAGGCAATCCACAAGTCCTACCACTCTGCAGGTCTGCTTCCATTTCAAGAGGTGAAGAGCGCATTTTGCCTCCTCCCAGCCCTGAGAGCAGTGCTTGCCATCTTGTCCTTCCTGCAGGCAATATTTGGGAGGTTTCCTATGCTTAATTAAGCAACATAGGTTAGTGTAAGCCTCCTGTGTCCTTGTCTTCCTGTTTCTGCTGGGCTGATGCTAAGAGTCACAAAATATTGAGTCCTGATTTCACACTCCAGCTTTGTATGCACCTCTCAGGGCTGCTTCAGGCCAGCAGACTCCAGCATGCACCTGCTTGAAACTACATTTATCTGTCCAAGTTTTCCCTTGTAACTACAGAAAGTTGTGTTTTTTCATGAATATAAGCATAAATAGTGATCTGATCTGAACAAAGGCTTTAAGCAAGGACAAGTAGTACCTGTGGTTTAGCCAGCAGAGACAACTGTGCAACATGAAGGAAACACAAGTGCCATTGCTGTTTGTTCTGTTTTCCTACTCTTACCCTGATATAACAGTTTTAACTATAATTGGACAGCAGCAGAGAGAAATTCACATGACATTTTCTCTAAAGCACAATGCAAAATGACAAGCTACCGGCATCATTGGATTGCAACTCTGGATGAGGTGTTTCAACAGTTCCATAAATAAATTTGTCAACTTTTTTCTGTTCTCATTAAAAGAGTATTTTACCCATTTCATGTATTTGGAATGTGAGTTGAATCAGGAGTGTTAAAGTCTTGTACCGTGTTTCAATGTCTAAATGGCACAGTGCAAACAAAGGACCAGTGTAAAATAATGAAATAATAGTATCTTGTTTGAAAACTGTGATTCAATCTGCATTCATCTGCTGAGTTACATGCAAAGAATCTGTCACCCTCAAATGAACTTATTTCATTCTCTGAATGTGTGGAGGCCTTTTTTTAAAGAAATTATACCCCATCCCTATCCATTGCCTTTGATCATAGAGTGATGAGGTAGGTTAAACTAAGGGGGAAAATATTATCCTTTTCTTCTTTCTGTTTGGTTCTTCCAGTGCTGTCTGATTTTGATTAATCTTCTCACTCTATTAAACTTGGGTTCCTTTGTTCAGCTATTTATTTATAGGGAAAAAAAAAAAACAAAGAAGGAAGAAACACTATTAAGAAGTGGTTTCTTAAAGTCAAAAGAAGGAACTAAATTTAAGAGTTCATGTGATTAACCCTGTTTTAGCTGCACACAAACCAAACCATCACTGTAAACTATCTTTGTATTCAAAATGCCAGGTTTCCTTGTCTTCAGAGAAAAAAATCTGGATCATGAAGACCAAGAGTGGCAAGTGCTTGGGTACGAGGACAGTGGCAAAGCAGTGGTTAAGTCAGAATTTGAAGCAGTTCAGGTTTCAAAAGGTGTAGGAATTTCGTATGTATTTTAAATGTAAACTTAAGAATTCCCAGATTAATTTTTATAGGTTGAATTATTTAGAAAATAACATTTCCTCTCAATGATTCTTTCCTTTGGTAATTGATAAATATTCATAACTCAGACTGCCTGTTAATGAAGATTTTTGCCTAGGAATAACAATTAAGAGTCTTTGTCAAAATCCCAAGTTGAAAATAACTGTCATTCAAATGTTATTGTTTTTGAGTATGTATAAAATATTGCTTTCCAAGATCCAAAGGAAAATCTTTGCTGGCAAGTTGTTTGAAACAATACCTAACTAAATGTGAAGGGGCTTGTCTTAACAGCATACCAATGAGGTGTAACTGGCAATCAGGTGTGACTTGTTTAACAAATTACCAATATGTTTCTCTAATAGGAAATTTGTTGCTCCATATTCAGCATTGAAGATTTGCAGCTACTTAAAAAGTCTACAGAGACTTTCAACATAATTAAGGTTAAATTTGCTTTGAAACTCATGACAGCCATATAAAAGAAAACCAGCAATATTGTACATCTGGAAAACCACATTTTCATGAAATTCTTTAAGCCTTTTGTTAAAGATACTTCATTTACTCCTAAAATATAAACGAGAATTCATCAAACTATGATTAACACCCATGTCAAATTCTGAGGAGGTTTTGTGTTAAAGAAATCAGATGTCTTAACCTTATCCTTACTTGGTTCTTAAAAAATTTCTGAAGATTAGAAGGAATTTGAGGTTCTATAGATAATTATAATTAATTCCATGCTCAGCTAATGCTCTACTCCTGTTTTTTAATTTAAAAATTACTACTGCATTTATGAGTTTGCAAGAAGTGGCCATTTCTGAATAAATTTGGCCTATTCATAGGTTTCTATACTTACACAGCTAATTAAACAAATGCCTCTGTCCTTCTCATCCAAGCAACTGATATTTCATGGAGTCTGTATCATCAGGTTACCTGTTTTTGTAGCTTGCATCTGCCCAAAACATCCCAACTGCAGAAATATTTAATGAAGAACCATATACTTTAAGAGGATATCATAAAATCTTGTTACTTTGAAGTCCTGAGAACTGCTTTTGTTGTTCGTACTATTGGTATTTTCTTCAAACATCTGTTCACTACAGGGTGCTGAAAATACATAAATAAACTTCTTAACATTTCAGCAAAGATGGACATTATATCACATATAAATCTAAACACACTCAAAGAAAATATGATGGGTGTTCATAAAATGCACGCATGAGACCATCTTCCATCTCTAACTGCCAAACCAACCAGTATTAAATTCCATAGAACCCTGGAATGATTTTGGTTGAGAACTTTAAAAATCATCTCATTCCAATCCCTCTGATATGGGAGGGGACACCTTTCACTAGACTTGTTCAACGCTCCATCCGGCCTGGCCTTGAACAATTCCAGGGTTGGGGGATCCACAGCTTTTCTGGGTAAACTGTTCCAACACCCTCAAGATAAGGAATTTTTTCCTAATTATATCTGGATTTTTAGCAGAACTGTGTATTCAAATGAATGCAGATCTCTGAAAAAACCACCTCCATATCAATAGGTGCATTAGCTGTTTATAGAATGGCAATAAAACTGAAAAATCTTTGGAACAGCCACATTATGGAGGAAATGAATAATCAGAAAAAACTAAAAGGAAACCCCTGTTTGGAGCACACCATCATGATGGGTCTCCTGAGTAGGAGAGGACTTCTGATGAACTAGAAATGGATCTTCCACAGAAAGTCACATAAATGCCTTTCTGTTAGTGATCATTTCCATTTTGTTAGTCTTTACATGGAAAAACACAGACTAGTGAAGAAATTCAACCCCTCCTCTGAGTTGTCTGTGTTTTTCTGCCAGATGATTTGCACTTCTAAATCTCCTAAGCAACAAGCCAGCTACAGCTGTCCTTGAGAGTCTCTTCTCATCCTACATTTATTTTGTATTTACAGTATGTAAGTATTTAATGAAGTGTGCCCTCCATGTTCCTTTCCCTTGCTGTACAGGAACTCTGCCTTTTCTCCTTTCATCCCCTTTGGGTTATCCCACTGTCCTTGGCTGCTGGTTCCCTCTACCTTTCCCTGTAACATTTCTTCTCAGTACTCTTTAAATCCTTTCCAGCCCTTTGGTATCACAGCAGGGACCAGCCTCATCTCACTGCTCTTAGAATAGCAGAAGTTGTAATGATCAGCTAAAACAAGACTTCTGCCTTAAAGGCAATAAAATTTAGATGAGTTAATCCCAGCACATGTGATTAGAAAGGATCATAACATCATCAGTAGGGCAGCTTGCTCCCCCCTTTTAGTAAGGTTTAGCCTGGTATGTTTAGTGTACATTGAAGAATCTAGTAAGTCACAGTGCACTTAGTAATAACCTCGCTTTATGTGAACACTTTTTATTTCAGGGGAGAATGAAGGATCACATAATTATCTCATTGGCCCAGAATCAAACATTTGCAGGGGAAGAAATTGTAGGAAATTTGGACTTTTCAACTTTTCAACAAAAACAGAGAAATTAATATTTATCAGACAGTTCACTAAGAGTCAAAAGGTGTTTTCTGTTTAACTCAAACAAGACTGAAGAGTTTTCAGTATTTAGGATATCATATGAGTATATAAAATACCAAAAAATGCAGGTGGAAAATGCACGGTTTTCTTTAAGACGGCTTTCTTCAATTTGAGATGTTATATTTTTTTCAAAGCTAATTTTTGAAGCCAAATTCCATGACAGTGAAAGCAACATGGACTGAAACAAAAACAATTATACCTTATCATGAAGCCAAAGAAAACGTATCACAGTCTCCTGTTTCTGATTCCAGCAACGAGAGCTGAAAGGATACAAGGTCATAACATATCTGAATATCTAGCAGTACAAATAAAAATGTACTATTTAGATATATTCCTATTCTTATTGAAGATGATTCTATTTAATCAATGTACACAGATAGTAAATTTGAAACCATTTTAAATACTTTTAAAAGAAAAGAGAAATTATCCCTTAGATTCACTTTCACAGAAGAAAAAAGATCTTTTATTATAAATAATATGAAATATTTGGAGTAAAACCAGCCACTGCAGGTTTTTTTAATGTGGAAAAAAAAGTTTTATTGTAACCCCTTGAATGTATATCAGAATTGAAATAATGAATTATTAAATCCTACTGTCCATGCTAAGTGAAAGAGATCTCCAAATTGCAGTATTCTACTGATACTATTTACTATTATGAACTTGAGACCACGTTTGGCTTTCAGGTATAACCAAGTAATTCCAGTGACATCTGTGGCAGCTCTAAAAATAAGACAATATTTTAGTCTCACAGAGGAGATTAGGCAAGTCCATACTGTGCTTATATGTATAGTAAGACAAACACACAGACTTGTAGATAAATAAGTTTCTTAGAACCTGTCAGAATTGTGTATCAGAGCAACACAAACAAGGTGTTCTGGAACACTTGGGCTGAAGAGATCCAAAACCAGAAGGAGTTGAGTGTGCTTCTCATCCATTGTAATGATCCTCTGTCAGCCCTGGAGGTGATACAATTAGTCAGCAAGAACTGCATGAGTATATAGTTGGGGTTTTTTTGTTTTTCAAGCCTTGATCCCCAGAGGTTTGCTCTGACACAGTAAAATGGCTCCAGATTTTTGTTGTCTTGGCAGAGACATACTGGCAAAGTTTCATGTAATGCTGGCATTTTCTTATCTCCTCCATAAAATGGAAAGGTAACTTCACTCTTATCATCTGAAGATATTTTTTTATGGATTTACAGTAAGAATTTTGTTTAACCTATTCTCCATAATTTTTAAGGAGATGTCTTATAATTGATGAACTAAGAGTGTCTCCACAGGAAGAAATATGTGCATTCTTCTTTTTGTGCATATGTCCACAGGTGCCCATATGTCTGTGTGCATCTAAACACATGCGTGTGCATGTATGCGGAATGACAATTTCATAAATATTTGAATTAAAACAATAAAAAGAAAATATTTCATACTTTCCAATTTCCATTGTTTCCCTCAATGTATTTGTGTGAATGAAATAATAAAACAGAGCTACTGTATTTATTCTGGAGATTTCTAAATCTAAATTAATAAAGATTATTTGCAAAACATGCCCTGAGGTCATTCTTGAGTAGACAATGTTGAGACTTCAATGACAGATTAATTCTCAGGCCAAATGGATCAATCCTTCAAGCTTGTCAGAGATTGTGGATGTCATAGATGATGATTGATGCCAATCAATCTTTACACATTTCAGATGGAAATTGAGAAAGGAAAAGGATTCTTCCAGAAATACTGCATATGGAAAAGCCCATAGGATGTTTTATGGCAAGTCAACAGGATTGTGGAGGCCTCATGAACCCCTAAACACATTAACAAAATCCATTACACTGCAAAATTTCAACTACTCAGCATGACAGGACAAATAAGTTTGAGGAAGGTATCTCCCAACTGATTACTGCAATTCCCTGTGTTATGACTTTGATATTGCTTGCTTTCTAAACTCTTTTCAGTCCACAGCATTTATACACCACTTATTTTAAAAATAAAATCAAAAAAACAATTTAACATGGAAAAAATAGAGAAGCCTGAAAGCTGAACTAACCCTTTCTGTCATCATCACACCCCAGAGTGTGTCAGCTGAGCAATGCAGAGCATGCTGGTTGGAGACAAGATATTAGTAATGAGCCAAATGGATCCCCGGTGTGACTTCGCTCACTTCATTTGAGTTATCCCCAGGACAAATTTGTCTCAGAATACTGAAGACTCTCAAAGTTTTGAGCTGAAGGGAATAGCAGTGCACAGGAAAATGGCAGTCCTGTCCTGATTATTTGATCTGGATTGTGAATCCAGTGAGTCTGGTTCCAAATTATGTTTGCAGCTTGGTTTTGATACAGTCTCTTGAATCACTTTTACAGTTCCAGAAAGTGTGGCATGATCCAGCCAGCAACACTGCATTAATAAGCAATGAGCTATGCAGCCCTGTCAAAACAAGCTCATTAGTAAGTTGGCTGCTGGGTTTTTGCAACCACTAGCTAAACTTTGACAATATAAACAGGGGCACCTACAGGGAGGTCCCCCAAGCCCTCTGTACTTTAAAAGATTTAAGGACTTTTTTTTTGAATATATAAATAGGACTCAGCATCCATTTTCAGCAGTGAGAGTATAAAATACTTCTCTAAAAGTCTCACAAAATGTTTATCACAATGATTATGTGGAAAGTTTCTTCTCATATAATTAAAAAGAAATCACATAACATAAATAAAAAAAAGGATATATTGTCAGGCTCATAAAACCTGGTTCTGGTTTTTCAGGACTGTAAACAAAGTAAGACACTTTGATGCTCTGATGATTGGATGGTAATTAGAGGGCCACACACATTCCAAATATATGTGAAGAGCATACTATATTAAAAGTCCCTGGTTATGAATAGATCACTCATGGCTTCCCCAGTGATTCAATCAAGCTTGTCCATGAAAATTAATGGGTACTGTGCCTAGCCTTTCTTTGCAAGACTGACAATGACCTATCCAGACTACCCTGGGCAAACACCAATAAGTCCTTCAGACACTTCAATCAACAAAAAGACTGCTAAAAATGACTAAAGTATTTTAGTCTAAAGATACTTTTTCCATTACAGAAATTCCAAAAGTATTTGTGTTTATATAGATGCATGCCTATTTTTAAATTTATTTACATTAAAAGAAAGTTGTTACATTTTATTTATCAGCAATCTTGGAGTTTCAGAGGCTACAGTTATCCCACCCATTGACACCACTTTTCCTGCTGTCTGCATCTAAGGGTAACATCCCAGCTTTTTCTATATCACCAGTAAACAGCAGCAGTAGCCTGGGTGGCTTTAGAAACTGCCTGGGTGACTTTAGAAACTGCCTGCTTGGTCAGAAGGCAGGTGAGTGTTCTTCTTGCCTGCAGACTCTGCCTCCAGAGCTGTAGACTTCTCTACCTGAAAGCTGCAGTGCCCAGCTATAACCCACCTGAGGAAGAGCTCTTTTGTAGTACCACAGCCACTGGCAGGCACCTCACCACGAGGATGCTGTACTTGTGCTCTGGGAGCAGACATGGCTTTCCTGAATGCTTTACCTTCATCTGTAAAAGTCTAATTAGTCACCTGCCTGCTGTAGAAATTCTCTACAACTAAAAAGCATGGCTTCAGCCTCATCACATCCATTACATGAGTTAGAATGTGATGTTTTTCAGGTATGGGCAACAGCCATACCTGTCTGCAGTAAGAAAACATTGGTGTCTGTAACTAACTGGGCTCTTTTCCACTTTTCATCTTCAGAATCATGTCCATGAAAGGAATACTGTGGTGAGAAGAACAGGTAAAAATCAACACCAGCAGAAGTCAGAATCTGGGCATCAACCGAAGTCCATACTATACAATAATGCCTACTTCCTAGAACAGTTAGCTGTAGAAAAAGAAATTGGGCCCATTCATTTTCACTGAATTACTCAGACTCAGAAGTAGCAGTATTTTAAAAACAGAAATTAAAAGCTCCCTTTTGGAGAAAGACAGGGACTATTAATACTAATTTCTATCTGCAGTCCTGGCTGTAACATTGTGAAGCCAGTAGTTTCTATCTAATGTCCAAACTGTGTAAATGTGTATGTTTTTTTCAATGGCTAGTAGCATAAAAGCTTGTATTTTGTTCTATTATGTAAACTTTCCCATTCGGGCGACAGGCAATTTATTGCAGCACTTGGATGGATCGTAATGGCTGTAGTACTGTGCAGTTAAGTGCTGTTTCTAAAAAGTAGAACTGGCAAAATATTTAATGAAGCATTTGGCTTTCAGTGCGACGAGATGAGAGCACCCTGTTGTATGCCAAATCAATCTGATTTTGCACAATATATCCATTCAAGCAGCAATTCTGGAGGCTGGAGAGCCAGAGGAGCTGAGAGACTAGATTTTCTGGGCTGTACAGAAAATAGTACTTCCAGATGTAATTTCCAAGTACTATGAAGTGCCATTTACTCTGGGAGATGTGTATTTGCAGCATGATTTGAACAAATTCTATGGAAGGCCTTCAACCTTTGTTGAAAATCGCTGAGATTTTTCTTGACTGTTACTGCTGCTGCTATATGTTGAACACTGTAATATCAATATTTATCACTGCTAATTCCCTAGAAAATGTATATCTTGTAATCATACTCTGCAAGGTGAGACACAGAGGTTGGGCAAGAGCTAAGAATGAGCAGCTAGTTCCATAGTACGTGTGCAAAAGTGATGAAAAGATGTTTTTATATATTTTCTCTCCTTTTTTATTGGATATGGGAGTGTTTTGTTGTTGTTTAATGTTTCTTTCTGGCCAATTTTTATTCCATGTACATTTTAAAGGCGATTAATTTCCATGCATTTCAAGGGCAAATATATCACCTAGAATTGTTGAGGAAAATATTACAATTACCCCTTCATGCAGACAGCAAAAATCATCCATAAAGTTCTTCCATAAATAGCTGTAAGAAAGATTAGAAAATCATAAAACTCTTAGTACATACCATTCTACTGAAATAAGAGCTGATCCCATGGGGTCCTGGATCCTACAATTATCTCAGATTTCTGGCCCTGAATTATCATCTCAGGGCAGCCCTTCTTCAAGTTCCTTCATATAAGATTTCCCTGCACATTATAGATGTGCCTGGAAAAGACTTGTAGAGTTCTCAAAATCAGCTCTGCTGAGTTGAAAAGAAAAACTGTGAGAGATCAGCTGAGCTCTGACATGGCCACCTTGTCATTCTGAGATGGAGGTAATAAAATATTGCTTTTAGAGGCAACACTATTGTCACCTGTAACTTGTACTTTTATCACCCTTAGAAGTCTCTCTTTGGCCAAACAATTGTTAAATTATATAATGGCTTTGGTATTTTTAGATGGTATCTCTGTCCCTTCTCTGATGCTGGAAAATCAGCATCAGTTTGTGTGTTGATACACTCAGAGAAGGCAGCCTGAGAAGAACAGATTTCCACAGTTTGGATCCATAAACTGCCATGTTGTCCATGGAGCAGGCACGGTCACAACCTCTGGGAGTTTAGAAAAGCTTTCCAGATCACACCTGAGGAACACAGCACTGTGGAAAGGGCCAGCATGTGACAAGAGCAGCCAACAAGGCTACACTGAGGGGAGTGTCAGGTCTTCATGTGCTGCAGACACAAACGGGGGAAACAAAGCACTTGGCAGAGGAGGAAATTGAACAATAAAAGCTGAAATGTCAGATAGACCTGCTCCCATCAGCAGACCATACTGCTAAGTTAGTGTATTTTTTTTCCTTAGAGTATCTGTAAGTTTAGAAAAAGGGTGTGAGACCACCCAGAATTGAAGCCATACAACCCCTCTCTAAGGAATTTTCATGCCAGACAACTGCTGTGATGGTTACTATAAAGTGACCTTTCAGCTTCAGAGGGAGATGGTAACATGCCCTTGGCCAGGAAAGCTGTTTGGAGATCACACTGACACTCCACAACAGCAGCAGCAAAGCCACAAGCAGAAGAGACCCTGGATTTCAGCCATGGTGTCACTGAGGCTGTGGGAAGGCTGAGTCAACTCCCAGCTCCCTTTAAGCAAACAAAGCAAAACAAAATTTTCATAGTTCTGCTACCTCTTGCTTTTTCATAGTTCCTAGGATCTCTTCTTTGTTGTTGATTTTCTTTTAATTGGGAAAGATCTGGTATTTTTCATAGTCTTATAAATTTTTTAAGTAACCCCTAAGCTTAATAAAGTCTTTTCTTCTGCTCCATGTTCATAACACCTGCATTTAATCAAGCCAAACAGTCCCTTTTTTCCACCTCTTGCACATCACTCCTACATGTGTTCAAAAGAACCTTTGACTAATCCCTTTATAACCCCTCTTTGTAGATGCCACCTGTTAGATGATTGTCACCCAAGATAAAAACATTTCTGGATTTGAATTCTCAAAAATGAGCTATTAAACACATACCTGGTTGCAGAAAAGATATGGAATTAAAAAGAAATTAAATATTACTTCCTTTTAAATCCACATAGCTAACTATATTTTTGAACAGGTTTAAGGGTCTGCTGCATTCTGAAAATTCATTCTTCATACTTATAAACATTTCTTGCTGGTGGGTCTGCAGAGTTAAGTCAAAACTGTGTGATCACTTCTGCAGGGTACTTTGTTGTGTAACAGCACACGCATTTCATCCCAGTGGGGACATATCACACACAAAAACATTCACATGGAAGTTGAAAAAGAAGAGTTCTCAGAGAAAAACTTGTATTTGGGTCTACTCATAAATTACATTAACAAACCATTTTATCAAATTATTTTTCACACTGAAGCAGATACCAAAGTAGAGATGCATAAAATTCAGGGGATAATTGGCCAGGAAGGGAACTGATTCCCTCTTTCTGGTACAATTTTAGCAGGAAGGTTAGACACAGCACAGTAAGTCTACAGGGGGGTATCAAGTAAAAGATGAGGCAAATGATGCCCTTCTAGAGAAGGAAGAGCAAAAAGAACCAAATGCCAATAATATAAGCCACTGTAAGAATAAAAATTGAATTGTTTTTAAAAATGAGAATAGGACTAAAACCAGGAATTAAAACCAAAATTAAATAGTGGCCAGCTGTTCTCTGCTACAACCACTGAATCAAATAGCCTAAATATAACTGGTGTAAAAATTCCAATCCAGGTTGAGAAAGCAAATCACCTAAAGGGTACAAAAGCATTTCAGAAAATTTAGCTGAAAGCAGTTGTCTATCTGTCTGCAGTCTGAATTGGTCTCTGTTCTCCAAACAAGGTGTTTCTCAAGCTATTGTGAGCTGTGGGCAAGCAGCACTATTTTCTTTTGAGAGATTCAGACCATCCTCCACATACATGCAGGGGAGTTACCAAGTTACCACAAAGACGAAAAATACTTCAGGACGAACAAAATGAATAAGAGTCAAAAATTAAATTTAGGAGATGCATTATGAAAAAATAGGGCACAACATTCCCTCAGTCCTGCCTCATACAGTCCAGATCTGACAACTGAGCTAAATTCAGATTTTCCTTGTTTGAAGTCAATAGGTCAAATAAGTTAATAAAGTGCATCTCATCGTTACTCAGTGTCTCTGGATTTGACTTCTATGCTTTATTTCTGGCACCTTACAAACTGTCTGCAGTAACAAGACATTTCTCACAATTACAATTGAAGTTAGGAATTTTTTCCTAACTGAATGAATTTTTATTGCACAAAACAAAGGATGCATTTCTATGCACTCTCACATATTTCTCAATCACTCGTTTCAGCATTGGCATTCTTTAATTTAAGCCTAATAATGTCATAAATCATAAAAGAAAGGATGCTTCTAATTGGCAAGACAGTTTTGTCAGATTGCCCTTTCTTTTCTTCAATTATTATTATTTTTTACACACACATAAAAACTATCCAAAAGCTTCACTGTAAAGAAAACTATAACACATGAACAAAAGATTTCAATCCTATCCCATTTGTTCCCACAAACGCATTTTCTGATTTGAATTTCATATTGGTTGGAGTAGTATGGTTCCCATTGAGTCATGACATACTCTGGTGTGAAATCAAAGCAGGCTTGTAATAGGTAGCATAGCCAGAGGGGACTGGAGAAACTTTAAAAACTTAATATCCATTGTTCATTTCAGCTCATCACTTGCATTATTAGCAGCAGCTGTTCTACTTCAAACTACATTTTCCCACCCTTTGGGTATGTAGTGCTCCCTCTAAATAGCTGCAAAATGTTGCTGTAGCCTGCTGAGAACGACTGACTGCTATCTAAGGTTGCTGAGGAACCTTGGCAAGGTCTGTTTCATCTTCCATCCTGCAAGAGATGTTACAAGTTTATCCACTTATTTATTGACAAGTGACTTTAAAAATATTCTTTTTAAACCCTGCTAAATCTGCTGCTTCACATCACAGGTCTAGTTAGAAGTAGATCATATCCCATACAGTTTGATGGCCCCAAAAATGTACTTTAAGAACATAAGTCTATTCTATGCTATAAACCTCAGTAAGTAAGCTTTACTGATCTATCCCACAGCTGAAACAATATGATATATTTTCCAATCAATGTACAATTTTCACTACAAAAAGTGACATGTAGAAAGAAAAAGGGAAGCAAGAAAGGGAACTGAGACCACTGCTCTTCTAAGAGACTCCTGAAAAGCTTTTATCCAAGGAAAAGGAGAAATGTAATTGATTTAATTTAATTTGGAGATGAAGGTTTGGTAGTCTGTTAGAAGAGATTAAATTTAAATCATTTTGCTTTGTCCATTTTTAACCTTAGTATTTTCATATCATGAAATAAAAATCTCATTGTTTTCTTGAGACATTTCTATTTTCATTTCTAGCCAAAGATATATTATGCTGTAAGCCACAGCTGAACAGTGACTAAAGAGAGTTTTAAAACTATACGGACCCCAAAAATCTTGGCTAATAATAAGCCTATGATAATTATACACCCAGACTATCAAAACCACTGTCATACTTCCCTTCTCTGTCATTATGGAAACTAATTTTTTTCTCACAATTGTCTTTCCCTTCCTTGGCAGAAAGAATTGCTATGCTAGCCCTCAAATTAGAAATAACATTGCAGTGGAAGAAAACTCCCAGATCACCAAGTAAAAATTCCTGCTGTCATAGATAACTCTGATAATCTCATCCATAAAGTGTTCCAGCTTCATTTTATTTCCACTTGAAGGCCTTTCCACAGCCTGGAAGCTCCCATGGTCAGAAACTTTCCTTTATTATCCAGACTGACCTTTTATTCCTATGTTGTGCCTTTCAACCCAGATGTATTTGCAGACAGAGTTCACATATCCCTTCTCATCTTCCATTCTGTCAGATTAAATAATCTTTGCTCTGCCTATAAAAAATAATATTATTTTTTGATCAACAAGGAGGATCATTTTAGACAAAAGTTCTTGACCTAAGTTTCTTACAGCTAAGCGAACATTTTTCCTCTATTCATTTTAATATTCTTTTCCAGTTCTAACTTTGTTGAACTTCCAAAACTATTTTTTACACCAGTAATGACTACCTTGCAAAAGTTAGGTTTGTTTTTTCATTAGTTTTTCTCCTCAATATAGGTTCCTCATTTATTTTTAATCTTTTTTTCTGTTCTGTGACTCTAGCTTAGAAAGAGCTTTCTGACAGTTTGCATTCTTCTGACAGAAAGAAATTCCCAGAGTCATTTGCACTTAGTTCCCAAGTTCTTCAGTCTGGGTTGACTACATTGACTCCTATAGTGTGGTTGGCTCCATCTCAAAATTGTGACTCTTGGATTCAGAGTTACCTTTGCACCACCTTCTTTATAAATGTCTAACATCCAATCTAATATTGCAATGATCAAATATCCCAAGATTTTATGCTATCTGTCTAATTGCATTATCTTCTCACAACTTCACCCCCTTCAAGAGCTAATAATCACCTGAGCCATTGCTTTCTTGATGCCAAGGTTACCTTGTAATATCCCAAGATGAGGATGAGTCACAAATTTTTCCCACTCCCTTGCACCCCTCTTCTGAGCTGCTGTCTATAGCTGTGGATATCAGGAAGCTGTCATCCTCAAAGAAAACTTTTTTTACTGAACACTGAGCAAGTGTTCCACCACTTACCTTCCCTCACATTGTTTTGCTGTGCTCTCTTCACTCTGTTCATGCTCTCTGCTTTTAATACACTGACATCTTGTTCTCTCCTGGAGTCTTTATCCCTAGATATTTCCTTTTTTTTTTCCTCTCTGGTGAAACTGACCTCTATCCTTGTTTTCTGTCCTGCCATGTTTTCTTCTCCTCCTGGTTGCTCATCGTCTCTCTTCAGTACAGAAAACATTTTGTCTTTTCCTTAGATAGAAGTTTACTCAGTTATCCAAGTTCTACTTCTGCCTTGGCCTTAAGCATATGTATTTCTATGAAACACCCCTTCAACGGGCATCTGACTTTCCAGTACACTATGTACCTAAAAGTTTTGATCTGCTTGCAGTTTTTTTCTCAATTTTTCTCCCAGCTATTTTCAAACTCTTTTCAATTACATTTCTATACATAGCTTTGAATTTTTCATCCAACAACTGTAGTTAATCTTCCCGTCCAAGAACATAATGTTGCATCCAGTTGACATCTAGACACCAGTGATGCCCCCCAGGGATCAGCATTGGGACCAGTCCTATTCAGTATTTTTGTTGATCTGGATGAGAGGATTGTGTCTGTCCTTAGTAAACTCATGGGCAACACCTAGTTGGGTACAAGTGGAGGGTAGAAGGGCTCTGCACAGGAGATTCTGAACAGGCTGAATAAGTGGGCCTAGAACAGCAACATGAGGTTTAATAAGATCAAGTCCTGGGTCCTACACTTCAGCCACAACATTCCAGGCAGTGCTGCAGCCTGGAGACAGAGTGGCTGGAAATCTGCCCAGTGAAGGACATGCAGGTGCTGGTTGACTGGCTGAGCAAGAGCCAGCTGTGCTCAGGTGGCCAAGAAGACCAACAGCATCCTTGAGTGTATCAGCAATGGTGTGGCCAACAGGACCAGGGCAGTGATTGCTCCCCTATACTCGGCACCAGTGAGGCCATATCACAAATCCTGTGTTCAGTTTCGGCCTCCACCCTCCAAAAAAGGCATTGAGGTGCTGAAGAGATTCCAGAAAACACTAACAAAGTTGGGAAAGGTCTGAAGCACAAGTCCTATAAGGAGTGGTTGAGGGAGCTGGGGTTGTTTAACCTGGAGAAAAAGAGGGTCACAAATGACTTTATCACTCACTACGAGTGCCTGCAGGGAGATTGTAGCCAAGTGGGGCCTGTTTCTTTTCCCAGGTAACCACTGATAGAACAAGAGGACATGGCCTCAAGCTCTCCCAAAGGACATCTAGGTTCAACATTAGGAGGAATTTCTTTGCAGTAAGATTTAACATTGAATTGGACTGCCCAGGGTGGTGGTGGTGGAATCACCACCATTCCTGGAGGCTGCACTTTGTGCCATGGTCTAGTTGACACACTGAATCATGGGTTGGACTTGATGATTTCAGAGGTCTTTTCCTATCTAACTGATTCTGTGATTCTGTAATTATTTCAGGTGTCATTTCATGAAAAAGTGGTTTCCCTGTGTAACACCTCATGGACATCACATGGCTGAGGCTTATTCATACAGTCAATACACAAAACACAAAGCACATGAATCACCAGATAAGTCCTGCAGCCTGCTGCTCTTTGTGCTCTCTCAGTCACTACTCACCTTGATTTCTACTACTTTTCTCTCCATTTCAACAGCTGAATATTCATTAACAACAATTAAAGACAGGAAACCTAACTCCCTTAGCTACAAGGCCTTTGACCTTTCACCCCACTCAAATGCAAAACCACCTTAAAGCCAAAAATGGTAACTAGAACATCCCATTAAGAACTGCAATCAAAACAGTGAACCTACAAATGATGAAGTGCAACCTAATAAACCACTAAACAACAAAAAAATGCCAGTTAACTTACCCCTAAAATACAGGAATTCCTTATCCTCTGCCATGGCCAAGTCCTATCCAGAAATCCTTGTTTCCTGTGCTTCCAGNTTTATTTTATTTTATTTTATTTTATTTTATTTTATTTTATTTTATTTTATTTTATTTTATTTATTTTATTTTATTTTATTTTATTTTATTTTATTTTCCTGAATTCAAGAAAGCAGAAATGCCACTTTCCAGAGCCTGATAACTTCCTAACCAGGCTTCTCCACATCTTGAACCATTCTGCTGGGTGAAGAAAGTGTGGCATGAAGACTTGTATTTACAAGTTTTTTCATGTTTGTTTTTTTTTTTTTCCCANTCCCAAGGTTTGGGGTTCTTTTTGTTTTTATTTTTTTTAAATTTTCACCAGACTGTTACCACAGATCCAGGAGTAAAGCTGTGTTGAATAAATTCAAAAAGGAGAGGAGGATAAATTATGGCCAGATGCAGTACCTTCCTCTGCTTGACTCCTTTATTGTTCTGCTCACAGATCAGCTCAGTCATATGGGAAAAACTATCTTATTGGTACATGAAAAGCAAAAGTCATTGGACAGATGTGTCTGCCAACAATGAAGCTGGGAAGAAGATATTTATATCACCCAACCCAACTTAGAAACACATTTTGCAGGAGGACACACCAATTCTTAGAAAATCGTGTTCAGTTCTTAGAGAGAACCTCAGGTC
>VZTB01003976.1:813500-953058 GCA_013397245.1 Thryothorus ludovicianus | reverse complement strand
TTGTTTCATGTTTGTTTTTTTTTTTTTCCCAAGGTTTGGGGTTCTTTTTGTTTTTATTTTTTTTAAATTTTCACCAGACTGTTACCACAGATCCAGGAGTAAAGCTGTGTTGAATAAATTCAAAAAGGAGAGGAGGATAAATTATGGCCAGATGCAGTACCTTCCTCTGCTTGACTCCTTTATTGTTCTGCTCACAGATCAGCTCAGTCATATGGGAAAAACTATCTTATTGGTACATGAAAAGCAAAAGTCATTGGACAGATGTGTCTGCCAACAATGAAGCTGGGAAGAAGATATTTATATCACCCAACCCAACTTAGAAACACATTTTGCAGGAGGACACACCAATTCTTAGAAAATCGTGTTCAGTTCTTACAGAGAACCTCAGGTCAAAAATCACAGAGCAAGTAAGAGAGAATATTTTTTAAAAAATTGTCTCACTAAGACTTGTGTGTTTGTTAATATTTTTTCTATAACTGTTATGTATTGCTGTTGGCATTAAGAGGCCTNGGGTTGGACTTGATGATTTCAGAGGTCTTTTCCTATCTAACTGATTCTGTGATTCTGTAATTATTTCAGGTGTCATTTCATGAAAAAGTGGTTTCCCTGTGTAACACCTCATGGACATCACATGGCTGAGGCTTATTCATACAGTCAATACACAAAACACAAAGCACATGAATCACCAGATAAGTCCTGCAGCCTGCTGCTCTTTGTGCTCTCTCAGTCACTACTCACCTTGATTTCTACTACTTTTCTCTCCATTTCAACAGCTGAATATTCATTAACAACAATTAAAGACAGGAAACCTAACTCCCTTAGCTACAAGGCCTTTGACCTTTCACCCCACTCAAATGCAAAACCACCTTAAAGCCAAAAATGGTAACTAGAACATCCCATTAAGAACTGCAATCAAAACAGTGAACCTACAAATGATGAAGTGCAACCTAATAAACCACTAAACAACAAAAAAATGCCAGTTAACTTACCCCTAAAATACAGGAATTCCTTATCCTCTGCCATGGCCAAGTCCTATCCAGAAATCCTTGTTTCCTGTGCTTCCAGCCTGGGGCTTTCTATGATATCGAAAATAGAAGTGCAATACAGAATGTCCAAAACTGTTGGGGTTTTTTTATAAATTTCTTTACTAAATGGGCAAAGTCCCACTTGTGTCCAAATTTCAGGTATATCTCAACAGAAAATACATGCTGTGGACTCAGAAGTGCAATCATATGATTAAAAACTATTAGAAAGATAATGGTAACTGACTTTTATAGAAAACATAGTTTAAACAAGGACTCTGTTACCATTACAGAGAGAAAACAGGCAACTTTGGTGATGTCTTTGTGCATACAAATGAGAAAGAAATAGCTTAAGGCCAATTTTGCTTATTTATTATTGCCATCTAAGCCATTATGAGATGCTGTGAGTTTCCACATAGCAGAGTGACACAGTGCAAATGTCATGAATTTCTTTTCCTTCCTAATTCAAAATTAGAAACATTAAAATGCATTGAATTCAAGACATTATAATATAAAGGAAGATTTCATAAAATCTCTTTGGTAGTCAAGGTTATATTGGTATTTCCATCCTATTGTTCAAGGGCTCATAAAACAGCCATAAATACTGCTCATTTTGGAACCTGCTATCCAAGTTTTCAAGCCACAACTGATCACTCATTATATCTTTTCCTGAAAATGTGAATCAGATCAATCTTTCATTTAGGTGAGGTGGGTTTTTGGATGTTGCTGATCAGAAGCAGTCTGCCAGAAGGATAAAAAAAATGTATTTTAATGAAACTTTAATGTAAACCAGAGCTCTATTAAAACTGCTCTTTGCAGTTTCCAAGAAAAGAAAACCAGAACCCAAACTGATTGCTAGTTTCTCAAGATATAATATACATTTGTAGGTTTTGGAAACAAATTAAGAGCCAAGACAGTAAAACAGTGAGAGCATCTTTAGTTTGAATAACTGCTACTGAACTTCCTATCTGCTACAGCTCCTGCAGCTCCTACAGCTCCTACAGCTCCTACATCTATTGGGGTGCTCTGTGTCCTCCAAAGCTAGAAGCAGGCAGCTATGCATGTTCAAAGCAGCCTTGCTCTGCATTTTATTTTATTTTATTTTATTTTACTTTATTTTATTTTATTTTATTTTATTTTATTTTATTTTATTTTATTTTATTTTATTTTATTTTATTTTATTTTATTTTATTTTATTTTATTTTATTTTATTTTATTTTATTTTATTTTATTTTATTTATTTTATTTTANTTTTTATTTTTTTTAAATTTTCACCAGACTGTTACCACAGATCCAGGAGTAAAGCTGTGTTGAATAAATTCAAAAAGGAGAGGAGGATAAATTATGGCCAGATGCAGTACCTTCCTCTGCTTGACTCCTTTATTGTTCTGCTCACAGATCAGCTCAGTCATATGGGAAAAACTATCTTATTGGTACATGAAAAGCAAAAGTCATTGGACAGATGTGTCTGCCAACAATGAAGCTGGGAAGAAGATATTTATATCACCCAACCCAACTTAGAAACACATTTTGCAGGAGGACACACCAATTCTTAGAAAATCGTGTTCAGTTCTTACAGAGAACCTCAGGTCAAAAATCACAGAGCAAGTAAGAGAGAATATTTTTTAAAAAATTGTCTCACTAAGACTTGTGTGTTTGTTAATATTTTTTCTATAACTGTTATGTATTGCTGTTGGCATTAAGAGGCCTCCAAATGAGTTTAGTCTCCGTTGCCTGAATGTGATGAAAATAAGGGCCATGGCCAAAGAGCTCACATTTCAAATCTACTGATCAAAGTATATACCAGCAACAGTACTCAAACTTTCAAGGCTTATTAACATCAGAAACAAAAAATTAAAAAGCCTTTCCCTTTTAGAGCTGAGCAAGATGATCTTTTTACTCTGAATATGGATTAGTTTTCAGTTTGGAAGAAGAAATATATTTTTAAAAAGTCAAGAACACTTTCTGCTCTCTATGGAGGCGTGCATTGAAGTGATTAAAGAATGGCTCTGTGGGATAGTGAGCTTTCAACTGAATAGGTGAAGAATCTTATTCTGAGATCTTTTGAAATAGAACAGCAGCTTGGATAAATTGATATCTCTCACCAAAATACAAAACCACAGTTAATTAACAGATTCTGACGCACAAAAAAACCCCAAACATGACAAATAATACAGTTTCAGGACAGCTTTCAGGGTTTTTTTAATAATAATAATAATTTGTAAAAATAATGTTTATTTTTTAAATATATCAGTATGGCTCTAAGAAAGGTTGAACTGTACAACCAGTCAAATTATTATTGAGGAGGTACTCATTTATTGCCCTTTTGTCCTGTTTGTGATTTATTCTTGGCAATAATTTTATTAGATAGTAGTTAACTATCTACATTTCATAAACTATTTACTTAGGTTTTAGATTACTTTATATATTCTATTGTTTACAATTACTGTTTCTATTTCTTGCCCATATGTGTATTTGTTTTAAACTGAGCTCTGAACAATTTTACTATCATCTTGCAGCTATGAAATGTATTTACAAGGTTACAGAAGTGGTTATACTGAGAAAAGTAAATTGGCTTTCAGTAGATTTTTCTTTTCAGAAGAAGAAAACTAAATTTACACATCACAAAAAGGTGGAAGAGCTGCTCAGAACACAGAATCCTCTTTCTATAGGGAAATTCCTTCAAATTCCTTCAGGTCCAAAGATTTGTGCTTGTACAATTTGTTTAGAAATTGTCTGCCCCACTCCTCCTCCAGTGGGGATAAGGCTTCCTTCCTCTTCTTGTTTATCCATGAAGCCCTTCTGCCATTTTTGCTTGCTTTCCTGCTTGTCAGGCTGGACCATTCTTGAGCTTGGAGGAGCTGATCTTGAAAATTAGCCAGCCCTTAGGGGGTGCTCATCTATCTGGGGACATGTACCATGGGATTCTTCCAAATAGATCTTAGAACAAGACAAAATCTGTTCTGAAGATCAGAATTGTGATACTGAACTTGGCACTTCTCCCACCTCTCAGGACCCTGAATTCCACAGCTCGTGGCCACTGAAGCCAAGCCTGCTCACAACCTTCACATGGCATCAGGTCTGTCAGTGTCTCCCTTTGTTGGCTCTTCTACCACCCACATGAGTAATTCACCAACCCTGTGTTCCAGAAACCTCTCAGACCACTTGTGTCCTGCAGTATCAGGGTGGTTGGAGTCCCCCATGAGGACCAGGGCTTGCACACATGAGACCTCCTCCAGCTTTCTGCAGAAGGGTTCATCCGTTCTTCCCAGTCAGGCTGGCAGTAGCAGGCACCCTGCTCAACAACACCCACATTATTTACTCTCACTGATCCCAGCTTGTGAGTTCTGGTCTGTCTCATGGTCCATGCCAGGGCAGAGCTCTGTGCATCCCTGCTGCCTTCAGACAGAACTCTGTCCATCCCCCTGGATGCTCCTCCCTAAGGAGCCTCTATCCATCCATGGCAACACTCCAGTGGATGCTCTGGTTCAGCCCAGATCCTGTGCTTGTGTGAACGCAAACATGCTGTTAAATAACTGAGTCATTCCCAGGGTTAAGGCACCATAAATTTTTGTCTAAGTTTTATGTCCCTTCATGAATTAGGGCAATTCAGACAGCAGGCAGCATTCTTGTTAACAGCTCATTTTCTCTTCTCTCTCAATCTCCTGTCAGGAAACAGCTTACAGGTCTTCCTGATGATCCTCTGGAAGAAATCATAGTTACACAGAGAATTTTTCAAACAATAAATTCCCAGGGAACGAAAGAAAAAAGACTGAAATGCTGTTGCAGAACACCAAATCATCAAATAGGAAATTTTATTGCTGTACATGCACCCTCATTCATTGTCTTTCCTGATCCTGGGATAGCAGTGGTGGAGTGAAATAAGTTCCCGATTACACACATTTTCAGCCATGGCTTAGGTCAGCTCTCGGTTTCTGGATGGTAAGTGTTCTTTGGATGCTGTTTAGCTCAGTGCTAGCTGAGTCATGGCCATTTGCCTATATGACCTCTATCTGAACATGGCATGCTCAAGAAATGCCTCCTGGCTACTTCCTACACCCACACGTGGAATACAGACTCTGGTGACTTCATATTTCAAATTCTGTACTCAAAAATCCAGAGATACTTACAGCTGAGTGGCCTTTGTGGGGGGGATTAAATACACATTTTTTGCACAATTAAGCTGTTAAATACTTACTGCCCCAAGAAAATATGGGAGTAAATATTCAGTCTATGTAGTGTCCCCCATCATACATCAAAGCAAGCCATGAAAATTGACCCACAAAACACCTAGTTTTAAAAAGCTGGCTAACTGCAAACAGCCAACTAACAAAAAAGGACTGGTTTGTGCTTAGTGTTCCCAGCTGCTAATCCTTTACCACAAGGCACAAGTGGATCACTTGGATGAGAGTAACCTCTTGCCCAATGAAGGGATGGGCTGCACAAACCCCCCTCACTCACCCACAACATCAGCAAAGGAACATCTCACTGCTAAGAGCAATGACAGCCACATCCAGCCCAGCAGTCACTGCACTTGCTCACTGTGTTTACAACCCTGGGCACATGTATTTTAGCCAGGTCTATAATTGTCTTCATTACGGTACAGAAAATACACTTTCCTGGACCTTTTTCTATTGAAATATATCAAATTCACCCATGATCATAAACATGGAAATCAGCAAGGAGTGCTGCAATTATCACAGTGAAAGAGAACATGATTTCTTTGATCCCAGCATCCAGCCATCTGCTACCACCAGGGTATGGTGCTTCAGAGAGGAGAGAGACAGTGCTCTTCCTTTTCCCCCCACTGCCTGTCAGCTTGAACCTAAACCCCAAGCCTGGCAGTCCTTCTTTTCACAACAAAGGTTACTGCAGAAATCTTGAACTTTCTTAACTTATCCTCAAAGCAGTGACATACTTTATAAACTTCAGAAAATACTCCAACATAATATTCCAACATTGCTCTGGACTCTGAATCTCTGCACCTCTCAGACTGGCCGAAAAGGAAACATAAAAGCAGGATTCATAGGTGAGCAACAGGTAACTTGCACACAATGGTGGAATAAAGTCAGTCTGGTAACATAAATTGCTTACAGAATGATTCTCTGAAGACAAGAAAAAACACACAAAATAAATATTTAATATTATCTTCTTAATATCTACAGCTTTTTCTTGACTGATTACAAAGAGATGCCATTTAAAGTGGGTATACCAAATGACCTCAGCTCTGCAACTGTTCTGGTTCCTTGTACAGTGTGAAGTGATCCTAAACTGCAATTTTTTCTTGTTTGATCTTCACGTTTTCAGAAGAAAAATGATCATGAAAGCATTTTCAAGCATTTTTTGGTCTTTTAATTCAGTCACACTTTCTGCTCCCTATGGTTTAAATTATTCATTACAAATCATGCAGATTCAGATGTCAGCAATTCATTGGCTAAATAACAAATTCAAAAAGAACTTTAACCTTTCCCATAACATATCAGAAATATCCTATGCCCAGACAGGACTGATAATTCATTTTCAAGTAACATCTGAAGCTGGACTTATCTCAGTCTTTACTGACTTTAAAACTACGTGATATGCTAAACGAACAGGTATTAGACGGTCATGTTTAAAAATATTGCTTAAATCTGACTAGATGTTATTCCCAGCTGAAATCAAGTTAACAAGTATGCATGAGCCTTTACCCCAACAGTGCACTGAGAAAGAAGGACCCTTTACAAGGGGTGAGGAAGTATTCAAGCATTGTCTTTGTTGTAAGCACAAGCTCAGCATGTCCCATCACAAATTCTACACGCCCTCTGACCAAGCTTCTTAGGACACCTCCAGCACCAGTGGCTGTCTGCAGGCTGGCTGCAGAGCACCTCTGGGCACAGGTGGTGGGCTGGCGTGTGAATTCCTGGCCCCTGGCCCCTGGTCTTGCTGAGAATTACAAGCATGTGCTCAAGCACTTCCCTCGCACAGGAGATTACACCGGGCTCATAGGAGAAAACATATAAAGCAAATCTTCCTGCCCAGAGGAATTTATAATCTGAAAGACTGGAGGGTCATTTCAGAGTGTTTTATGTCCTGGGACAGGTTAGAGGGAGATGGGAGAATGTGAAACAAATAAAGGGTGAAAAATGATTTTCCCATTAATCAGTTTAAGGGCATACAATGACATCCATATATCATGAATGCCTAATTCTTGTCTCTAAATAAGGTATTTGTATGGGAACATGGGCAGTTAGGCAGCTGTCTGGTCACCCGTGGACGACAACAACTGATTTATGTGAGCACACTGTGCATTTACACACATGAAATACACTTTTACTCAGACCGTACATGTCTGGGTTTGAAAGACCAGGTCCCAGTTTGTTAAGAATTAGAGGAGGCTGAGCAAATAATTGATAAACTAAAATCCTTTTGCTGTCAGATGGGCTGGGGACGCCCTGTGTAACTGTAGGAGGTGTCTCACAGGCAGCTCAGAGACAACCTGATTCTGGGTAGCTGAGTACTGTTTCCAGAAGTGGCTGCATAAGACACACAAAGAGAAGCAAAGCATCAAGCTTGCTTTATGTATCAGTCTTTTTCTGCTTCCCATAGGTCCATGTTTTCCTCACAGCCTTGTCTGGTTTTGAATAAAACACAAGATGATCTCCAAAATTAGACCAATCGATGCACGGAAAGCACTCTGAGCACACTGTTTGTGCCTGACCTGTGACTGAATGCTCACAATATATTTAGCTCAACCATTTGCAAGTCTCTGATGTTGAACAAATGCTCTACTTTCCACCAGTTTTGCAAAGTGCTCCTAAATTTAACTCTGAGTCAACACTGTACGACTGCACATTTAAGTTAACCTGCATAGTCAGCTTATAAATTTTTAAGAAGCCTTTCCTTCTCTAACAGTGAATGTAAATGCAAGTTGTTTGAACAAAGACACTAATTTATCAGTTATAACAATGAATGCACCTCTTTGTCTACTTCTGACTGTGTGAAATATGCATTTGTCATTGACATAAATGGAGATTGATGACAAAAATTATGTGTAAAATGCAGAATAAATATCAGAAGGCCAGGACAGTCTGGTATGGATTGCCATATCTCCAGCAATATCAGCGGTGTTAAGATCATTTTTTTATAGCTGAAGATCTGGCTGTTATCTTCTAACATCTCAAGATACTTTTTTTGATGCGCATTGCTTATAAATGTTTCACCTAGTGCTGACCTTCTTTTGATTTGGAACAATGATAACACATTGTTTATGCTTTCACTCTGTCTGCAAATATGTCTCCTGTGCAGTCAACAAGTTTTACTTGTGCTTATTGGTATTAAGGATATTTATGAGTCTTCACAGGTATACATTAGTGTTAGAAAATAGAGAAGCATCATTGTTGCTTCTAGCCTTGACCTACAATGCAGAAAAAAGAAAAGAGCTTTATTTAAGAAACATTTGGGAAAAAAATGCAGAATGAAATAAATTTAATAATGGATATTCCACAAAAGACCTGCATGGAAGAAAAGTGAAAAACAACTTGGGAAAGAGATAAAGAGTTTAGAATAGTGGTGCCACATTTTCATAAACTATTAGTTTACTCAAGGTCATCTTGCATGTGTTTTACACAAGGTCATATTCAGAACCACAGAAAAATGAGCTAATATTGCATTTGTGAGGGCTGTGTTCTGAGCACCTTTGTGGGATCTCTGATATGAACCAAGCCCCCACTGAACCAAATGCTGTATTAACAAAGACCTCTCAAGAGGGTTTTTCCAGTGAAAGAATCACAATGGGCACAATTCTGCTCTCAACACGAGCCATGACCAATGAATGCAAAACCCATCACAACCAGTTCTCTCAACTCCTTTGCTTCCTGAGCTTCTTCAGCATTGGTGGTTGCAGCAACCACAAAAAGTAGACTCTGTCCTTCCTTTCAATCTTGTTTCAAATAAATATTCCTGTCAAATAAATGGAGAATTTCTTCAATCACAATTTTACTCATCAGCTGTTTCAGTCATACATATTCTTACTTAATGTGTAGGATCTTTCAATGAACTCCACTAGACTATTTTAAATTTATATTCACTGACAGAACTTAATTAAATGCTTTTTTTGTTAATAATTTTATTATCATTATAGTTTAATTAATAATATGCTCAGTCCAAGATGAGAGACTCATGGACTTCAACACAGATCACGTACTTTGAAATACAAAAAGCAGAGAGAGAGAGAGAGAGAGTATAGATGAGTGCAATTATTCTCCTTTTCAAGTCCAAATTTATGACTAAGGAAATAAAAAGGGCCCCAGCCATCTTGAAGAGGTCGAAGGGACAAGAAGATTCACCTGTTCTAGTTTTGGGACACTGAAGTCAGTTGGATATCACACTGAGGTACTTCCAAGGGAATAAACCCAGATTACACTATGTCAAGATGCACACACTGAGAAAAAAGAGCATTTGTCCTCTGCTAAATGAGCATAGGAGGAGAAGATTTACTTGTAGAAAAAACACAAAAATAATTTCACATACCTTTTAACCCATAACACAGGGAAGCCCTAGGAATCTTGTCTCACTTTAGACCAACTGAAGCAGAGTATATCAGCAAGGAGCAAAGGCACCTTCATCAACACTGATGGCCAGAAACACATTTTTAAATCTCCCAGCCATTTCCCCATTACGTTCTGTGATTTCCACAAGACACTTGTCTCAGAGCACACCAACCCCTTTCAGATGAAAACAAACCCAAAGATGTGCTTCAGGCACTAAGGAGCACTCAGCCTACAGGCCCAAGCCACACGTATCACAGAGGTCACTGCAGGTTATTGCACTCAGCAGATCCACTCCTAATGGAGCACACTACTTGCTAATGTAGAAAGAGTCATGTTCAACCACTGCACAAAGGGACAATGACAAGTGGGGACAAGGCTGATTATAGTCAGCCAAAATCAACTGTCAAGCCCTAACAAGCTTGTGATGAAGTACAGCTAATGTAATTATCACCTTAGGGTCCACAGAGAAGGGCACTGATAGAGTAGAAGACAAATGGGCTAGTAAGCAAGAGCCAGAGTAAAAAGCAAGGATTCCCAGACTGAAGGCTGTGATCAAGTAGCTGTGTGGTGACAGCAAGAAAAACTGCAGTTAGTCAAAATGTAAGGTAATGCAGCCCACAGAGTGTAAGAGAGCAGTTACTTGAGCAAGGAAAACAAAGCCCATTGTTTATGCTAAATAGCATAGATAGAAACTGGTAATTCTCTAATTCCTTTGACAGAAATAACTATTAGGAGACCCATCTTTCTTTAAATTCTCTTTTCTGCTTTGCCCCAATCTCATAATACATTTTCATTGTGAAGGGTACAAGTTTTTCTCTACAATTCCCAAGACAAGGATGATGGGTTTTGTTGTTGATATTACTAGTGAACCACACATGAATTCATAACAGCTCCCACATCCAAAGCAGACCACATAAGAAATTACGCTCACACAAACATATTTTTTTCCCTTGATATCTGATACCATAAACCTGTTACTTCAGAGGTCATTGGGGAAAAAACAAGATGGACAAGAACTCCTAAAGAAAGAAAAAAATTACAGTTTCTACTGGGGAACTTTTGTTGCATTATAAAGAAGACAAGAAAAGTAACCATGAAGCATTTTATTTGTAGGTCACCTTTAAAGAGTAAACAACAATTATATATACTTCATCATACTGAGTTCTGCATATCACGTTGAGTTTCCTCAGTTCATCTGTCTTTCATACTGAGGGGACTCATCCATCATCTAGTCATACACAAGCCTGTCATATGGGGGTGATAGAAGTTCTCTTCAAGGTAACTCACTGACACTTCTTAATTAAATATCTTGAAATATTGCATTTTATTTTCCTGTACCACCACTGGAGACAATGGTAATTACATGGTGATTCCCAGAAACATTTTATGGCTCCTCAATTATTGTGTAACTAGCTGGATTTGACATTAATGCTGCTAGTCTACAATGAATTATATGTAGCAAAATATTGGAAAAATTCAGACACCTTTTCTGAGTTATCCAAGACTGTCCATTCTCAAAGTTACTTAGATTGTTTTTGTAAAATATCCAATAACTAGGTATTTGAATCCTGATGATTTTGACTGGGTGATTTCCAAGGTAACAAGTTGCAAGAGACCATTAAAACACAGCAGTGCTAAATTAATAAACATTTGCTCTTATAAACATTCCCAAGATGTGTGGACTCAAGGACTAATTCCTCACATTTTCATTGTCTTCCTTACCAAAATGCATATAGATGTTGCAAGTGTTGTTTTATTCGGCAAATGTTTTACAGCATCCAGAGCCTGCCAAAAGATTCATACATTTCTAAATTTCCAAGTTTGACAGTCATTCATATTTCTGCTTGTCCAACTTCCTCATGAATTTTCAGTGCAAACCATAACCTTCTTTCAGGGATCTGATAGCCCTAAAGCATTTTTAAAAATATAGATACTCTTGTCCCACTGCAAATCTGATCATTTGATGAGCATTGTTTAATATGCTCATTCCAGTTGCCACATGCTGTTTATGTCAGTGCTATTTCTGACCATGCAATTTATTCATATTTATTCTGTTTCTTCCTATTGGATCTTGCAATTTCTCTGGACTTTTCTTCATGCTGTGTCTTCCACTGACAAGTGCAGTTCCTCCCAGGGTGTGTCACAGACAAGGTGCTTTCTGGAAAGACAACCAGTGTATGAGGGAGTTCAGAAAAATTAGCAGACAAGGACAACATAAAATTAAATTAATTTAAAACTTGGAAATAGTTTTGTGCTCCTAAAACTTCAAAATCTCATTTTATCCCCTCATTTTCACTAATTATAATTGCAGGACATAAATCCATAATTTTGTCCCCCAGGGTCTCCTCCAGATATTTTGCTTCCATGTGCTGTGAGGCTATTTTCTCCTTTCAGTTTCCATCTCTCTTATTCTAACTTCTGCTATTTGCTTTACCACTTCTCTGCTAAGCCCCAGGTCCCAGCAGACTCTCCTCTTCCAGTTCTTTATTTGCTTTAATATACTTCTAGCCTGAAAAAAATGTTATCTGGTTTTCTCCACTTCCATTAATTTTCTTCTTCTCTTCATCCTAAACATCACTATTTCCTGAAGCACATTAAGCCAACTGAAAATTTTACTGCCACAATGCAGTGTCAGATATGCACTTCATTTTTCTTCTCATTCTCTTTTTCAAATGTTTCAGTCTTTTCCTGCTTCATGTCTGAATTATGCATTTAAATGCACCACCACTACTGTTGACCCTGGCATCTGAGGATGCTGAAACAGTTCTGCACTGCCCATGGATGCTCTGCTCTGGTCACTCAGCCATCAATTGTGAAGTCCAACCATCAGACCCTGCACTCACATTTGAGGGCTCCCTCTGACTTTCATCAATATTACCCATCCCTGGAAATCCTTAAAAGACAACAACTTTTTTTTTGAGAGGTATCTTCTACATGTTTCCTCTGCTAAGCCAAGCACACTCTGTGTTCCTAATCCCAGGACCTTTGCCACAGTGTCTGCTTTTACTTTACAGAGTGCACCATAGTTTACTTCTCAGAGTGGAGGCAGGGAATACTCATCACCTGCAGAAGTGTTACGATCATTTCCTTCTGACATTTTATGCTATTAAGTGGCATTAACTATGATGAAATGTCATCATTCAAATACAGCGACAAAATGAAACTGACTCCAAACATGATCTGACTACAGAGTGTGTGGAAAACACCCCCTCTTTATCAGCAAACACTAGAAAAGTAGTTGATAATTTATGTCATAGCATTCAAAGTTTCTGAAGTCATACATTATTCATGGAAAAAGTCATCTACTTGTGTCTTTAAAAAAGACACATTAAAAAGTACAATGTTAAAAATAGATGGCATTTTATTGGAGATCATAATTATTTAAAAAGTTGGCAACAGGGCTTTTTAGTTCCTAAAATGACCTTTCAAGATGAAATGAGGAAAAGAAAAGCTTCTCTGAGGAAGAAGCTATGAAAAACTCCAGTGCATAATGAAAGCATTTGCCTTTAATCTGAATTTTATTATATTCTCCAACAAGAACGGAGACCACTAAGATCACATTCAGAACTACTACTAAGTAGCAGTGTAGGTCTGCTGAATGACACAATTTGTAACCTTGTTGTGACCAAAATTGTCATGATACATCTGTAATTTGGAAATGCAAACTTTGCCCAGGCAGTAAATGAGAAATGCACAAATATATTGAAGATCATAAACATGAGCAGAGAGCAATCCCTTAGTACCATTTACCTGTCTCGGAGTTGCCACATATATTATCAGTAAACAGATTTGCTTTCATTTCCCTTAATCAGTGTTCACTCTTCTGCTTAGTCTCCCCCTAAGCAAAGATCATGTGAAAATATTGGTAGAGTTACTATTTAAATCAACAGTAAAAGTATAATTAGAAGTGGACACACAGCCAAGATCACGCAAGAAAGCAGTTAGCAATTCTGCACCACCTTTTGAGTGACCCCTTCCAGCTCTTATTTCATTTTTTAGAGGTATGTTGTGTGTGGTCAGTCTCTGGTGTGCTGGAACCCCAAGTGTGATGGGGTCCTTTACTGGGCAAGACCCAAGGATGGATGAATGAGAGAAACCACCAGCCACGGGAGGACCAGGATGGTGTGCAAAGGTATGATGGGAACTGATTATTTAACCCTTTGCCTTTATCCTTTTCCTTCCTAAGGCAGAGTCAGCAGAAGAGGGAGATCTCAAAGAGCATTAGAATGCACAGTAAAAGGACGGAGTGAGTTCCCTTGTTAAGGCCAGCTCCAGGAAAGTGTCCTTGTTCAGAGAAGATGTTAAGTGCCTTGTTAAATCCTTTTGTGTCTAGTGGGACTGAAAAAAAATGCTTTAAGTTAAACATATTGTAAATGCTTTATAGACTTAAACTCTTCCTGCTTTTCTGACTAGTGCCATGCTCTTGGAGGCCATTTCATTCCTTGGAGGCAGAGCAAAAAGAGGCACAAGGCTCCTGTCTCTGCAAGGAAGGGATAACTCTTTGTCCCACTACACTTCTCCTCTGCATTAAGCAAGTTCCAGAGAAGAAACCAAGTATCTCACCTTTATTTAAATTTATTCTCCTGTTTATATTAAACAAATCTAAATCAATGTATTAATTACATAACTGCTTTCCTCTGGAGCTGTTACCTTCTGTTTACAGCTGACTAAATGGGAGCTGGGAACTCTGCAACAGAGCAACTTCAAAAATGAATGGGAAGAACAGAGGTGCAATGAGCAACCCAGTGGCTCCAAAGAGAACTGACTTATAGAAAGATAAATCTGGGACACAATCAGCATGTTCACAAAATTCAGACTCCTGCTGGATAACTAAAAGGAACTATATTGTCTAGTGAATGTCTAATATCCCTATTAAGAGCAGTGATCAGGGTAGCAAACTGCAGGCAGTAGAGACAATATGCAGGCAGTAGGCACAGCATGTTTGTCTACAAACAGATATTACAACAGCAGAATAATAACTTTAACCTCTGCCTTCAAGAAATACCACAAATTCTATAGGTTGTTATTCACAGGAAACATTCTGCATGAAAAAGTATAAACATGGCTTTAATGCAACAATATTGCACTGTCAGCTCTTGCTAATAGGTTTAATTTTAGCTCAGGAAAGCCACAAAAGCAAATCAAGATTTTTGTGTCCCTTTGCATTCTTATGGCTACAAATGAGATTTCCAGCAGCTTAAATTCCAGTGTATGGTGGCTGCATATTGAATCATTAATTACCTACCTTTAGGTAGAAAAAAAAATAATTGTATTGAAACCCTAAGCTGTGGTTTGTATCTTTTTAAAGAAATCCCATCTGTTAGTTTCTACTCCAGAACATTTAGAAATGCTTGCCTGAGGGGAAAAACCCCTAAGACTAAAAATGTCATTGCAGCAGTAGGAGATGGGGTTACCTCCCACTGTTTTAAATTCAGTGCTGCAGTTCTGGCCCTCAAACCCATCTTGTGCAGTGACAGGTCTGAGCTGCAACACAGGTTTGGGGAGCCAAAACTTTATGTTCCTTAAGGTCAAAGCAGATCTAAAAAATGCCTGTAGGGAGTGATTAGGAAAAAATGGCAGATGAAACCAAAAGGGCACTCATAGTCTGTCCGAAAACATGAGACTTTGAAAATATAAAGAAAACATTACTGTTTTAGAACAAAGAAGGAAGTTTCTCTTGCTATTCAAGTTAGTGTCTGTGCCAGGGAGAGCTCTGAACACTCAAGGGTCTCTGTGCAAAGCTCTGGGTAAGCACACAAGTAGATAGTCTCATCTTTGGAAAGTTTTCAGTCTAGGCCCTTTTCTCCTCTGCCTTTTGCACATATTAAGTTATGCCTCCTCATTTAATGGAAAAGAAACGCTGTCAAACTAGATAAAGCAAAATGCCTGCTGTGCTTACCATCCCTTTCAGAACACATTTTATAATCCACAACAATAAAGTATAATTTATGCATTTTTATCAAGCCCCGCATTATTTCAATAACATCTGCAAAGATCAGATTGCAATATGTTCTGGGAGATATTGTTTTGCCCTGAGTTCACAAAATGTTATATTTTTCAGTTAAATCTCCTGCCACAATTTCATCTGCAGTTATGAGTAATTTTTTATCTGTTTTGCCAGGTCTTGTTTCTAGCAGTAAGAGTTCTCAAAGCCAGATGATTTTCCAAACTTTCTTCAGTGGTCTGTGAATATTGATTTAAAGCAGGACAGAATCATTAACCATAGCTCTCTTATTGAATGTCTTTCTTAAAAGAACATATGTAAAAGAGGTACTAAAAAAAGCTCTTTTCATAAGTTTTTAATTTATTTTAGTAAACCCTGCTGTGATGGAGGACTGTGCTCAAACGAAAGCTTTTCCAACTTTTCTAGAGAGCATGCTAAAAAGGATTTCCCACAGAAAGATAGATTATCCACTCTTCTCAAGAGCATTTTTTTCTCTCAAGAGGGAAAAACAGGCACCTGCAGTAACCATTTGGATCAGTTCAACAGTGAATAGGTGCATCCTTCATCCCTGTCCAAATTACTGCTGTATCTTAGCACTTTCTCACATTTTCAGGCTTTGGTAAGACTTGCAGAGACTATGCTGAGTTTCTCAGTGCTGCTGCTTCAGGGTTCTCTCTTCAAGGATATGGACAAAACTGTCCTGTTCCAAGCTCTTGAAGCAGACTGGAAAGTGACTGAAGTAAATGGTTGTTAGCAAAGGGACCAGGTTATTTCAATGAAAGAGAGATGCTGGTAGTCTGTAGCTCTGCCCAGATGAAACCATTTGGGACTAAAAGAATGCTTGTTCTTGGATCAATAATTCAGGCAAGGGGGGTTTCAGCAAAACCTGTGTAGAAGCCAACATTGCTTTTGCAATGAAAACCTGCCCAGGGCAAATAGCCCAGCTCTCATTCCCTATGCAAAATCCATTGTCCTCTCACTGATTCTCCAAGAAATGAACAGAACTGAACAGACCCATCCTTTATTTGGGGCTATTTAGCCTGAGTTGCATAGTGAATCTATAAGGATTTTTCTCCGAATAAGACAGCCAGCACTGTACCTGAACACTAACATAAGAGGCCTGTGGCATGCTAGAGTAACAGTATTGTATCAAACTTATCAATTCACTCCTGTCTCACTTCCCCCATTCCCCATCACTAATCTGACCCTACAGCAACCATAAACCCTACTTGAGAGACCAGGTATTGTCCCCACATGAGTGTGCATAGACTGAATTTGGATTAAGGATTGGTCAGGAAGGATTAGCAGGTAGTTTGCACTAACCACTGAGACAATTTCAGAGAAAAAAGGATTGCTATTAAAGAGGTGGTTAAGACAGTTGCTTTGCTTTATGACTCATACACAAACAAGTACAGGACTTTTTTTTTGTATTAGAAACTGTAAGAATTGTACAGCTAATGTTATCTTTAAGGAAACTATATCAGGAATTTTTGAGCCACTAGACTGGAAACACAAAACCAAAACCTCTTGTTGCCCTTTAAGATACTTTCTACACACTTTCTTTCTTTTGAATAATAAAAATCCACACATAAATATGTTTATAAAGAGGTAATTCCATCCCTGGGTTCTGAGACATATAAACCAAGGCAACTTCTTTTTCCTTGTCACAAACATCTTAGTTAAGGTCAAGTTATACAGCTAGACATAGTTAAAGATATATGTGTGGTTAGTACTGTTGGTATCCAAAACTGTAAAGTTATAATATCCCAATGGTATAAACAAAGAGAGAGTAGGAATTTATATTAAGCAGTATACTGCAACAAGGTCTCAGACAGAGAGCAGCAATAGGTTAAAAGTGGAATAGTGCTAGGGGAGATGAGGTAGAAGACGAGTTTATGAGGTGTCAGCTCTGTTTTGCCTAAGCTCATCTGGAGGTGAATGGGGAAAGGAGCTCTCTTTCAAAGGGGGCTGCAGTATTTCAAAATGCTTTTGTGCTCCTCACCAGGTTTTACCTTCCATAGGCAAGAAAGCCAGGCTGGCTCCAGGGTGACATACCAGGAGCACCAGCTGCCCCAGAGAGAACATCCTGTAGACACACCTACCAGGAGAACATTGATATTCAGGGGAGGGGAGAAGCTGAACAGATACAGGTATAAATGTGCACACGCATACTGCCAACTGTAAATGGCCTCCATTGTTCCTGATCCCGCTCCTTTATTCCCTCCATAAAAAAATTATGAGACCCAACTATTCATACAGCATTTCCAGAAATTTAATAGACCGTATAGATTAAACTCTGAGGGCCAAGCACTGGTGTCAGATACACCCAATGAAACCCCATCTGAGAACAGAATTTGGCTCAGATTCAGCAGGCAAATGAAAGGGTTTTTTTCCACTTTCAGAAGAAACCCAAGTATGTAAAGTTTATAGGCACTAGTAGGAGAATAAATCAATTTAAGTCCATGTCACACCATTCTTTACAGTTTTGTAACAAGGTGTACTTTGTTAGATTTTAATCTGCATACATTTGAGACAGCAAAGCTCTTCAAAATCATCTTTTAATGGCATCGCAATTTATAGACAGTAACTAATTTCAAACTTCATAGCACTTGGCTTTTATGATTATTTCAAATCATTTAAATGCAAATGAATTTCCAGAGAGAGAAAACATCAAATGCCCTTGAGTGGCAACATGTAATAGAACTGCGAGCTGAAATCACAGTAGGAATTTGAAGCAGTCTGATAGGGTTTGACGGGAGGTCTGTATAAAAGTGTTTGCCTAAATCCAATTTACATTTCATTTCACATTATATTCTATTTACCCATTTTGTCATTTTAATATGACTTATTTACTTAATCCTGCTCTGAAATCCAATCTACTATCAAGAGCAAATGTGGAATTCTGGTCAGGATAGGACTTACAGCAATTTTGCATTTGAGGACAATGGTAATGCAGTTTCTAAAAAAGAGCTAGCTAGCTTTCCCCCCACAGTTAATAATATTACGGCACCACACAGTCAAAAACATTTGTGCATGCCTTAAATAATTACACTCCTTTCAAGCTAAGCAATTGTTTGCCTACTGACAGAGTAATATTTCCTGGGAGGCATTGCTAAGCTACAGCACATACAAAATATTTGGACACAGAGTGCTGAGAAAGATCTGAACTATTCTTAATGTGATTGCACTCAGAAAGACAAGAACTGTCCTGGAACTCCCCATCCAGCAGCAGTTGCAACAAAGAACCACGGGTGGTTTTTTTAGAGCCAGATGGATTTGCAGGAGGCAGCAAGAGCTGGTCTGCCTCTAGTGCTTCCTGTGCCTCTGGATCAGCAGTGCAGGTAAGGACCCAACCACAGCTCACATCTTGATCCATCCACCCTCTGTCAACAGCCAGCCTTCAGGTTACACAATGCACATGTCCTTGTTATTTTACCTGAGATAAATAAAGTAATTGTCCACGGTTGCAAAGTGCACATTCTGTCCTGCCCTGTCCTAGTGCCAATTCTGCCATACAGCAGAACCATGGCATTCAGCATTTCTGGCGAGTGGAGATGATGCAGTTTGCATTGCTTGTGGGGGTTTGACCATGGTGTGGGCCAGACTTACACATGAGATCAAGGTGTACATGTCTGTTCTGCAGGAAGGAGAACTCTAAGGAGCAAGCAGACCCTAATTTCCCCAAATATCTGTTTCCCAGGCCCAGTATTTGAATGAAAAGGCAAAAATACATCTCAGACTCAGTAATTCCAGCTATGCACAGTATCCAGAAGACCTTCTAGTCCTGAGGCGAGGAGAAAGGGGGATCATGAATTTGTGGTGCTGCTGGTATCTGAATATTTTCTCATTTCCTAGAGATGAACTGCACTACTTAAGAGCACTGTAACAAAGTAAAAAAATTAGATCTCACATGTTTTCAAAACCTGTCTTTTTAAAGATAACAGAAGACACAAATACCTTCAGATAGTCAGGGCTATTCATCATTCTGTGCCACACTTCCAGCACATAGTTTGCAGAAATCCATGAATATTTTCATTTCTTATCAGATATAAATTACCGATACAGTCAGTACAATGTTTGTTGGCGAAAACTCCTATAGTCAAATAAACTGAGTGATGGATTTGAAGGAAAATAAGAATAAAATATTGTGCTTGAGATAGAGAGATTACTAAAATTGTGCTATTCCAACAGTAGCCAATTTCACAATCAAGATGTCTTTTCTATTGCAAAGGCAATTTTTATATGTCTCCTGCACATAAATGTCACTCTTTTGTTTATTATGTGTTTCTTTTTCATTTATTTCATTAATTTTGTATATATTTTCTGTGAAAAGACTTCTCAGGAAGTACATTTGTCCTCTGTTTTGAGCAATTTGTCTTTTGCAAGGACGATATAATTGTGTAAAAGCAATAATACAAGGCCTTTTATCAAAAACTTATCAGCACTGTTCAAACAACGAAGCAGTTCATTAGATTTGAATAAGCTAACTCCTGGGATAGCTTTGGACCTAAGCTTTATCAGGTTAGATGCTGGCTGTTTTTTGTTTTTTGTTTTCATTTTTAAAACTTCATGGAAAAGGTTTCTCAGATAAAGACTGATTTTGACTAGCAGTGATCAAAGAGTAGAAAACCTCTAATAAAGATCTTGAGATTTTATTACTACTAGAACAGTTTTACCATCTACCAGTCCAGCTCCCCGTTGGCTCCCAGGTCCTGGTGACTGATGATCAGTGGGGGCGTTGCTCAGAAGTTCTGCCTGGGAAATTCCTCTTTGGAAAAAAACAGGATGAAGTCTAGGGAAACAGACCCTTCCAGAGGCTACCCACATAAAGATGGGTGGCCAGGCTGCAGAAAGTTTTATTCCCAACTCTGGTCTTTCCCCAGTGCTCTCTGCCCACAGTTTTTCCTTTCTGTGCCCTCCAGCTGCACCTCTGGACATGCAGATTGGAGTGTCTGGCCCTGAACAGCGCAAACCCAGGGCAGTCAATGCCACTTCACCTGGCAGCAGGATCCACCACATGCAGGGGGAGAACCAAGCACTGCAGACAAAGCCATTATTTGCTGAGATATCAAATCATAGTTTGCTGAGATGTACAAAGTACAGTTTTCTGTAAGGGGCTGTCAGTCCCTTCACTGTGAGGTTATGCTGCATAGGGGGCATAAGGGGCATGTCCTCCAAGACACCTCTGGATACTGACCTCAGTCTCTCTGGCTGTAAATAGTTTTAGGTTTCACTCAGCTCTGCAGTGAGTGGTGAATGGCTTACACTGTGGTACCACTCAGCAAATTCAGTGGAGCTGCCCCAGGTATTTTCTCTGTGCATACAGCCAGATCCTCTTGCAGGCAGGTGAAGTATCTCTGGGAAAAGCTAAAATCCACTGCCAGAAACTTTTATAAGGGTGGAAAACACTCTTAATAAATGAAATAGGTGGAACTTTTGTCAAAACCAAAATCTATCAGGAAGCAACATAAATCACATTTCCTTATTCACATCCAATACTAAATTCCCATTTTAATTTCTTCCCTTTTTTTCATGTAGCAGTAGGATGCTTCTGGTAATACCTAAAAGCCCATATTTTAACCTTTATTTCCTTTTCTGTGATAGAATTAAGATTTTTCTTCCTGGAACTTTTGATAATATTCATGAATTTAGATATGGCTGTTACATGTTAAAAGAAATAATAGAAACTTTCACTGTGAAAGTACAAAAAACCCTAGGCTTTAGGCAATACTCTTCATGCACTTACAGAACACTTCAATGCCAGGAAGCACTACTGTTAACATAAGAATTGTTGCTTTGCAGACATCTGATACCATTCTCCCAAACCTGCTGAGTGCACTGCTTTTTCTCCTATGTTTGTCAAACACCCCTTTCCCCAGATGGCTTGATATCAATAGGTCGTTTTACCCACAACATAGCTGCTTTAAACAAGTACTATATTTTTAAAGCAAATACTTCAGTGGCTTTTATACTACACGAAAGAAGGAAGAAAACACAACAATAATGTGATTGAGCTACAATCTCAAAAAGCAGCATGGCTGAGAGACAGATCTCTAGTTTTATGACTGGACAAAAACCACAAGGAGAGGGGGAAATGGCTGTTCTGTTTCTATCCACAGATTAAATATGATGCAATAATAACAAAGATTGAAGGAAGCTGTATCATATCAGGACCAGAACTGAGCAAGTGTCCTACATCACCAGAGTGTGAAAATAAGGCACAGACTTCCATACAGGACATATACACATCACATTCATATACTACATTATTTACAAAATATTCATTAACATTTCAAGCTGACATGAAAATTATTAGGTTGCAAAAAATATCAGTTAGCTGCTCTTCATTGCAAAGATTTCTGCAATGAAAAGACTACTGAGATTATGGGGAACTCACAAAACGTTTATTTACCTAGAAAAAGAAATTTTTAAAATAAAATAAAAAACGAAAAACAAATCTTGCTCCATGTATATGCATGTGTTACTACACACACACAAAACTAGATATTTAGGATAAGAATTAATATTCAGTGTCTGGCAAAATATTCAACATTTTCCTCCAGTATAATCATCTTTTTAAACATGGCAGGACCCTTTTGCAGGTCAATCACAGTTTTCAGGCAAGCTGTAATTTAAATCAGCTCTATTCTGCATCTAATGTGAATGTTTCACTGAAAATAATTAAAACTAACCACACTACTTGTGTCTCTCTGTCTGTCAGGTACGGACCGCTGTTGTGCGTGCACGTTGCTAATCTCAGGAAAGGAAACCTTGCAGAAAGGACAAGGAGGTGACAAAGTAATTGCCCACAGTGAGTGATTTGAAGAGTTGTAATAAAGAGGCGCTCCCTGCTCACGCTACCTTCATCTCACCTGAACTCCTATTTGGTGACTCACTTTCATTGCCCACATCACCCTTTAGGCTAATAATGGAAATAGATTGCTCTCCTGGCAAGCACAAACAGCATATCAGAGCTATCGACTATATCTCTACATTTTCAGCACCGAGATGGTTCAGTTTGTTCATCAAAAGGCTCTCAGCTTGTTTAATCTCCTTTATCAGCCCTGCTTCCATCTCAAAGCTTGCAAAGGCTCCTGCTCCTTAAATTGCTGCCTTCATGTAAGCCAAAGCAGTGCATATTTCCCTTTTCTACAGAATGATGTTTTGATGCCAAAGAGAAGGAGCATGAGAGAGAGAAATAATCTTGGCACTCATTCAGGTTGTTGTGAAGAAAAAGAAGTGAAAAAAACCCAGACTGCCAATGGGGATTTCCTCTGTAATAAGCCAGATGGCATCATAGGATGCTTGGGGAGACTGTTTCTGTCTAATTCTCTTCAGTAGCAGAAACTGCCAAGGCCTGGCCTTTGTGGTAAAACCAGTGACTAGCTATTTTATATTCTTTCTCTTTGCTATGCATGCTGTCTCCACCTGTCACTAATGCCTTTGTAATGCAGTCGGCGCCTGATACAAGCTCCTTCCCCTCCGTTCTCTCCCTCACTTCTGGACTACAAATAATATTTCCTTTCCACCTATACCAGCAACATGGATACAACATTTGCTTTATATCCCAGTGACATCAAGATTTCTTTCTTCAAGTGCAAAATGTTTCACATAACATGGGGAAAACCAGCTATGAAATTTCTAAAGGTTGTCATCCTGGCAAAAGACCAAAGCAGGGGTTGATGCAGGGAAATCGGGATCTGGTGTTCTGTAAAACACAGGCTAGTTCAAAACACAGGCCAGAAGCTCAAATATCAAGGTGAACAACCTACTTCAAATGCTGGTTGGAATGACAAGGATTTTTTAATCTATATTTATAAATTTTATTTATATATATATATAGCTTTCTATCTGCTACTATTTTTTTTTTTTTCATATCTGCAAAACTTTAGTGTTTCAGTTGCATTCTGAATTGTGGGTTTAATCTCTCCGCATACCAGATGGATAGCAGAGACTGTGTATTCCAAAAAGATGGCAAACCTTACAGAAATCTTCTATGGGATTGCTAGGGTGTTTTTGGTTCCTTGGTGTCAGATCCATAAGCTGTTTGCCTGCCTTAAGGGCTTGTATATCCACTGCAAGGATTAAATTGTTTTTCTTATCCAGAAGCAGTCCTATCACGTATTCAGCACGGAGCAGTCAGATATTTTAAACGCACTCTTTGCTGAGAGCAAAGTAGCACTTTCCCACAACTTTCTGAAGCTGCTTCTTTCTTTTTGACATGGTTCTTCGTCTCCAAGCAGTCATCATGTGCAGATATCACTGCAGCAGAGTAAAGAAATACATCCCAAAGTATCGTTTCATGTAGGCAATAGAGCTGCTAATGGCTGCTGTAGAAAGGCACTTACAAAACTTTGCATGCTGTGCTGGTAAGGAAGGCTCAGAGTAAATGCAGAGATGTCGGCTGATACAGACAGTGCTGGTTGGCAAAAATAGGACTGCAAGAGTCATAAAAATAGCAACATTTATAATCTGATAACGATATGTTCATTGATACACTGTCAACTGGGAGAATCTAAAAACAATCAGAAGTTATTTTCTTTATCTAGGTACAAAATAGCACCAATCAGGCTTACAGAACTTTTCTAAGATGAAGTATTTAATTTCTTCTTGGAAGTAAAGCTATGCAGATAGCTATGCCATTGAGCAGCTGATGAATGTTTCAAGATATAAATGTTGGTGGTTTTTTCCAATTAAACAAAGATGTACCATTTCCACATTTTTGGATGAATAACAATAGTCTATCTCACAGTGGGTTTACTCTTTAAATGTATGAGGAGAAATCTGAGGACTGTCAACTAAAAAATGATTCCTCTCCCCATCAGCTTTCCATGACTCTGACAGCAGAACAGAAACCAAACCCTGAAATCAAGCCCTGAGCCATGGCAGGCCTCGTGCCAGCACATGCTGGGAAGACTGAAGAGAGCCTCCACCTATGCTGCAGCTCAGACTGAGGACAACATTTGGCAGAAAAGGTCTCTTGGCAGCACCCAGCAAAGGAAGGCTTGGCCATGGGGGATATGGATGGTGCTCTGTGCAGTGAAGAAGAATGATGGGTTCCCCCACCAACCAGCATGAGGGGGAGAGCCCAAGCACCCCCACCAGTTCTCTGTGTGCCCTCAGCACTGTTTTTCCCTGCTCCAATCCTGCTGCATTGCTGGAGGCAGAGCTGTGCAAACCCCGACAATGCCTGGGCTGGCTCTCTGCCCACTGCAGAGCAGATTACAGTTCCCAGAACTGCTCTCCAGGGCCACGATGAGCAGGAAATCAGGATTTCTTGACACTGGCCTAGTGCTGGAAGAGAGACCAGCCAGGCAGAACTGATGGGGCCTAAAGATAGCTTAAAATCAGCTCTTGCCTAGTGCCTTCCTCTGCTACAAATCATTGCAGCCAAGGCATAACCCAAAGTCCAAGCCAGTACATTTGAATAGGGCAATAATGACAAAGCCATTTTTTCTCTTCCCAGCTGTGTGTTGAGTACTGTTTTGTGTTTATGACCCCATTGCTACTCGGTACAGATTGTCCATCCCCATGGTCAGCATTCCCTGCTGTGGTCCCAAGGGCCACTGCAAGCTGGTGCTGCCAGCAGCCCGTGCCTGCCTCTGCAGGGGCTTTCTTGAGCCCCAGGTGATCTCATGTAGTGCCTTGGGAGCACATCCAAAGGCAAGAAAAAGAAATCCTTTCACTCAACAAATTTTAAACCCACCACACCAGACTGACCTTAATATTGAGTGAGATGTTTATTTCCATTCTGGTGAGTTTTATCCTAAAAATATCTCTGAATTTGCCTTAACTCAGGTTTACTTGGGTTAGAAGTTACAGATGACAGCTGGGCAGGCTTCAGCAAAATTATGTGTTTGTTCATTCTCACAGAGTTTTGGTTAATTAGGCAATGAAAGATGTAGTTTAGAATCAGGATAATAGGAATAGCTATATCATAGAAAATTAGTGGGATACTTCTGGGATGTTAATGGAATCAGATGCCAATATCTGTGTTGGTTCAGGAAGGGTCCATGTTTTGCCTCCAAAAAGATCCTTTGCTAATAGTAGTAAAGTTTGTTGTCCATTCCATAAGACAGCATGTATTTCCTGAGTATATATATTACTAGTAATGTCCCCATACTATTGAACTGCTGTGAATCCTTCCATACTCCTGGCATTTGTGTGTCCTCCTCTATTAAAAAAATGTTGATTTAGGAGGCAGTGACCATTAAATGAAGAAGTAAGCTCTCTGCAGTGGGAAATTTCTGTTTTGACTACATGAATATAAAAGCTTTCAGGAAATTTGGAATTGTATTGTCTCTGAGGCAAGAGAAACTTGTTGTGGAACACAGGATTTTTGAAAATTACATATAAATATACAAATGGCAAAGTCTACCCTTTGGCTGTATTTTTGAACCGGGCTTTCCTGTGGAGACCTTCCACGAAAGGATATTCAGTAGAGCTCTGATCTTCATAGCAACTGTCAAATACCTGGGAAATGCAAAGTGTCCCCTGGAAGGCCTAATACACTGAGGGGAAGGAGCTAGGATGAAGCCACATTATCACAATTTTTAAACTGCAGTCTAGCTACTCTGACAATGTGCATAATTTTAATGTGTGAATGCGGTACCATGAGACCTCTTATCAATATGTTCACTATGCAAGTGGAAGCTTAGAAAACTTCAAAGCAAGTTGATAAATTTCCATAAAAGTGTTGCCAGCCCATAATCAGATGGCCAGGAATTCCCAGTTGCACCGAAGATAAAAACTGAAGATATTAATTTGTCCTTGTTTGAACCAAGCACTCCTACTAAAATCAGCAGTACCCACATGTACTAATATCAGTCCTTTGCCTGCAAAAGCTATTTTTCTGCCAGTCCGCAGATTTAGGAGTTTTCTTTATTTCTCTTTCAAAGAGTGAAAATTAAAAGAGAACATAAAACAAAAACCCAAAGGACTCTATTCCATTTAGATTGAAGTTGTTTGTATTTGGCAAGCCAAAACCTGCCTTTGGCCTTTATTTGGCTTTTTCAAAGTCACAGTCTACTTCTTCCTTTCCTAAATTCAAAGGTAACACCTATTGGTGAGATACCACGCTCTTACTCCGTTGCTTGTAAAGCAGCTCCACAAAATATACTCTGTAATTTTTCCAAATCTGGAAACTGAACATTTGTTTAGTGACTTGCTCCCACCAGGAAGAGTCCAAATCAAAACCTTCCTCCCACCTCAATTTTGTGTTTTTCATTTTCCATGACTGCCTCACAAGTGCAGACAGCTGCAAGCCTGAAAACATGGACCTTTAATGTAACTCTATTTTTTCAAGCTAGAAAGGCTTACACCATAGGAGAGCTAATTAAAGTTACTTTGTAGTGAAAAAGAATGTCATAGAAACATCCAATTTAACTGAGAAGATAGAGAAACACAAAGACAAAGATAGTCTTTTTCTAAATTTCCTTTAAAGAGAAACTTACCAATAGGATTCAGAACTTTTCTGCAGTTTCATCTAGTTCCCTTTTAACCCACACCCCCTGTGCCTGAATTATTAAACTAAAGGCCAGAAAGCTTTGCTTTGCCAGATTTGCTCATCTCAGCTGATTTATGTAGTTGTCATCTGGGATTTTTTTTTGTTTGTTTGTTTTTGTTTTGGTTTGTTTGTTTGTTTTTTTGTTTCCTGGATGGAAATGTGTTTTAGAAAGCCTTTCACCTTGACAGGAGGACACGTAGGAACGAAGGATCCATCTTTATTCCCAGCAGGTTGCTGCTGATGCTGTCCTGGTAGAAGTGGATGTCCTTCCCCAGCTCCCACACCCAGGTGGGCAGAGCAGGAGCACACGCCTGTCAGGACTCGAGGGGAGATGTGGGGACAAGAGCACTGCACAGAACCTGCTCTGCATCACTCAGGCACAGGATGGAGATCATCTGGCCTGGCACAGAACTGTGCAGGTGAAATTGCCTCTCCTTCTGCCTTAACCTGGGTTTGAAGGTAACACCACAATGTCAGACAGCTGCTACAGCAGACCCTGCAGTTCGTATAAGCTCCATGTAGTGATTTAATTTTTACAGTTGTTTACTTAGAGGCTTCACTTTTAATAATTCTGAGAGAAGGATGAAAGCAAAGCAGAGGAGCCTCTAGCATTTTCTCCTGCTTCTTTTCTGTACTGGCATAAATAGGAAGAAGGCGTTTCCACGAAGTTCTGACTCGAGCATAAAAATAAAATTTATATTTATCATATTTGAAGGCAGGCAAGGAAAACTGACCTTATGGTATGAACTCTAAGAAAGCTCAGGAGGGAGAAATTAAAACAATTAGTAGTAATTACCACCAAAATTATGGTACTGAATAGGACAGTGCCTAATAATGAGAGGTCACAATTAGTAATGCGCCCTTCTGCATGCTCATTTGTCTTCTCAGTGTTCTAGTCATTTGTGTTGTCCTTCTGCACAGCAGGATGCCCAGTGCCACACTCCTTTCCCTTTTATGAAAAGTTCACAATAAACAAGGGTCCAACATGTTCAGAGCAGCAGTTTGTGCCTTTGGAGGACTTGGAATAATATGGGCTTTACTTTCAGTCCCTTTGTAAAGAACTTTTACTGCATCTGAGCTTCATTGTCTTTCAGTTTATATGTTACAAGGGAATGCAGCTAAAACATGAGCAAAACTGCATTAATTTATATTTTTACCCAAATAAATGGAACCAGAATAAACTTCCCATTCCTCTTTAGGCACATAGGCTTTGTGCACAATAGAGAGGTTTATCAGTGGAATTTACAGAGGGAGCTAATTCATAGGATTGTTTGGGCTGGAAGGGACTTTAAAGACCCAGTTGTATCTAGTTCCCACACCTCACGATGGGCAAGGACATCTTCCACAAGACCAGCTTGCTCTAAGCCCTACCCAACCCAGCCTTGAACACTTTCAGAGATGAGGCATCTACCCCCTCTCTGGGGAACCTCATCACCCTCATTGTTAAAAATTTCTTCCTTCTATCTAAATCTGATCTCTGCTAATTTAAAGCTGTCACCTCTTATCCTATTGCTGCACACCCTTGTAAAATGTCCCTCTCTGGCTTTTATGTAGACCTCCTTATTCAAGTTAGTGATGGGGCCAATAAAGCTAGGACAGAAATAAACCCTCTTAGTGACACCACAATATAAAACTGCTTGCACAACAGTAGCATCCACACAAGAATTTTTATCAAACTAGCCATCCTGATAATTTAATGTACTCATTTTGGGGACTTAAAACTTGAAACCCAGGATTTCCTCAAAAGGTCACCTACACCATGTGCCTACTCCAATATATTTTTACAGATTCATATTAATTCTGCAATTTGTACTGTTGGTCCAACAACAAAACAGCACAAAGGCATTTTGTTACTTAAGGCTTCTTAATCAAAAAAAAGGCATTTTGGGTCAACACTTGTCTGCTTAATCAAAATGTTTTCTTTCAGCACAAATATGAAAGCACACTTCAAAAAGTAACATTAAAATGATAAATTACATTATTCTATTCCAGAAAATTCATAACACATTTTAGCAACTCTATTTAAGCCATTTTTCACAGCCTGATCTCATTCAAATCAATACTGTCTTGAAGGACATTTTGATTTCAACATCATAGCATTTTCTAAATGAAAAGTATTAAAAAAAAGTTGCCATAGCTAAAAGCAGACATAGCATTAATAAAAACACCACAATGAGCAGAGTGTATTATGTTGTTTATAATCTAGAGATAACAATAAAATTTTTAAAAAATCTAAAAGTCCAAGAAAAGTTTTCGGGAATTGTTATCTAACATGGCATAGACAAAAAACTTACTTCTTTCCTCTTATAGATCCATAAGAGGCAATTCAATCACCTCCCTTCTGGAGGCTGCAGCCTTCATCAGAGGGCTGGCAAAGTAGGCTGTCAGAGCACTCTAATTTACTTCAGGAAAAATCAATTAAGATAGCTTAAGTGACTTTAACTGGGAAATTGCTGGGGACAGTAATCACCACTACAGACAGTGATGAGTAGACGAGAATGGCAACTTTTTTCATCAACATATTTGTACCAAAGTGGGCATCTCTCCATTGGTTCAGCATCTGAGCCAAAGCCCTCTCAAGTCAACAAAATTTCCAGAATTAAAAATGTAGAATTAACAATTAGCCCATTTTCAATATTGCTGACAAAAGGCTAGGAAACAATACTTCTCAAAGTATTTCTTTGTCATATTTTTATACACATACACATACCTGCATACATACATACACTCATACATATATATATGTATGTGTATATATACATAAAAATTATGTATATGTGTATATGTATATGTATATGTAGATGTAGATGTAGATGTAGATGTAGATGCAGATGTAGATGCAGATGTAGATGTAGATGTATACACACACATATATAATTGCCCAGGCACTCTTGTGATGGAGTGAAAGAGATTGAAGGAGAATGTCGTGATAAAGTCAACATTGCGTGTCTGAATCACTACTACAGAAAACAATAAATGTCACTCTGCTGCTTCTGCCACTTCAGCACCACTTCAAAGGTCACTAATTCCTTGAGAAGCTGCCATAAATAGCCTGCATCTTATTCAGAAATGTTCTGCCAAAATATTAACTCAGAGTTGCCTTGTATTTTCACCTTCAGTCATCAATACTTTAGACAATCCTTTGCTAGAACATGCTTTCCATCTTAACACCTTATTAATTCCATGGCTACATCTTCCCCCATACTCCCACAGTATTTGCAGGACTCCCACTGAAGTTTCACTGACACCAAGAAATGGAAAACATTCTTCCCAGATGCAAAACTCTCTTTGTAGCAATGTAGCTTCTGTTGACAGAGCTGTGCTTCTGCCTAAGAGTTAAGCTACACCTGCAAAGATATTTTTTGGTTATTTTTGTGTCCACACTAGTGCTATCAACAGTATTAAAATGATTAAAATGATGGAGAGGGAAAAAAATTTACATCCAAACCCAGTATTTCAGTAGGAACAGAGTTTTTCCCTGTGAGACATGGCCTCTGTTAAGCAGCAGCTTTGACTCTGCCTCTCTTGCACAGCAGCCTTGATGAGAAACACAAGAAGTGTCTCAGGTGAGCATTACTACAAATAGGGCACCTTGTAGCATCTTTTGCTACATGAAACAGCCTGTGCACTTGAGGAAATGAAAAATCTCAGGAGAGACAAGACTGGTGCTTTTGCACATATAGCAGCTGAATTATGTGTCTGAACAGGAAGTGCATGTATGTGTGTACATGCAAGAACCAGAGAGAGAGAAAGCAGGGGGGTGAAGGTATCATCTCCTCAAGCCTTAGAGCAGTCAGGCAGTGAACACTGCAGATGTTGCAGCACTGGAATCCAGCTAAACTCCCTTCAGCTGCAGAAACCTCCCCCATCTGCTGCCTGTTGGAACTGCTGTACAAACAGAAGGGCTGTCTTCCACACATCACTGCTCTCTGACCTCTGTGGCTAAAGATGACTCTACAGCAAAAGCTTCCAAAGATTATGGAGGATGTTTTCAAAAATCCAAAATCCTGACATACCCTGAAAAGCTTTACTGCGCAGCACAGTAAACACTGAGCTGGAATAAGTGAAGGGCTTTGCTTCAGGACAAATACTGTGAGTAAAGGAAAAGTCAGAAGAAAGCAGCCATTTAGAAACTATATTATTAGGTGTAGACATATTTTCAGAATATAATGAAATAAGTATATGGGTTCCATATCCTCAGTAGAGCAAATGTGAACCTCTTTGGTTCAGAAATATAAAGGCTTAGAAAAAATCTCAGAACCCATTGGATGAACCAGGTACCAAATAAATACACTCAAAAAAAAAAAAAGCATTGAAGTTGCTTCTTTGAAACATTTCACCCAGTCTTTTCATGCTTGCAAAAATTCCTAGCACTAGAAATAATCTAGGGGATAAAAACAAGACATAAACCCTAAAAAGTATGTTACCCAAGGGATGAATACTGTAATTATCTGAAATCTGTTATGGTACTTAATAATGTGTGGCCTACCTGGAATCAATAGGACTAACTCAGCAGGCAGGCAGAAAAATCTGTACCTTAATTTCTTTTCTTAAATTAAAAGGCTCACTTTATGTAAAATTTTCAAGGTCCTGGTAATCTTCAGACTTACGCTTGGGTTTTTCATTTTCTTCTGCTACTGAGCAAAGTCTTGTTTTCAAATTGGCAGCTTTTTACTGTTGCCTCAATGAATGATTGCAGCAACTTGAAGCCTGCAATGAAAACAGCAGCAGTTTAGGTGCAAAGCAAAATACGAGTAACAAGTAAATGTATCATGTAATTTCCACTGCTGTACAGCCTCTCCCCTACTAAAGGTCCTTTTACACACCCTTTGTCCCACAATAAATGACATATTTTCTTTTTCCTAGGTCTTCAAGGAGTGCTGCTAAGGTTCAAGGTGCAACAGTATCATAGTGGAAATATTTATGCTAATTTCTCAAAATTATCAAGTTCCTATTAAAAATATCTTCACATGCATATATTTCCATTATATTTTGTTCTATTTCTCCTACTGAAGCTGGTTAAGCTACTGGAAAAATTTGTTGAACAAGCGGAAAAGGTTAAAAGCATTTTTTTAGAGCTCATCCCTGTATTCAGCTTTGGTATCTGAGTTTTGCTGACTCAGTTTTGCTGAATGAGTGGCTAACTTGAAACTTTTCAGCCAGTGATTAGTCACAGGTAAGACCTTTATACAGTTGAGTCAGCTCTCACTTACTAAGATTCAGAAAGTTCTGAACATTGACATCTTCTGTTCAGATTAGTCTCAATATCCCTGAGCTAGGCAGCTAAGCCCTCTGTGCAATACGGTAAGCATTTTGGACCAGCATCTACAGCTCTACTGCAGATGTCAGCCAGAAGAAAAAGAAATGTCTTAAATCTCACCTCAAGGTATTTCTGAGAACACAAAGAGCTTTTACTAATTCAGATATTTTTGTGTCTCCTTGTGATAGTCAAGGGTGGGAACGTTGTGCCAACATACACACCAGAAGAAAACTGGCTGCAACTGATGACCCAGCCTAGGTGGGGAAGGGATAGTGAAGACATCTGCTCCAATTTCCTAATTCAAAATATTTCATGTGTTGCATAAAGAAGCCTTGGAGAAGGATGCAAGCCCATGTCTCCCTTTACCCAAGCAAATACAAGTCTCATTAGGCAAGAGACTCCTGCTGTGGCTTGCTTTGTTTCTGGTTCAATAACTCTTGCTGCAGAGTTGCCCACAGATCTAATCCTCTTGGAATTGTAGGAGATGGAGTCCAAGGAGGAGACCATCAAGACCCTGCAGACATTGCTGACATTTCCCCAGCTCACATAAGTGCTTCTGAGAACTCAGCACAAGGCCCTGAAAATTGACTCAGAGATCATTAGGGAGCCAGTAAAGCACCTGGTACTTGGATTGATGTTTTCTGAGAACTGCTGCAAAGGAAGCAGGTGGTTGCATCTGCCAGCTGCAGTTTTTCTACATTCTGCTTTGAAGCCAGGATGGATGTTGTTCCAATAATCGAGTATGCAGGCTGCAGAGGAATATGACTGGGATAGGTCCTAACAAGAAATGGATGCATTGCTCGTGCAGGTAGTGGGTCCAATGTCAGCTGGGCTTATAGACAATCCAATCTCTTGCAGGCTCCTCTGAAGTGCAATGCAGTTAATATTGCAAATAAACTGAGATTCTGGTTGCACAGCAAGAGGAATGTGTCCAACTGGCAGAGAGAATAAATACTTCTCCAAACAGGCAGTAATCAGTTAACATCACTCTAAAACAAACATTGAGAAAGCACAGCACTTTAGCAATTAAAGGTCCAAATTTGCAAAATTAATTAGTGTTTCCCACAGCACAGCACTCTACTTATGAACAGCTCTATTGTAAATGTATGATGCTCTAATATGAAAAGAGAGCATTCTTATGTTAATTATCTAATTAACTAATCTGGGCACAATTACCAGCTGAAACAGCACAGCATTACACTCTCTTCCTTCTTCCCTTCCGGATTGAAGATTGCCTTTAAATACGTACTTTGGAGTGGCAGGGGACTCTGGTGACAGGGCTTGCTACCATGTTAAGCAGACCTCGGTGCCAGCAGAAGTTCCAGTGAGTGGGCACTGAAGCAAGAGAGGCAGTAATATCTCTGGCACGTAATTTAGGAGGGGTAAAGTTAATCTCACCCCTAAAGCTAGCCAGCCCTCCAGGGAAGCCATCCTTGTCACTCTACAGAAAGTCAGCGTGAAATGCTCAAGAATACAGTTGTCTGTTTCTCTGTCTTTTGGAAACCCAACACCACTTCACCAGACCTTCCTGAGAGCAGTATTTTCTGAAGGATGGGTCAGTGGCTATTTCAGAGCTCTGAAAATAGAGAGTCTCTTTCATTTCTGCTTTGCTGCCAGTGTATCTATTGACTTCACTAAAGTTTACTGTGGCATGAAGGGGATTAGTGAACTGCCTGCAGATCTCTGATAAAAACTTACCAGAGACAAGAACATTTGCTGAAAAAGTCTAAATCAGCCTCAGAGGATGGCTCAGACAATGCCTCAAAATAGTAAATCAGATAACATCACAACAATTCTAAACCAGAGGTAGAAATGAAAGAAGAATATTCATTTCAATATTTTCACGTTTGTACATTTCTACATCTGCATCACATGGCCTTTTTTATGGAGGAATTTCTGTTTGTGTTCAGCAATAAAAAAGGGCAGAAAAAGGAAACATAAGCTGAGACTAACAAGTTCTATACAAAATTTTACAAAATGTTGAACAATTCAAAACACTTTATTTTGGGATGTTTTTCTTTTAGAGTTCAGTTTGTCTGCTAGTTTAGGATTTTCCATTAAGAAATTTTGGGTAGATCAACTGTAATGTTCCATCTCTTCCCCTCATTCAATGCCCTCTGACAGGGAAAGGAGTGGTAGTCACACAGCTTTGCCTATGCAGCATAAGGCTCATTTTGAGACCATGCTGATCTACTATACATTATAGAATTACAAAAAAACTTTGTGTTGGAAAGAACAGGAGTGGTTAATCTAATCCAATACCAGCAAGATCTGCTGCACTAAATCTGCTTGCTCTGGACTTGGCCTCTTGAGTTCTGAGCATCTCCAAGGATGGAGACTCTAGCACTTCTCCAGCCAATCTACTCCACCTTTTCCTGCTCTTCCAGTGAAAAAAAATTCTTAATAGTTAACTGGAATTTCCTGTCTTCCAAGCCATGTCTGTTGCCTTTAGACCTTTCACTGTGAATATCTCATAAGAATCTGGATTCATCTTCCCTACAGCTTCCCAGTAGGTAGCTGCAGGCAGCCAGGAGACCTCCCTTCAGCTGCTCCTTCTCCAGGCTAAAATAAACCAGCTGCCTCTGCTTCTCCTTATACAGCACTCCCTCCAGCCCCCCACTGCCCTGGTGAACCCTACCTTGGACTCATTCTGCATGGGTGATACCATTCTTGTGCTGAGAAAGAAAGAACTGGACTCAGTGCTCCCACTTACCCCTGCCCAGTGCCATGTCATGGGGAATGGTCAGTCCTGCTGGGTGATGACTGCACTTCTGCCAGGCAGCTTCACAGAGATGCTCTGGGTTAGGAAGGTTGAAGCACTTTGGTGGAGAGGTTCTGAAAATCCTGAGCTAATACTGAGGCTGGCCTAACCTTCACAAAGTAGGTGTGTAGCAGGCCAATGCCAGCTGTCCCTGCTGCACAAATTGTCATGCAGGTCTGTGCAGATCCTCAGAGGGCTGCAGTCACAGGCACCCAGTCCCTGCGCATAAGACCCCAAAAAGTAGATCTACATGGACCAGCAAAGACTTTGCCCAGCAACTGAGAATTCCAGACTGATCTCTGCTTCATCCCAGCACAGTTCACAGCATATCCCAAGTGAATAAAGCCCACAGGGAGAAAGAATGAACCATCTCAGCAGTAGCATTGCACTGATGAAACTTCTAACACAAGCAGCCAAAACTGCCTTGCCCACTCTCAGATCCAAGAGGCCCTGCGTTTGCCCATACTCTGAGTACAGACACAACCACAGCCTGAGACTGTGAGCAGCTCATGTGCAATGCAGGGGGAGGGGAAAAAGGCTAAACAAGAAAAGAAGATAAAAGAGAAAGAGAGAGGAGATGATTCCCAGACACCATCACTAGGTCATGTGTCCTCCGGCATGTGCTGTGTAAGTCAGCCCTTATTTAAAAATCTCTCTTAGTTCTCTTGTTAACTTGCTCATAGAGGGTAATCCTGTGAATGATGTGCTTCTGGCATAACAGCTAAGCTAGGAAAGGACTTACCACATTATATATCCTTGTGGAAGGAAAGGGAACTGATTCTTCCAAGACCTTAAAATACAGTGCTGGGCATCTATTAATAGCTTTTGTCAAAGTGAATCATCATCGTCTTGTCTTAAACAATGACTCATGAATTAGCCACACAAATTATTGCATCTACTGACCCCTATAAGCAGAAATTAAAAAGAAAAAAATGAACACACATAAAAACCCAAAAAAACAAGAGACCCAAACAAAATCCAAACAAAAAAAACTACATAAGCCATATAAAGTTCCATCATATCAATGATTAACCATTATTGACTAATAGGATGACAAAAAGAACTGCCTACATTTTCTGTGGAATAAAGCAGCGTGCCTAACATTTCCATGTGTTTCATTTGAGCCTTGTGTGCTTTGTATAAATCTGTGAGAACCCTTCTGAAACTATCCAGCTGCCTCAAAAGGTACCATGAGATGCTCTGGGTACCTTTACTACACTATTTCTAATGCATGGCTTTGGGGTAGTAGAGCCTTTTATTACAAGCTGCAATAAGGCTAGACACCTACCAGTTCTCCAGTCAAATCAAAGTCAAAACCTCAAATCCCAACTCTTTCACAACACACCAGGGCTCCAGTGTTCATGGTGGCCTCCAAACAGGATGAGAATCATTGTCCTGCCTCATGAGAGATTGTTGTACTAAGAATCTTAGGGAATGCTTTGTAATATGTCTTCATTTCAGGAAAATTCTCTTCTTTTCTAAGAAACAGTCACAAGTGCTTTAGGAGCACAGCCCCCAAGTTTCAGTCATATTTACAATAATTTGCCAAATCAAGTTTTCAATCTAGAGGCACCAGAATGCAGCTGCATGACCCAACTGGATTTTACCACTGTGCAGAGCCTTTGGAGCTCCACTAAGGACACCACAGAGTCCAGTAAGGCATCTACTGACAGGAAGCCTGTTTTTTGTCTCAAATAAGCCATTTCAGAATTTTTTCTTATCCATGCAATTATGGAAAATATGTGGAAAAACAGCGCCCTGTGACTTACATTACAAATTGCTATTAAGCAATAATCTTCGAATTTTGCCATGTGAGTGCAAACTTTTTGTCATCAATCCAGAGGAAANACAGAGTCCAGTAAGGCATCTACTGACAGGAAGCCTGTTTTTTGTCTCAAATAAGCCATTTCAGAATTTTTTCTTATCCATGCAATTATGGAAAATATGTGGAAAAACAGCGCCCNTATATAAGAGACACTCATGACCTGCTTATGGATATTCCACTATCTGGAAGAAAAAGACACCATGCAGCATTAATCAAACATTCAATTTTCTGGTTTATTTCTTGAGTACAAGTCTCGATGATGGGTTTTTTGGTTTTTTTTTTTGGAAAGATCTTCATGAAATAAGTTGTGAAAGTACTGAAGTTCATAATCTTTTGGGACCTCTAAGTGAGTGTTTCCAAATTCCATATGTTAATACAGCTATAGAATTTGTTACAAATATTATTAGTTTGTGCCAGAAAGTTTATAACAAGATGCTGGCTGGCTACCAAACCACTAACTGTCTAGGACTGGCTTAGGGACAATTCAGTGTGCTATTCAATGGAAGAGTATGTGGCCTATGGAAGCCTGTAAGACTCACTTCACGTTGTAGTTTACTCTCTCAGTGATCCTGCTTGGCAGCTCTCTGCTCAGCATGGAACCCCACCCAGGCCAGTTATGCTGAACCCAGGCTGTCATCTGAGCCATTGACTCTCCTTTTTGCCTCAGATGGTCTCAAATTGCATTCAGACTCTCCATTTAGAAATAAAGGCAAATGGTGTGCACAGACATCACCCTTTATACAGGATGGGGTGCTGATGCCTTGCTCTCATTCAGCAAGCAATTATAAAGGCTGCATTTAGTGGTAAAGCTGAACTTTTGGTAATGCTCACTGATACTTCATTTTAGGGTTTGGGTTTTTCTCCTTTTTCTGGGAGGAAGATCAATACCATACTTCCTTCCTCCATATTGACTTTAATCCCAAAATACTTTCCAGTTTCAACATATGTTTATAGAATTTTTTTCAATATGTTCCTGAGCCAGGGGAATAACAGAAGCACTGTAGTGTAATGTGCAAAGCATCACTGCATTTAAATTGAGGCGGGGAAGCAGTGAATATTGCCTTTACCTGGAACTACAAGGGTAATTAAAATAACTGGATCACCAGGTTAATTATGACCTAGGAAGATTGTTACTGAGTCCAAATGATCAGATCCCTCTTTTAAGATTGTCCACATAAAGAACCTTTTTGTATAAAAAAGATACTGGTACTTTTCACATTTCAAAAAAAAATAGATATGCAGACCCAAACAAGGTGCTTCTGGACTCAGAGGAGATATCTGTGCATGCTGACTCCTCATGTAAGTCAAGGATTTTATTTTTGTACAATTCTGTTTCCTTGAACTATTAGCCCTCCTACCCATCCCCCAAATGTTCTTCTTTGATTTAAGATTACAGCTGAGTTAGTTTCAGGATTATCTTACAGCACAGGGCAAAAACTGTGTCAAGGACCCAAAGACTGCATAGGAGGCTGCTATTGATGAGTTATCATATAACCAACATAAAGAGGCTGTGCATTTTGCCTTTTCCTCCTACCTTTGAGTATTGTCTTATCTGGCTTTCCAGAGGTTTCATGGAACATTCTCCTAATTCAAAACTATTCCCTTAATTTTTCTTTGACATCTGACACACTGTTTATGCCAAGGACTCTACTGAACTTGAACACCTTTAAGCCTAATGAAGATTTTCTACGAATCTTAAGTTTTGAGATGCAAGCCAGGGATGTCATGGACTGAAATGAGCAAAATAACTACCAAGACCTCAACATTCCTATCATTCAACATGTTAACTTTCAGCAGCCAGGGGGGAGAGAATACAGCAAACCACATTCAGAGTACTCACCTGCCTCTTTTGTCTCCCCTGTTAAGTGAAATTTACTGTAATTCTTGTAGTTTGGATACTACAGGAATAACAGTGACTTTAAAATATACATGTTCACCAGAGATGTTAATCACTAAACTTTTTTGTTTCTATTTCACTAACATTTGCACAACAGATGAATACATTCATGGATTAGTGGTGTTCTTTACTGGTGTTTAAGCCATATGGTGATATTGATATTTTAGAACCAAAATGAGGCAATAATCAAGACAGAATTTATTGCATCTCATCTTAAAGTAGCAATTCTCAATCCCTAACAATGCAGGGGACCTCCTAGGGAAGGAGAGAAACCTTGTAAATGTTACTTCTACCTTGTTCATCTCCATCACTGAATGCTTCCTCCATTCTCACAGTCCTGGGAGGAGAGTGTGTTTATTTTATGTCAGTGGAAATATGGGAATTAGATCGAGTAGATGAGAAAGGGTTTGAAGGCAGTATCTGCTTGCATGGTGGCAATTATCTGTTTGGATTGCTTTGATTACTCTTCTTTCTTATTCCTGGGAAATGGAGAGTTGAAGCATTGCAACCAGCTGAATTTGTACAATCAGCCAGAACTGCAGAAAAATTTGCTCTTTCTTTTTGTGGAGTTTCCCAGGCCCTTCAGCTCAGGCAAGGCCACTTTTAGATCTAGATGTGAGAAGCTGGGTTGTGAGGGAGAGAAGATTTCTGCAGCTAGAAGTAGCAAGAGATCAGGGTAATCTTGCCTGGGAGAGACGCAGGTCCTAAATACAGACATCATAAGCGAGCTTCACTCAAGGGGTGCTGTAAACTCACAATAAAAGGTATTTGCAGGATTCAGGAGTAAACATAGCCATCTTTGGTGTCAGGATAACTGGAGACACAGTAAAGCATACTGTGTTTGTCTCTGTCAGAGCCAGGGAGCTGCAGACAGGGCCAGAACAAGAGCACCAACATGGGTGAGGAAAACCAGCAGGATGGAGTCAAAATTAATACACCAAAAAAAGGATTGGCTGGTGGACATCATGTAAAATGAGGAAAATGCTAACTTTGAAAGTCACAGTGAATGTCTGGCAGTGGCAGGAGTGCTTTCATGGCACCAGCTTTTGGGGATGGCCTTTATACCATTTGTACTATGCAATGGACATTCATACTCTATTCAAGTATTCCTTCCTCATTGCCTTCTTAAAATCCATTGTTTCTCCTAATAGACAGGAAGATACCTTCTGGTGTGTATCCAGCAGTCGTGTGGTTTTTCCAGCTGTTTCAATAATGAGCAAACAGCAATAGGGGTAGGCCTGTGACAGCTACTGCCTCAAGTGACCTGGGGCATGCAGGTTGTACAAGGCTGTGCCAACGATATTTTTCTTCCCACTTTTCCAGTCCTAATATCTGGTAAATCCACATCTGAGATAAATAGCAGAAATACTGCGATAAAAACAATTCTCTGTACCAGAGTGATAAAGAAATCAGTGGAATATCTATTTTTCTTCATAATTCTTTTCATCTTTATTTCCAATTCTAAATAAATAAATTTTTAAAGATACCCTTTAAATTTATGAAGTCTTTTTTATTTAATTCAGCCTTGAAATAGTTAAATAGATATTTATTTGATTCATCATGGCTCTGCAGCCCATCATCATCCAAAGAAAACTTTCCCTTCTAGGAGAGGGGAAGTTTATGTAGCTGCAGTCTTGAATTACATTGATTCAGTCCTGAGGCAATACAGATGCCAATTATATGATACACATACCATACATCTTCAAATTCTCTGTAAAACAATCCCTGAGAAATCGTTGTTATTATCATTCTAGGCAGGCACTGAAAATATGGCCAGCACTGTTCCTTACCTGTTGATACAAAACTTTTGATACGTCTGGTAACAGCCTCATTGTTTCTGTGTATTAGTTATGGTACAGCAACCATGGATTGGCCTGTAAAAGGACTTTAGTTTCTTTACTAAGAACCTGTCAATCTATCTGCTTCTATACCATAACATTTGAGATGTTAAAGCAACTTCTGATTTTCCTCTTCTTTTTCTCTTTACATTACAACTTCTTTTTACCCTCTGGGTTTTCACTAAATTCTTTGTGATCGGTAAGTGCTAACTACTCTTATGCAAAGAGCTAAAAAAATAATAATAAAAAAATCATTGTAAAGAAACAGAATTTTTATTCAAAGTCAAAAAAATTCTTATAAAGACATAAAATTTTTGTCCTTCAGACTGTAGAGTCTGATCAATAGAAAACTAACCAAGACAATTTCAGTTGGTTGAGGCTTCATATAACAATCATGGTTGATCGCTTACAAAAACTTCCTGTTAGAAAAAAAATACTAATAGAGCATTAAACCTATGTGAATGAAGTTAGCAGACACATAAATGTACAGGCATATTCTCAATGTTCTCAAGTCTCAAAGGTTCACTTCGAACCTTGTCAAAATATTAGTCTGAAGAGATTATTGATCATCCTAACCTATGACCAATACCAATAACTAGATGTAAACAATGCTCTTCTAATGAAAATGTCTCAAGCTTCCCTTCCTTCCAACATTCCAACTTGGTTCAAGTAATCTCAGACGTAAACCTCTACAAACCAGGAGCCTGGCCATGCCTGAGGAATAAATGCAGGACGTGGCAGCACATCTCCACTATCACCAGGAGGGATCCCACAAGCACACAGCCTTGGAGGTGTATGACCATGGAACCTTCTTTCCACACTGAAACCACCCTTGTGAAACCAAGTCATCACTATTTTCCAGGGAAAACTCAAAGTAATAAAGTACAGGACAGTAATGTTCAGGCACCAGTAGGAGAGCACTTTTCACTCCTCAAAATATTACACCATTGGTCTCTTAATCCTGCTACTTAAAAGAGATATCAACCTTCAACACGAGCCTGGAAATAAAAATCACTAGTTCTACTTGTTATTTGAAAACCATGGATTCACTAGAGATAGAAGGTTTATACCACATTATAACTTTCCCCACTGCCTACCACATGCTTCCTATTGCTTTTTGACCATGGACAATGCTGGCTCTCTATTCCAGCACTCAACATTTCTTCTTAGTCACTGATGAAATAATGTCAGGCTCACCTGAAAATCACACTGACTACAAGAAGATAGACTGAGGTTTGATTCCAGCACACATTTATGCATAGGACTACCTAAAACAGAGGAAAAGGAGACTTTCACATTAGGAAAGCTTCCTGTACCATGGCTCTGAATAAAAGAATGGGTGTCTTATCATGAAAATAATTGAGAACTATAAACAAAAAAATCACTTCATTCAAAGCTTCATGATATTAATATTCTAGGGATTTGTATTGTGTTCAAGGTAACAGAATTAGTACAATCTTTGAAAAGAAAGACTTTTTTTCAAAGGAACAGCTGACTCCATAATGTCCTTTACCAGCAGAAAATACATTGCCATGTGTTAGTGCAAAAAAGGAAGGTAACAGTAATAAAGCTGGATAAAAGGGGTCATCAACATTAGTAGGCTTTCTAAAAAAACTCCTATTGTTACTTACAAGATATCTGATATGGGAACTAATGTAGGATAAAACTCTGAGGTTAGTCCATGTTATGCAACAGAAGAAATCACAGAGTGACAAATACCAACATAGAAGGATGCTTTTTAGACCCTATTCCAAAGCACTCTGTTAAAAACTACATAAGCTAATTCACACTTTAAAATCTAATCATTTGGTTCATTCCCTCTGTCTGTTTCAGCCAGGGTATTTGTAAGATGTCTACCCACTGTTAAATTGGTAGCCTTCTCTGAGGAAAATTGATCATTGTCATGACTACTACTTTTCCTTTATCATTCAGGGAACAAGTAATTCTGAATTGCATTATGGTAGGCTTTCTGATTTGAATTTTATTTTCTGGTTGTCTTTGCTTTTCGTCTGCTGTCATGTCTTTTCCTGGGGATATATTTTGCCACTTGGGAAATTCTGAGGAGATAAAACACTGTGCAATTCAAAATTCTTAACAGTCCAGAGCATGTGTGTTTGCATTTGTGGAGGTTCTGTATTTATTCTCTGTCTCCCTGGAAAACCTCCTAGCTTTTTATTTCTAGCTCATCTGTGGCACTTCATTTGTAACATGCTACAGGCTTCCAAAGACAGACACAACACAAAAAGGGAGAGGGAAAATGCTGAGTTCATCACCATAAATTATTGATGTTTCTTCTACTTAACTTAGTCATCAGGATTCATTGTTAATGAGGTGTGGATTTTAGTTTTAAATTTGCCATGAAACCAGATGATTTTTAAGGTTGCTTCCAACCCAAACCATTCTGTGATTCTGTGTAGCACTGCAGGCATTCAATTTGAAGCACTGCATTAAAGAGGATTTCTCCCAGTGTGTGTCTCTGGTTCCATTTTCTGCAGTAGGTCTCTGCAACTGTGACTTGGCAGGCACTGGTGGTATTTATCCAAAGCACAGAATGCAATAGGAAACAGAAAGACAAGAGGAAGATTTTTATTATGTAACTGATAAAATGCAGAAACAGATGCTGTGCGACTGCTCTGGAATTAGTTGATTTATTTAAAGGGTTAATTGACTCATTGTATTCCTGTGGGGTAAACTGGAATTCAGATGAATTGCAGTGATCCAGTGTCTGGGAGCACCAGGAAATCTGCCAACATATACTACTGTTTCCATCTTCCAGTTTGCAACTAGTTTAAATTAGGGTCAGATGCTGCTGCTATTGTTGTTCCTGATGCTAGACTTGCACTGCCTTTAGCAGAAACAGAAGCTGGCTTGTGGGCTGGGGTCAGTACTGGGATATTCTTAGTTAAGCAGCCCAAGTGAAAAAATGGGAGGGAGGTGGGAGTGAGCTTGTTTGGGATTAGCCCAGAAGTTTCCACCAAAGCATGCTAAAAAAAATAAAATGGAATGAAAAAATTGATTCGCTTTAGGGTTTTTCCAGAGGTCTTTGGAAGTGGAACCATCTGGACTGAAACCAGAGGGAGCCTTATCCACAGCTGTGGGAGGATCAGGCACAAACCGGTGCAGAATCTTTTTGAAAACTCCTTTTGGCCCATCGTGTGAGGCTCCACTGGACTGAATGCCATTTTCATGGACCCAAGTGTCCCCTACATAACTACTGGTACAGATATCAGCCCTGGACTATTAGGCAGGAAAAACAGTCCAAAAATTGAGAGTCTAAAGTTCAAATCACCCACCACTCCAGGAACCTGGGAAACCTGCATTTTCTGATTGTGTCACAGCTCCTTATCTGTGGGTTGATACTTGCAGGTCACTGCCTCAAAGATCTTTTGCAGAAAGAAATACATGATAGCTTATACAATAGGTACCAGATCGAATGAGTGGCTAAGACAGACATCCATGAACATTCTGGGATTTTTTTCATCCTAAGTCAGGTAAACTAGCAATGAATATGGCCAGCTCTGATAAACAGTAAACAGGAGAAGAGAAAAAAAGAAAAAAAAAACCACTTAGAGAGTTGTTCCTAAAAATGTAAAATGTATTTTAATTATGAAGGGGAATTAATTTTAGATTGACTGAGGAAAATCTCATGGGGCATTCAGCCAACTCATCCATCTCCCATCACCAGAGAATTTCAGCTTTACAAACAGCCCTGTAACATACCACTTCTTGGGATCTCCTCTGAATACCGAGCTTATTATCTTTTGACTCCTTCATTATCTGTCACTGATATAAAATGCAGCATGTACTCCTAAGGAAATTAAATGCTGAAGAAAAAAACGTATTAGGCTATCTAATCACCCTTCCCCTCCCCTTTCCAGGGTTTCTCCCTACTGTGTCATCTTCGTCCTTCAGCCACACACAAAACCCTGTCAGCTTTGCAACTGCTCTTTCCCTTTCTGTTCCTCCATCTCCTGTCACTTTGTTCCTTAAATTAAAAATAAGTAGCAATATCTGAATTCACCTGTCTGGGACAGTGTCAGGTGAGTGAGGACATGATGCTATTCAGACAGTGTATGGTCACTATCAGCCAAAAGGGCTGGATGCTCTTCATCCTGGTCTCCAGAGGTGTGATTAAAAATCATAGTCCAAGCTAACAAAAAATCCACACATGGCTCCTTGGTGTTCTGTCCCAATGTTGATTCCAGTGCTCAGGTTCAGGCTCTGCTGTCAATGGAGAGTTTTTGGAGGGTGAGATGTACCCCAGGTTTTACCACTGGCCTGGAAGATGCCTTTGAACAACTCTCTCTACTTCAGTACCTAGCCTTGTATAAAGAGATGCCCTCCATCAGCAACCACTACATGAAGTGCTGGGTGCTGGTAGCAGTGGTAACACCCATAGTACAACATTTTGTAGTCTAGTCCCAGTAGCTTGATATCTGTTAAATGCCTCAGTTTCATTATTTTCTGCATCTTATATTTTTATTATCTTTGCATTGCTCATTTCAGTTCGAATATGTCCCTGTATTGTAAAACCATCTCAAACTCACTGCTGCCTTCACCTGCACACCCATCTCCTGCTGTTTCACCAGCTGCTCCACGAGTAGCACTGCTCCAGAAACCAGATTAATGGGCAGAATGTTTGCTTGGTTTTGCTTTTGTAATACATCTGAAAGCTCACCTCTTTTAGTGGCACAGTCCCATAACACTCTCCTGTGGGTGCCCCCCTTCACCATATTGCAGTGTCCCTAGGGACTTCTCCACACTGCTTGGATATTGCATAGTGCCCTGTGCTGAGTGTCACAGTGCTCTCTAATGGAAATCGAATTGAAAACTGTAAATTGAGAGGTTTCCTGAACAGCAGTCTGGGCGACTTCCAACTATTTTTCATTCAAATTGTTTTAAAAATATGTTTAAAATTTCAGCAGCTGCAGATATCAATAGTAATAAGAAAAATGAAAGAAATCAAAGCCATTAGCATAGTTTCTAACTGAAAGCAAAGTGTCATTTTAAAATAGTGCTATGGAGAGAATAGGGATTTTTGTGTACTGGTAAAGCATAATGGATTTTAGAAGAGGAAAAAAAATTGAAAAAGACAAATAAATTCTCACAAATGAAAAATAAGTAATTAGGAAAAAGTGCACTAAAAAATAGAACTTTAAATACCTTCCAAAAGTTGTGCCATTGAGCTTCTAAAAGTTGAGATAAACTAGACCACTCCGGCTGTGGGGTAGCTACTGACTCCTGCCAGCTGAGGATCTGGAGCAGAATATTTCAGCTTTCTGATGAAATTATAATCGGAGTAGAAAAAGACAAATTGTTCAGTCTTCCTCAATAACACAAGAAATCTTTCATATGGATCCTAAGAAACTGTGTCTAAGAATGTGAAAAGGTGCCAAAATAGTGAGTGAGAACCTTTGCTTTACTCCTTTTCCAGTGCAAGGGTCCTGAGGTGTCTCACAGCCCACGAAGCAAAGCAGCACACTTTGCTCACCCCCTGTACAGCAAACTCGCTGCCAGTGGCTGGCTCAAGGCAGGGCAAGATCCATTAGCAAAGCCCCTGAGAATAAGCCTTGGGCTTTCACATCACACTGATGTGAGTCAAAAACCAAATGGGGTGTTGGGAATAATTTTATGGATATCCCCATCTTGACTAAAAGCATATTTTTGTTAATATATTTATTAATATATATCAAATATTTAAGAACTGCAGATTTAGGGCACAGTTGTGCAGTGATTGATTAGGTTAAAAATAATTTTGCTGTGGTTGGGATGGCCTTAAGCTCTATTTGCAGGGATTCAATTCCAAGTAGAGTAAGACAACTTTTATCACGCATGGCCAATCCTAAATCCCTCTACTTTAAATACTTTTTAATCACTTTGTGTTTCAGCTCCATAGTTGTTGTCCAGTCTGCTGAGATCAGTTGATCCTCTTCTGAGAGTATTTTAATTTACAAACCTTGTAAATTCACACTTAGTGATTATTAATTTTCCTTCTGGTCTAGACAGCTCTGTGTAGGGTGTCTCATTTGAAGATTTTTGTTTTTAATCTCTGTTCATCTCATACTATTAAGCTGTTTTCTTCACCCTGCAGCCAAATCTCGCTATAAGGATCTTGCTATAAGGGAGCCCAGAGTTTATACTTGAAGCATTCATGGAACTGATAAGCTTAAATATAGTTCCCTTGAAAGAGAATACACACCAAAAAAAAGTACATTGAGCTGTAGGATATTGGCTGATTATCCAAAATGTATAAATATTGATGTAGCTTGTTGAGCAATATGTAGGGAAACTGTGAGCAGAAGTTGCAGAAAGCTGCTTTAGAGCAGAAATTCTACCTAGGTAATAAATATGCTGCCATCATACTCTCCTGCTCTCTCTCCCATTCAGTTATTCATGGCTGTTAAATAAAATAAATGGCACATCTTTTATGAAATCAAATCTACATTAATTTTAATATATTTTCACTATTTTACAATTTTCTTATATATATTATAGCTCTTTAATTAGACATGTGGACAACACGGCAGCAGATCAGTTGGATGGTTTGTGAGATTCCAGCTGTCACTTTAATTTCCTCGACCCCCTTTTTGCAATTTAATTTTGCAGATAACTTTTTGAGGCTCCCTGCTACCAGAGCATTCATCCTCAACTCTAGTCCCCAAGTGAAATAAATCTAGGGTGATACCTCAGCCTCTATGCCATGCTTGCAGCATTGCAGTTATGACTGCTCCCAAAATGTAAAGTATATTCAGAAGTTTTTTAGAAAACAGAAAAAATTCTGTAAAAAAATCTTCCATATTTTTTTTTATCAGATATGTGCATAAAAAGCCTCCTAAATTCTCAAATTCGCAAATAATGATTAAAAATATGTTGTCTCCACATTGCCCCAGGTGACAGGGGTGAGAAGAAAGAAAGTAGGAAACCAAAAATTAAAAATTGCTAGCCACTAATATTTCTTTTTTAAACAACAAATTATTAAAGAAATATTTCTCAAAAAGACAATTTCCAAGGAAAAAATTTCAAAACAAAATTTAGTTATACCCTGTTCTGCTCAAGCCGTTTTTTGCTCACTCATCTTTTACCACTCTGTGTCTGCCTTAAATCACAACATGCCAACAGTGGAGATTTGCCTTGTGTTGATTGTTTTATAGACACAGTGCTGAATATAAAAATACACAGCAATAACAACCTCCTGGCCACATGAGATCTGAAATGCCATCTCAGACTGAGACAGAAGGGACCAGAATTGTAGGATTATCATGGAAAGCAAAGCCCTGAGTAGGAAAACAGAAGGGACAGCATAGCTTAGGGTTATCAAACAGTGTGTTATGGGTTGGGTTTGAGCTTTTCAGGCTTGTTTGCAAGCCAGAGATAACCACATAGTTTTGCATCACTAAATCGAACCTTTCAAAGCCAAAATAACTCATAAAGCAGTTAAAGGCCACACATTTGTTTGATGAATTCTGATGAAGGAGAACAAAGGTTAAATCCATACAGTTTGCTTTGCTATTTTTTTGCTTTTTTGATGACAGAACTGAAGAGTCCTGTTGAATTTAATGATTGAATGAATACATAAGTCAATTTAATATTATATTCCAATGAAATACCATATGCAGATGAAAACAAGATAAGTGCCAATGTCAAGTTCATCTCTGGCCTGCCTCCCCTCTGTTTCCTAAGTCATTACCTAGTATTTATTTACAAGACTGGAGAAAAAAAAATATCTTGGAAAAATAAAGGCTTTGTGCTCAGATTTCAGGCATGAAATGGTGTCCCACTGTGTCGTTTTGGATTTGCCATTTAAAAGCTTACAGTGTGTTTGCTTGAACAGTCCCGTTTTTCAAGAGGAGGAATTTACTTCTTTGGAATCTAACAGTCTCAGAAGAGCTGCTCAGATGTTTTTATTAATTAGTTAATATTTGTGCAATGCTTAAAGTATCAGGCGTTGTATAAATGTTAAGCTATGGAATTTGGTCCAACAATTAAATGGCAATTATAAACAATGAAAAATACATATTTATATATTTGCTAGGAATTTACGTGAGTATGATATATTTGATAACAGCAGAGAGCTCCTAATCTATCTAAAGCCATATAAAGTTTAGGGATGTGGCTAACAGCCTCTTTAAATAACATAGCAAAAGTCATATTTTCCCTAGTGTTTCCATGTTAGCCTTTAAGGCTGCAATTAAAAGCAATTTAAGAACAGAACATAACTTTCACATCTGATTTTCACACACAGTTGCCATCTACCTCTTACACAGGAAAAATAAAAATTTGCCCCTGAAATCATGATAAGTGTGCAAATTAAGGAAAATACAGAGTGCACACACTCAAGTTTGGCTTATAAGCTACAGTCTTGAAAGCTTCCAGCTCATCTGTTGACATTACAAAAGATACAAGTACCAAAGAAGCAGAAGAAATGTTGAGTGCCTTGTTACTTTTCCTGGCTTTTTCTTCTACATATGAATGTCAGACTGCTAATGAAAAGACTCTTAATGAATCAACACTCTCACAACAGTGTCACTAATGAACTACTGGTAACTAGAAAAGGAGACTAAAAATACTGTATCTCCCTTTTAGTGCAGAGTTATCTTATCAATATGCTGTAGCCAGAACTGTTAGACTGAAAAATGCATTTACTTAAGAAAATAACATCATGAAGCAGAACCAGGGTAACAACAACACTTCTGCTGCCAGAACACACTCGTAGTTGGTGGGTGGCTTGTATAACTTGAGCACTTAATTAAGTGTATTTTTCCAATAAATACATTGGACATTAATTTTTACTGGTGACTAAATATCTTCTAAGCAGCTACCCTGTCTCTTAGGCAACCAGGCTAGATTTTAATAACTTGCAGGACAAAAGAGCAACAGGCCAAAAGGGTCTGGTAAGGATGTCAGCATTTCCATTAAATACCTCATTTTAGCACTGAGGAGGGTACTCTTAATTTGAACATTAAAACATGCTGGGGATAGCTTTTGTCCTGGAGAGCTTTTCTGGTTTCTGTTTTTCTAATAAGAGCCATTTGCATCCATTTGGAAGGATCTTAAATGTATGGAGCTTGCAGGGGGGAGGAAAAAAAGCTTAAACAGAGAATAATAATTTAAAAAAGAAGAAAGCACTAAAACAGAGTGGACTTCAGTATTTAAATGTAGTATGATCCTCCATGTTTGACTCAGAGGGGCTGATGCCAGAAGTGAAGCTGAACAAGGATGGCCACAAGGTTGTGTGGGACCTTTGGGGCACAGGTCTGTGCAGTAAAACCTGGAGGTGCTGATTTACAGTGATGCCGTTGTTGGGCTGGGAAACCAGAGGTACAACATGCTGCTTGTGATGCTGGACTAAGGTGGCCCTTTGGAAGAAGAGAATTAAATCAAATCCCTGGTCAGTCTGTAAATCCTAAGGATACAGTGCTCTCTCTTTGGTGGAGTTTGTCTGTTAAGGCACTGTTGTAGGCACTTTCTAATTCCAGCTCAACATAAATTTAAAATAGCCTTCACTTCCTTTGCTAAATATATTTTCAGAAGTTTTATATGTGTTCTGGATCTGCTATGAATCACCCATTCCATATAAGCACATTTCAGGTATAGATGAAAATAGTTCTCATATATTTGGTAGTTTGATATATATTTAAAGCTTGTAAAGTTGTTTGCAACAAAAGCTGTTTTATAACTAAACTACATTATTACTATGAACTCAGCCAATAATATGTGTTTTAAAGCTACCTGGGTACAAGTTTACAGCAGCATTTCAGCCACCATCCACATCTGTAAAAAATAAAACAATAAAAAATAAATAATGTAGGAGAGGCTGTCAAAATTAATTCAGGCAGTTCCATTTTATATACATTTAATTTCCTAGATTTTAAATACTGAAATATTGATTTATATTGTCAAGATATCCTAAATGTACATAGAAATTAGGCTTCAGAGACATTACAGAGTTTCAACCCCCCTCAAACAGTACAGATAATGCAGTTTCTATATAGACATTCTTATTTTCAGGCTTTTTTCCTTTTTTTTTTTATTTTTTCACCTGGATACCTGAGGTTTTCTACAGAGTCTTTTTCATGCTGTGCAGAAAACATGGATGTTTTCTACATGGATGTTTCATCCTTCAGGGTCACATCCAAAATTAGAAGGCCAGGCAGTTACTTGTCACCCAATATTCCAAAAGGGCATAGAAAAGAACTACCCACAGAAAAACCACAGAAGTGCTCTCCTGCAAGAGACTGTGCTTACAGACCTTGTAGTGAAAAGTCCACTGACACATATAGAAAGTTCAGTCCTTTGTCCATCCCTAGAAGAAGCCAGCCACAACATAAGAGGAACTGAAAAACAGAATTTTCTAGGTCATGCACATTTTCTTACTGTTTCTCAAAAAGGCAAGAAAATTATTGGAAACATGTGAAGTGGTAAGTTCATGCAGTCTCCAGCAAGTCCATCCATTGCCTTCTCTACAAGTTTGCTGCTTCTCAAGGGCACTGACTGCCCCCAGCAGCAGTTATGGACACACGGTGGGCCTCAGCTGCAGAATGCATGTGGGGGTTCAGAAGGCATTATGTCTTTATTTCCATGTGTTGCTGGAAAACAGAATCCTGTTCTTCTCATTTCAGAGGAGAGGAGCAGAGGCACTGGGATTGAGGACCTGAAGAGACACTGGTGGCAGCAGCCAGAAGACTGGCAAGCACTCAGCAGGGCTGTGCCTGGGGAGGGCTCTGCTCTGCCCACAGCCAAACCTGCCTTGCAGACTGAAAAACAGAGAGAGCCACTGCGGAGTAGCATTCACCTGGCTACAGCTTTAATTTGGCCAGCTCCATCCAGAGTCACAGTGAGCAAAGTTCCCTGAAGCTCTGGAGCCAAGCAGAGGTTGTGGTGAAGCCTTCCCAGCCATCCAAGGCTTGCCATGCAGCTGAGAATGGCACTGCTTGTCCCCAGGGCAGGCCTTGGGACCTGTGTATGCCAGCTGGAGGGACAGCCAGGCACTGCCCTGGCTATTTGCTTAGTAATGGGAACTCTCACATTGTTTGGCCACATTTTCTGCAGAGTTTCTGCTTCCTTTATTTACTGTCAGAGACTTGATGGCCAATTATATCCTTCAACAGTGAATGGGAACACTGTTCACCCTGTCTACATTCCCTATCAGCACTTAGATATAAAAATCTTATATATGTAAAAAGGAGAAGAGAGTAAGTCCCGTCAAAAATGACATGCTGGGATTTCAGGAGGATCCAACATCTCTAAATGAAACTTGAACAGCTGCTGGATGATATAACCTGAATAAAAGTAATTAAAAGAAAATGAGCTCTGCCCTCTTGTATCCTCCTGACTCATGCCTCATTTTCTACTTCAGGATTTAGGAAAGCAAATGTCTATTTCTGTGTCCATCACCAGAGCGACATCACAGTAAGTTAATTAGAGCACATGACAGAGAGGTGCTATTTTTGCCGTCAAATAAAGATCTTTCTGTTGCATATGAACATTTTTCTTTCTGAAATAGGGAGAGAAACTTCTTAGCTACCCTCTTTCCCAAAGGTGTATAAAAATTATGCTTTTTCTACAGCTTGCAAACTTCACAATTAGAATTGCCAGCCATGGTATATTAAAGAGGATACAGTCAGACTTGACTGATCAAGCTTAATTTAGCCTTATGTTTGTGTTTCTGAAACATGGTAAACAATTTTTTTAGCATGTACATGCTTACATTAAAAAAAAGAAATTCCTTATTTGAATAAAAATGAAATCTACAAACTCATGACCTGTGTATTAATTATGATTTTTATATTCCATATTACATTGCTTCAAAGACAGGCCTAAACACTAACATTTATTTATATGCCTTGATATAGAATATCCCAGGAATTTACCACAGATAAACACTGTTGAAGCTAAAAGCCATATTTCCACTGGAGTTTGGAGTCTGTGTTGTCATGTGGAAGTAGCAATTTTTATTATGTGGAGGCTTCTCTTGATACAGGATCCAGAGTGCCCCTCTGAGATGTTTATTTCCTAGACTGTGTGTTTAAAGCTGTATGCCCAAATTCATATTCAACAGTCTGAAAGCTGCGAGTAAAAACATTATTCAGAAGCAGATACCACTGATCATTCTTCACTATTCAAGCTCTTTTTCCCTTGGCCTTTCCTTACCTTCCTCTCTATGCTCAGAAAGGAGGGCCAGCTGCACCCAAGGAACCAGATCTTCCCTGTAGCTTAATGAGATGTCTTGGTCCATTAGGGGATTCACAGCAAACAAATATCACCAGTAATTTATAAAAGGAGCCATGCATAAGCAGTCATAGGTCAGGCAGCCTGTCAATTTTTTTATGGAGTTAATAGCCCACACTACTCCATCAGTTAGCACTCAGAAAGACTCAGTTCTAGCTTTTGTCTTGATGCCTTACCTACAATCTAGCAGAAGTATTCAAATGAGGCCTTGGATTGTGGTTTCTGTCTGTCTTGATGTCTTGGGGACCCTAGACAGGTGATGGTCACAAGCAAGGGCCCACGTTTTTCTGGCTAGTGATGCAAAAACTTCCAAAAAGGCATTTACAACTGCGAGACCACATTAAAAAACAATAGGGTGAGAGATACAGTATATGGAGAAATGTTGTTAAAATACATGACCAGATGAGGAGAAAAAACAGGACCTTTATGATGGTTTTATGGACTTTCTCAATATATTCCTAAGTGTCATGCAATTTTAACATTTCTCTGACAGGTTAATATGTGCAACTTGTCTCCACGGGATACAATTAAATAGCAACAAAGTGAAGGGAAAAGCATTGCCAATAAATGGTGAGAATTTTTTTTATAAGCACTCTTTCTCTATGGGAACTCTTTATTTAAGTAAAAGGGGGAAAATTGCAACATGTTCATAATTAAAATTAGGCTCACAACAGGCAAACTTTAATTATTGTTTTAACAATGTAACATACATCTCCAGCAATTTTCTTTCCAAAAGTAACATAGATTAAAAAAAAATTCTGGCATTTGTGTTTGATGTCCCTGTGGCTACTACACAGCCCATAGGATTTGTCCAACATCATACACAGGGATAGTCCAGATGAACAAGGCATGGCCATGGTCAGGAGAAAAGGAGTCCAGAGAGCAAGGGATGCAGGAATGTGCCAGTGAAAATCACAAGGCATAGGTGGTATCTGAGCTCTCCTAATGGCAGAAGGACTATTTGCTCTACTAGCCCAGAGATGGGCAGTGCCAGGGCTGCTCCTGAGGGAACTGAGCAATGGAAGCAGTGAGAGGCAGCAAACGAGCAATGCCAGAATTGTAGAGATCATAGTGGTGACAGAGATGCTTAGAGCAAGGGCTGAGACTGAAGAGCCACAGCGCAGAGGGTGCCAGGCAGAATCATGGCCACAGCCACGCAGGGACCACTGGGTGTGGCAGCACAGGAGCCATCCAAAAACCTGCTCCTTTAGTAACCCACCAGAATTGCTCTTGAACACGTCCAGCCATTACCAAACATTAGTGTCCTGAGCAAACTGCTTTCATCAGCTGAGGAGGCATATTTTCCAGGTTCTCCCAGTCAAACCAGCTCCTCTTAATTTCACTCTTTGATGTAAGGGCAATGTGTTTTTAAGAGACATTTCTCAAAGTGGGAAGAGCAGTCATTTGGCACATGAAAGAGAGCAATGGCGTGAGAATAAGAGCACAACATGGAGCAAGAGCAGAAGGAAGACAAAGGCAGCAAAAACAGAAGGCACCTTGGAGTAGAGAAACAATAAACAAAAGGATCCATAGACAAGGGCCCCAGTAAGAGTCCAGGAGACACACTTGGGGCAGTGGAGGAAGTAATAGAGAAGGAAAAGAGTTCCAGTCATAGGCTGGCAAAAAAGCACAGCACTGCCAAAAGCAAGCAGGCGAGTGGCCATCGGGTCGGGGTGGGAAAGGTGGGCTCACAAGAGAGGGCACTGCCCCCTGCAAAGCACAGGGCAGACCCTGTCCTTCACAGGGCTCGAGTGGTAGGGGAAAAGTCTAAGCTGAACTGCTGCCAAGAATATATTTTTAATGTTGAATTTAGATGGGAAAGTAATGAAAAGCAGGAGGAAAATGTTTTAGTACCATTAATTAATTGGTTTCTATATTATATTTAAAGTTCTTGGATGTTTTTTTCAAAGACAATTAACTCAGCTTTATGTTTCTAGTAAATAAAAATCCTCATTTTGAAGCAGTCTCTTTTAAGCTGAGTGGAAGAGGAAATCAGACCCCTAATTCTGACCCCTACTCTGCAAATCACCAATTTTTTCCACAGTAAGATTAAATGCACCGTTGTTGTTCTGCCAGCCCTTAACACAAATTAATGACTTAAATTACCTTTCATCTCACCTTATAAATTCTACCTTGAAGCAGCAGAAAGCCCAAGGGCTCTTGCATAACCAGATGAAGACAAGTTCACTGCCTCAAATCCTTCCCTTCTTGCTCTACTTTACATCAATTCTTTATAAGAAGAGGTCTCCAGGGCTAACAAAGGAGCTGGCCATGCAGCAGAAGGTGCCGTGGGACTTTCCGAGGTAAAAGCCCGTCTCGCGGTGACTCAGTGCACTCCATTAGTCCCAGGAAACGCAGGGCACATCGAATGCAGCAGATGTGCCCTCACTTGCCAGGCTTCAGACAAATGCAATCAAATCTATTTTAATCATCTATGAAATGCAAATGCGTTCCACTTGCGCACCCGCTAGATCCATTGTCTTCCTCACTGAGGCATGCGATAATGCCAATTAAACGCCGTTGCTAACTTAATAGGTGTTCTGATTGCCTATGGGAAATTATCTTTACTTTTTTTATTAGTAGTATTAGTAGTAGTATTATTTCACATTGCAAAGATTTTAAAATGTTTTAATAATTGTGTTGAGGTTTGTTTGTGGTCTCCCTTCCCTCGGCTCAGTGGCCAACACCTACCCAGACTGAGAAGTGAAACCTGTGTTTGCACTTGGAGAAAAACACTGTGTAATTCCAAGTATTAAAAATACCCTTCTCAACTTCTTCTAAATGGCCCTACACAGAAGTGACAGTTGCATTAATCTGCTGGCAATTTCACTCACACACACAGGCTCCCATACATGCACACAGCCCCTTTGTTATTTTGCTAGAAATGGCCAGGCAGCTCTAAAGATGTTTATTCTCAGACCCACAATGAAAAATGTTTGCAGTATGTATGTAGCCTACAAAGTCAAGAATGATAAGCATTTAAATCAGACTGGCCATGCCAAGTCAATATTTCGATATCAGAGGAATTGATTCTTGATTTAGTGCCAGCACTGTGTACTCAATGTACTGCAGAAAAATCCTCGCCCAGTCTTCCTGCCAGCACACTGTTAGGGATGACAAGCATGCCGTTATCTGATAGAGCAGATATTTGTTCCAAAAGACGATTTTCATTTCAAAGACAAAACATGAAAAGAGCTTACTTGTGGGGAAACCAAATACTGTATTCTCCTCTTGATAAATCAAGCTTTAGAGAAATAATGCCAAAGAGAGCAGGATTTTGAAAAGAACTTCTGTAGCTCTTTTCATGCTTTTACAGCTACTCAGCTGGCTTAACTCTGCCAACTAATAATCTTGTGTTTTCCTAAGATATGTTGAGGAAGAGTTTATTTGCAAATAATTATTTAGTGATAAGAATGCATGTATGTTTGCTTTTAAACAGTTCCTACAAAGCTAATTAGAAGGTTTATCATAGAACACAGGGTTCTATATGGTTTATACCTTAAGCTGCTAATTATGGGATTTTCAATAACATCTTTTTCTTTCCTTTACAGAGTACTAAGACAGTATTACTAGACAATAAAAGCTCTGTTTCAGTGAAAAAGGTGAAATTTCTTCATGTCACAGTCTTGTCAGCTCTCCTCATGGCTGAATTTACATAAAAGTAACCAAGTATGAGTAATAACAGACAGGAGAGGGAAACATCTTCATACCCTCTGAGACCAGGGACTAACACAATAGTCCTTTTATACTCTGCAAAGACATCTTTGCTATTTGGCCACAGACCTCCAGATACACTGTCTAATTACAGTTAGCAAGCAGCATGCCCTTGACACAACACAGAATAAATATAACCTGCCCTTTCAAGTGTGTCACTGTGCTCAATGCTTATTTTGTGTCTTCACACTACTAACCAGACCTTATACAGAGAAACTTAACCATGCCTGTTCCCACAAAAATTAAATAGTATCACATTGAATCCTGTTTTATTTTAGCAGGACATCAAGAGGGATTGACACCAAATTTCTACCATCCAGCTACATTAACTGAGTGTCCAAGTAGACTTACTCACAGCTCTTCCTTGGGGCATAATTACCTGCATGCTTTATTTCACTGCCAGTCTTTTATAAAAGTGCAAATATGGAGCATCCGTCTAGTTTCAAAGAAAAGTTAAAGGTAGACTGTAGAGAAAATTAATCATACACATATCAGGACCTTACTGGGATGCAGCCCAATTAAATTCAATACACACATCCACTGTGGAGGCCATTAATAAGCTGCTAACAATTTCTGTATGTCCCTGCTGGGCTCTATACAAAATTTTGCCCCGATAATGAACTCTGCAGGCTTTACAGGTGGGATTTTCAGAAGTGTTCAGCACTGATCCAGATCCACTCTCCTTGAAGTCAGCAGGAATTTTTACCATCAGCGTTAGGGGGGAGGCAGGAAAAGGTCAGCCTTGACTGCTTTTCAAAATCCCACCCCACCAGTCTGCTCAAGCCCCACGCAACACTGACGGTAGAGAAGTTCTGCTGTATTTATAGCACAGAGTAAGGAGTCTTTGTACACAATGAACATCAGATTATGTACTGCAGAAGCACAGAATATTTTTGCATTATTTATCTGTCAAAAGCACCAACCTTCAAAACAATACATAAACCTACACGAATAAACAAATCATTCCTACCCAGGGAGGGTAACCATTTGCACTCACTTGTATAGCCTAGAGACCCAATGCAGCTACTGATCTGGTCTCTTAAATAGAAAAACTATCAAAAACCAGTTGTACATGAGGTTAAGATGCTGAAAAAAAAATCAAATTTAATAGAAAAATTTGAAAACTGCTTGCGAGGATTAAACTCTCTGATAGTCTCTGGGAATCCAGAGGAAGTAATAGCAGTTCCTCTATTAGGTTGTTGATTCAGGCTTCAAATTAATTATAAATTCATAATTAATTATGAAGTGCTACCCCTTGCTCTTCTTTCCTGTGGCCTGAGGAAGAGATAGATTCTCAAAAGCTCAGAGCCAATTTCCATTTTATTTTTAGCCAGTCAATCTCACAAAAGGTCTTACCTACAACTTGAGGACTTGCTCTTTTATATTCCATTCATGTATAGGCTAATCAGCTGGTGCAGTGATCTGTGACACTTAAATAGGAAAGATGCATATAAAAAGCAAAGGCAGAGCAGAAGAGACTCAAATACTCTGCCAGGGCCACGGCAAGGGCAAAGCAAGAAGGGTGTCCACACTCAGCAGCCCCTGCTGTTGTTGTACCTTAAGAAATGGGAGCAGCCCATGGATGAAGGAGGGTGTGGCAGGAGTCTGTGGGGTGGAAAGCCACAGATTGCCAGGGTGTCCTGCAGAGATGGGCACTCATGACCTTGTTTCTCACAGCAGCATTCACCTCCAGCTGGAAGTGGAGGACTCTTTTGCTCCATGGTACAAATCTGATGCACTGAGAGCCAAATCTTCAGAGGATGCTCATAGAGTCATAGAATGGTTTTGGGTTGGAAGGGACCTTAAAAATCATGGGCACCTTCCACTAGACCATGTTGTTAGAGCCTCATCCAGCCTGGTCTTGATGGGTCTTTTGTCCTTGCACCTAAACCATCACACTAAGAATGGCAAGACTTTCATTTCTCTCTGCTGAGTTTCTAGCTATTGTTGGGTTTTAATGTTTATTTATTTTCTAGCCTTTCCACTAGCATACATCTCAGAGGAAGAGGGGTAGTATATACAGCTCAGCAGATTGAAATAATCTTTTGTTTCAGTCATTATTGAAGAATGAAGTGGTTATAGCACAGGTTTTGCTTACAGTTACAAAATCAACACCCAGTATCTAAATAACTTTAGAACTTTCAGTGTCCAGTAAACATTAATCTCTAATTCATTAAGTTTATTCACTTCAGGGTTGCACAGCTTGAAATAAAATACTGTGAATCAGTAGCCTTTTCATAGATGACAGAAACAAAAATTATCTAACCATATGGTATTTCAAACTCACCTGGCATAAATTAATAGTAATTCTGAAGAAGGATAAAGAGGTTTGGATAAGTAACACCCTGGATGGGTGCTAAGAATGAGGAAATGGGCATTCATTTGCCAGGTCTGCCTCCACTTTCCTGTGTAATGGCAAGCAAACCATTTATCTTGTTCTAGTTTTCAAGTTTAAAAGGAATATATTGAGCTTCTTTCACTTGCCTGATCTTCAGAGTAGAAATTGTCTTTAAACATATGCATGTGCAATGTTAAACACAACACAGTCCTGATCCCAATTGGAGCTGGTAGCTGATGCCATAAAATAAAATCAGGAAATAAATCATGATGTGTAAGAAACCCATGTGGTCTGAACCCAATGGCACGTGACCAGAAGATGGCAATATCCAAACCAGAGGACTGAGGCATCCTCATGGGTCACACACATGGCAGTTCCCCCAGGTTACCCCCACCTCCTTCTGTCAGAGATGTGAAACCTCCACCACGGGCTGAAATCACCTTCTGAGCCAGGAGTAGGAGTAGGTAATTTAGTTTCCATGGTAATGCAGTTCTGGACCATTCTTAAACAGAAGCTGCCAAGTATGACAAATGGTAGGTGCTGATTTTTTTATGTGAACAGCTATTCACTATGAATTGAAATGAGATTGCCAAATTCACTTTCCATGGGACTGGAGCTAGGGTCAAAAAGCTATTGTTACATTCAAGCCATAGTCCAAAACTAGCACTTTAGCCACCCATCTCTAGCTGCAATATAGAAATTTTTAAGTCATAGAATAAAAATGAATGACTCAATATTGGAGTTGTCAAATAGATGAGACAGATTTACATCAAGCAATTCTAAAATGCTCTGTAGCCATGAATTAAAGGAAACATATGACAAATGACTTATTCATTCTCTCATGGGGAAGAATTCTGTTTTAAGCATTGCTGAATGTTGTGCAGTTGCTAATATATATACATATATATATGGAATCTGCATTAGGATAAACACATAAAATTATAAGGGTTTGATTTCGACTACTTTTCTTCCATGAGCCACCACTCTATAATACATCACAGTAGGTTTTGCACTCTGCTAATCTCCCCAAACAGTACGTAATTGGCCTTGGAAAATGCTGTAATACTGTAATTAGTAAAATGACAAATAAAAGAGGAAAAGGCCTTTTCATTTTAGTCTTGTTTTCCTTCAGAATTAAGCAGTAGAAAGACAGATTGCCAGATCAACTGTTATTTAACACCATCTCTGCCATAAAAGCAGCCCAAAAGGCAGCTCAGTTTTGCCCAGGCTGAGGAAATGGGGAGGATGGTCCTGCCAGTCACCAGCCAGCTGCAGGGGGATTAGATGGGTGCTGCTGGACTGCCTGCAGTGGCTACATGGCTGGGAATGGATGGGCTCCCCAAAACTACCCCAGGAACCCCAGCAGCCAGAGGGTAATGAATAGCCATGAGGATTAACATACAGGTCCATCAAGAGCTATCTGTGGCCTGTTTGTGAGCCAGCAGGCTCTGCATGGCAAACCTAGGGGAAAGTGACTCCTGGGAAAGATCTTCTTCATATTAGTGATTCTTCCCACTTGCAACATACCTTTGAAAAATACAAATAAGGGAACAAGAAAGATCTGGGGAAGAAAAAAATGAGACAAAAAATGAGACATTCCCAGCTCATTCAGTGTTGAAAAGAGAAGAAACACAGCTGAGAAGCATTGTGACAAAACAATATTTTCTGCCTTTATAGCACCCTTACAAACCCTGGTACTCAAAGCCTTTTGTAAACGTTCATTAAGTTGTGCATTAAAAGAGTAGTTCCACCTGACATAACCTATCCTGTGTTTCTTCTCTGTGAAATGCCTGGAATAGATGGTGCTCACCCACTGTTTGTATTTCAGGCATTTACACAGACACAGTTGATAACATCAGGAATTGAGACCCGGGCAGGTGAATAGGTTTGTTTGGGGTGAGACTGGGATTGGCTTTCAGAGACAGGGACAGAACAAAAGGGGCACAGTGGCTCTTCTGACCCACCCCAGAGCAGACATGGGCTCAGTACACCCATGTGAGCCTGCCAGCTCACCCCAGCAGTGCCTGACCCTGCACCATGATCCCCCAGCCCGCCAAAACCAGCTCCCTGCTGCCCATGCCCTGCCAGCACCCGCCCTGGAAGTGCTCTGGAGACACTTCAGTGCTCATTTATGTTTCCCAAAAATGGATGGCAGGTCTCAGGGGAGACCTGAATCCTACTGCAGCAGGGAGATGCCCTCCCTAGTTGTGATCTGCAATGAGTAGTGATTCCCCAAAAGCCGATTGTCAGTCTCAGCCGAGCAGTCTAGCAGAGAGCTAGAGCTGAAAGGGAAGTTGCTTTGTCCTTATAGTGCTAAGGAAATGGGTGGAGGCTTTGGGTCTCAACTCAACAACTTCCTTAGGGATCATCCTGACCAGGGGTGGCCAAAGTTTATAGGTCATAATATTATTTCAGAGCAGGTTGTTACCATTATTTAGCAACTAATCTCTGCAAAGAAGAGCAAGTTTTTGGCTGGCTGGCTCAGCACCAGACACTCACAAATTCTGCATCTAGGAGGCAAGAAAAAGTGTGGATTACACCACTGCCAGGGAGTTTAATTAACACACATGAATTAATAACAGATGTTAAGAGATAGGTCTTCCTAAATTGCACTGGGGCCACTGCTGGTCTTCATGGTTTCTGCAAGGAATGCCAGAACCTGTTGTCACTGGCATACCAGGTTAGAATCAGTCAAGCCTTCAGGTAACTCACATTGATGCAAAATGTTGAACAACCTTTAATTTTGCTCTTTTCAGAAGTAGGGACATTGTTTTCATCCTAATGTTGTGGTTAAAAATGGGATGCCTGTGCTCCTGCATGCCACAGACACTTGGGAAATGCTGAACAGGTAACTGGGGAAAGCAATTACAGCCCACTATGTAATTCCTTCCCTGCACTCAAAGAGGGAATATTTGTGGCCTGCTGACACATAGCACTTCAGAAAGTCAAGAAAATTTGTAGGACAGTGAGTAGATGCTAGAAATCTTTGCCAAGGAACCTTATTGACTATCATGAGTTTCTACTCTATGAAATGTTCTTACAGCTTCATCCACTGCCTCTCCTCTGCCTCATCTAGACAGTTCTGCAAGAAAAAGGGAGCAGTAGGAAGCTGCACACTGCTTTTCTTAGTGGTCTTTTTCATTTAACTTAGCCACTGGGCTTTATAATGCAGCCTGCCTGGGACAATGCATTAATAGTCTCATTCTACCAGTGTGACAGAACAACAAAGAGCCCAGTATGTGCTGAAATATGCACTCCCCTTGCTAAGCCTGTAATCCCAGCTTTGATTTTTTTTTTTGTTTAAGCCATCAGCACAAACCTAGTGAGAATGAATCGGAAATTGCACGCTTAATTTTGTCTTCTGCTTGATCTTTGATCGGAGACTGAAGAGAATGGGCTGAGGGAAACTCATAGCTTCCTCCTCAGATGATGTAAAAGGACAGTTTGTCATACAGAGTAGCCTCCATTTTCTTGGTCATAACAACAAAATCCCTCCTGTCTTTCCTGTAATTTCCTCAAGAAGGACATCAAAAGTGCAGATATATTTCCCAAATTTGGGCTGCTGCTGCTGCCATTCTTCTCTAGAGTTGCTGTCACTTGTTATTGCCTTTCCTCCAGCTGCAAACAAATCTCTGAGTTATGGCCCCAAACGGGTGATCCAGACACGAGACTCAATGCAGAGGTTTCAGTGCCCTTGCTCACAGCACCACCACCAGGGATCTCTTCTGCCACCATGCTCCAGCCTAGGAGTCAGTGTGCCCTTGTTCATTTGCCTGATATTCACCTTGGGGACACTGCCACTGCTGCAGCTGAGAGCATCCATCAAGCTCTCCTGTTGCTTTGACAGAGCTTCAAGGAGTTGCCAGAGCTGCCATTTTCCCTTCTTTGCTGTTTAGAAGCTGTTTGCTAACTTTTAAATGAACTTCTCATGCTGATAACACAGTCCCCACCTTCTCTGACTCTGCAGGTTGCCAGAAGATGGACAGAGGGTCAGAGTCCTGCAGGTGGTTAATCGACACCTTTGTGAGACCCTCTGGACAGCTCAGAGCACCCTGATGGAGTGAGTTGAGCCTGAGGTGAACCAATTACTGTAAAAATGAGAGAGATCATGTGGAAAGAAAGGTTAAAGGCTGAACAGCCTTTACTGCAGAGGGAAGCAGAAAGGGTGGGAAGCAGACACAGAGGACTGAGGGGCTGTAAAATCTGACCACTTCTGCTTCAAGAACATTCACGTTGCAAGGTAAGGAACTGCAACCAACACCAATCTGGGCAAGCAGGCTTACCTTCAAAGTGTGTAGGAGCTTATCTCCCTGCTAAGGTCAACAGAAAATTCCCATTGATCTCATGAGAGCTTGGGTTTTCAATTAATGCAAGGCTACTAGACTTGATGTGCAGTTATGAAGCATTTGTAATTATTAATTTATCTCTTCTCTGACTTCCAGTTGACTTCTGAAGGGAGATGATATATCATAGCTTAAGACTGAATGTATATTTGTATTTTAAAACACCATTCTCAGTGATAAAAGCCCATGAACAGACATACCATTCTCTTCTGGGACAGTTTAAGAAGCAGCATGAAAATAATCTTATTGGACACATAAAAATGAACTGTGAGCCTGCATGCTTGAATCTAGTTACTGTACCATTTTACTTATTGTTAACTAAAAACCTTTCTCTGGTGTTAATACATAGCACAGAAAGCTCCACACAGAGCTACAAGAGAAGAACAGATCTCTTCCCCTTTTTAACATATCACTTGAGGCCAAATACAAAAACAATAGAGGTACAGAGGTTCCCTGAAAATCAGGGTGAACCCAGAAATAAGATTACTAGAAAATTACTGGAATATGCTATATTTTTTAAGTTGGACCATGAATATTGTCAAAGGCCTGAGGAAGCAACTAAGCACAAAGACATTCCAGGGTACCAGCCATGGAGGCTAGAGATAGCCAAGAAAGGAGCTGCAGGCTCAGGACAGGAGAAGTCAGAGGGAAAAGCAATTGCTGGACATAGGCTGACCAATAATCCATGCTGGCAGCACATTTGGCATTGCTGATCATTTGAGCCATGGAGAGATGGAGATCAGAAAACTCCAGGAGGCTGGGAGGTGATGTTCAGATACAAGTCTGTCACAGGGTGAACACAGGTAAGGGTTTGGCAGCAATGTTTAGGATCACTTCAAGGAAAAACAGTGAGAAATTGGGAAGTCCAGGTAAAAAAAAATCTGCAGTTAAATAGGAGCAGATCTTGGAGCAGAGCAGCTGTATCTTGGTTACAAGAAAGAGAAGAGGAACCACTCTCTGAGACACAAACTCTCTGAAAGCCCCATCAGATTTAAGTAGTTGCCCAAGTGTACAGGGAAGGAAGAAAAGGTGTTGGAGCATGAAAAACTGAAAAGGATACGGTAATTTATTTCGTTTCAAACCTGCTTTTATTTCTGCAGCATTCCTCACACAAGTAAGCACTAGAGAAATATAAACCATTGCCTTTTTTAATAGATGGGACCTTTGCGCACAGGAACGCAAAACAATTTCCCTAAAGTTACCCAGCAGCTCTGTGCCAGAGCTGATGAACTCAAGAATCACAAATCCCTGTCCAGTACAGGTTTTGAACCTTTTTCCCAAGCTGCAATTAGTTTAATAGAAGGAAAAAAACTGTGCAAGTTGCTTGTAATTGTACCAAAATCATCCATACAATCATCTTTAACTGAAGAAGTATTTTCTACCCATTGTTTATGGTGGTTATTCACTAGTGATCATTTGTGGTGTGAGAAGTCAATCTTACGACATTATTTTTCTTGATACCCTAATTGGGCACCAATTTTCTTGAAAAGCTAGTAGCTAAAATGAATGTTCATTTCCCAAATACGTCAGAGTGAAACTGGTATTCTGCACAGGTGCTTTCAACCAGTCATCAGAAATCACATGTAGTTTATGAGCCAAATACTCAAAAGCCAACAATTATTTGTGATGTGTATTTTGCCATATTTAGACTATTTGGCTGAAAGATGAAGACAAAAGAAGAGGCTGTTCATGCTGTAATGGGGAAAATGGAAAGCAGCTGGCAAACTCTAAAATACACAGAGGTTTTTCTCATATCGTGCTGGACTATGTAGGCTCCTAAGCAATGACCCTAATCTGTAAAAATGTGCTTTTAAAGGATGTATCTTGACTCTAATGCATTGCCTATGCTGTGCAATAAAGCAGTTATTGAGGAAAGAAATAAAAGAAAACATCAGGACATCGGAGAATAAAATGGAAGAGCAAACCTGGGAGTCCATTCTGCCATCTGTATATTTTACCTCATACCATGTAAATGCCCTGCAGTATCCTCCATGACATCCCAGCCACCTCTCCAAAAAGACATAGCTCCTCTCATGGGTGCTGTGCTTTCTGTGTGTACAGTGCCTTGCATCACGTCTGAGCCTTTAAAGGCCTTATTCAAAGTTCACTGATTTCATCTCAATGACCTGACACAAGGCTGGAATAAACACATTCAAACATTTCTTCTTTGCTTCACCTTGAACTTCATGCATGCTCTGCCTACCAGTCAGCCAAAAAATCACAAACTGCTGCCTGTAACACAAATATTTTGTCCACAGAACAAATACTATCACTCTTCATTGTCTCCACAGAAAAAGTTTTGATTTTTCATTTCTCCTACAAACAAAATGAACATATAATTTATGTTCGTGAGCAAAGTGATTTTATGGTATTTCTTTTTGTTGACAGAATGATTGGAATAAAATTACATTCTGTTGACAAAAAATGTGATGAAATGTCGCTTGTGCATGTTAGGAACAAAAGAGTTTGACAAAAAACACAGTTTGCCAATGGGATATAGTAAACGCTTTAACAAAATTAATTCTGTCTGTCTCCTATTTGTCTCAGGAATGATATGCGAAGTTTTTCCAAACCCACTATGTCAAAATAAAATATAAAAATTTTACCCATAAAAAGACTAAACTTTACTGTTATGGAAGCCATTCCTTCTGGTGCTTTAAGCTATATTGCTCTAGGTCACATCCCTTTTTCCAGAATTTAGTCACTTCTAATAGACATATATGGGATCCACCTGTTTTGGCACATATCCATCCTACACACCACAACTAATTAACAATAGTAGACTTTCACATTTTTATGGATTTTTGTTAAGTTAAACAATTAAGTAGAACTTTGTGATTTTCAGAAACACTAGGTATGTTTAAAGATAACAGTGTTTGTTCTCAGAAGTCATCAGGTCTCTGACAGCAACATGAGTACTCACATAATTTAATTTTTTCAGACCAACAGTCTGACAGCATCTGGGAAATGTGTGCCAAGCTATTTTCTCTTTGAATTTTGATGCCTGACAACTTTACATGGACATGAGCTCATGTAAGGATGGACAGAAAGGGAGGGGAATCTCTCTTTGGTGGGCTCAAGTGAATGAGCTTAGACAAGGCTGATTTACCTTTGGTAGCAGAGGGCCTTTAGGTTAAAAGAAATTTGATGGCTCTATGGGGAGTGGGATATAAAAGCACAAGGCTCAAAACAAAGGGTATAGACTTAAGTCACCATCATGAAATGGTTGGGCACAAAGCAAAAAAAGTTTCTACAAAAGGTTAAAGTGCAAAAGAACAAAAGCAAAGGTCAAACAAAATTATGTAAGCATCAACACATTAAGAACATATAAAACAAAAAATAAACAGAGCCAGTTGCATTGATCCTTCCTTTCTTGCTGATCTTTATTAGGCCCAAAGGCTATAAATCAGTCCAGAACAAGTGACTGCTCCTGGCCAGGGTGATGGTGAGGAGCATGAGCCTCTTTACAGAGCTGGTGTGTGGGACAAGCTCAAGGGACAGACTTGGCTAGTTTGGTCCCTGGGCTCTGCATAAAAGGTTGCCAGTGCTTCCAGGGCCCAGGCAGGCAGTGAAAGAAGTTGACTCTCCTTCCAGACAGATAAAAATGAAAGAAAAACATTATAATCCCATTAGCACTGGTGGATTTCAGTCTGATCTTCCATCATGAGGAGGAATACCATTCCCACTGAAAGCACTGGGATTTTGGCCATACCCCACAGCACATCAGCTGTCTAGGACATGAAGTCCCCTTAAATCCATTAAATTCCCCTGTGGCTAAGTGAGGAGATACAGAAAGGACACAGAAAGAGTCTGGTGAGATCCCACAGTGCAAACACACTTTCAAACAAGTTCACAAGTTTGAGCTTTTCAATTCACGGGGTCTTCACACAGTCAGAAGGACTGCAGACCCAAGTTCTGGACTTTAACATAATGGGCTAAAGAAACTGTGAGCTTGGGGCCACCAAAGATCTTGTCAGAGTTGCTTCTGGCACTCCAAGGTCATGGTAAGGTAAATGATGTTTAGTTCAACTGTGTATGGCTTAAAGATCTGGAGGAGATCCATCCCTGTATGGATTGGCCAGTCTGTACAAATATTAACATAAGAGCAGTGATAGACATTTACATTTGTCAGCAAATGTCTCTTAGAGCTAAAAATGCAATTAATTGCACTACTCGCACTAAGGCTTTTGTTCTTTTCTTCCCTCCCTCTCTCCTCCAGCTCCCCCCCGACAGTGAGGAGAAGGGAGCTAATGTGTTTTTTCCCCTGATTTTTCCCTTACAAAAGAATAAATGATATTAAAAGCTAAGAAATGTTCAAACACAATCAACACACATATACATGCTAAATAAAATAGCAAATTAAATGCAAAGCCTATGCTAATGCATCATCCAGGTTGAGATTTTAATTGCAAAAAGTCAGGAAATGTAAAGTTATGGTTCTCGCAGTAATCATCACTCAGCCCCTGGAATACAGTTAGGATTTGTATTCCAGTCAGTGTGCAGCATTAACTCCAACTCCAGCTATATATGCGTTCTCTGCCTTCATTACAGTTGCTGGGGGAACCATAATTCTGCATTTGCTGACTTTTGCTCAATTAATTTTTTTCCTTATTGCTGTGTTACAAGATTCCTGCATTTAATTTCGCTGTATTAAAATAAAAATAAAAAAAAAGCAAAAAACAAATACATAAAACAATGAAAAGAAACTGGAAATTTCCATTGCATACTAAAGTTAGGAGATCATTCTAAGGCTCATGTAGGACAATGCAGACATTTTAGAGCACAGGTACACAAATAATAATAATAGCAATAGTAATAATAGTTAACAATAATTACAATAAATGCAGATACATGGAGCTTCACCTCATTGTGAAGTGAGTGCCTAAAGATCAGGGAACTGGCATGTTCTTGACAATGCCTTTTTTCAATCTATTCTGGTAACTACTTATGTTGCACATCCTCACAATGAAGGCAATGCTGTGCTCCCATGTTCCCTCTAAGGCTGTCTCAAGTGCATTTCACCACAAAAGCAAATTCTGTGCCCCCACAACCTGTTCACTACTTCAGTACCTCTGAGGATAATTTTGTCTGTAATCCTCCAACTCCAGGCTGGTGTTGGGATATACCTTCCTGGAAATCTGCCCGGTCCATCTGCAGGAGCAGCCACAAAATTATTAATTCCAGTGGTCCAAGAAATCAGTTGGAAAACAATGCTTAGAGTAGGTATTTTCCTACTTTTCCATAGAAATGTGTCATCAATCTCACTTCTCCTCTGATAAAGATTTGAAGGCACACTTGCAGACACATTAAGTGAGCCTCACTGTCATGACTGACATGGTCTCTTTGTACCATCAGGAGCCTCACACCATTATGACTTCTTACCCACCTCTCATCCTCCTCTGGGCTCCTGAAATGTGCCCATAAGGATGTATTGGGTGTTCCAAGGTCAGATTTCCAAAGTGGCTGAGGGTTATGAAAATGAATACAAACCCACTCAGAGCACTTGGGTAAATCCCACTAATCCTACCTTTCTTTTAAAGCTCATATGCATATAAAATCTATTCCTAGGAAAAGTCATCCCCCAGAAGTGACCATTCTCATACAAACTGTCATGCCAGGGGTTCTCTTTTTCTCATAACAGTGGGTCTGCTGGTCAGACAAATCCACTAGCCCTAGCTGAAACAGCCCTCACTTAGAAGATGTAAATATAATAATTTATAAAGAGCTATCAGACATACATGGTGTGTTCATATGCTATGTTTATTGCTGACAGTTATGAGAGTTTTTACCTTGCAGATATATGAAACATTTTCTAAATATAGCTCTCAGTAGTACCTGTAAAAAATAAGGGGAATCACAAATTTCTCACTGAAAAATTGCACAAGTAAATCTTGACAGAATCTTTGGGTAGATTTTCCTGTATCTCTTTACCTTCCTCTAAAAGAAGAGTTAAAAACTACCAGTTTTTTGTTATTCAGATCTTTCCTCCTTCCTCTTCAACCTTTTTCCATTGTAAATAGAAGGGAAATAGAATTTTTAAGAAAGAAGAGAAAGAATTATGGAGAAAAATTCTCATGGATTTTTAAAAAATTCAGGTTTGGGGCTTTTCTGCTCCTTCCCTGGAATATGCTAATTTGGTTGAACTGGAAGTCTCTAGGTCAGCCTGTTCTTTGAACTTGTAAAGAGCACATCCAGAGGTAAGAATCCAAGGTTTCTGGCAGAAAACAGCATCAGACAGAACAGATGGCAGCTCCTGATCATGCCAGAAAGAAGAAATGGTGTTGCCAAAAGTGCAAAGAGTTCGTCCAACTCTGTTTAATGCTTTTTGCCAATTTTCCCAAATCCTAGTCAAAAGAGTCCAAATTCTCTGTGAAGTCTGTCAAACCTATGGTTGATTCACAGCATGGTACCACTCCTTTCACTCATTTCAAATAAAAGAACAATGGTAATGGTAAAAAAACTTGACAGAGGTCCTCTGATCTAAAAGACGCAGGAATCTTTGCTTCCAGGGGTATGCAACATGCAAATATGATAGTGAGCCAGGAAATCAGGTCTAAAATTAGTTATGAACACTGGTTAGCAGTCATTCAGACTTTAGACCTAGTGCCATGAAGGGCTCATTTCAGTGCTGAGGAACCTCCCACAGAGGACACAGGGCAGTTCCACCACAGCAAGTAACAAGTGTCACCTTCTTGCTCTGCCTACTGAGGAAAAAAGCTGAATTAGCTGAAATAGTCAACAAATGGGAAATCTAGATCAGAAGTGTAGTTGAGCAAGCAGGATTTTGGTATGTCCTATAGGAATCAGCTCTTTTTCTTCCCCATGGTTGTTTGAGAGGACCACTAGCAGCCTTAGGACTAATAACAAGGAAATTATGGAAATTAGTATTAGGTGCTACTTGGAGTATGGTCGTTGCCTAGTGCTTTGGAACTCAAAAGAAAAAGGAAGCAAAAAAAAAGAAATAGAGTCCAGAGGTGTAAGATGAGTGAGGAGGCTGTAGGCAAGGTGGTCACTCAGGCTGAGTTCACCCAGGAGGAGGCAAACACCAGGGGAACACAAGAAATGTGCAATAAATTAATAGGTGAGGCCAGTGAACAAGTTGGACAGCACAAGATTTTTAACAAAAGCAAATGAAAGTCACTAATCACTACCAATGTGGTAGACAATTTACCACAGCTGGTGCATAGAAAGTTTCACAAAAAGATAATATGGGTAATATAGATTTACATGTTAGGAGGGGGAAAGATATAGGACACACCAGCTAGCTCCTTCAGCAATCCCCTTATGAATAAATTGTTTCTCGTACTACTGGTTGTACCTATTTTTATTTAAAATAGACTGTCCAAGGACAGACAGTGCATACATTTGGTGAAGTTATCTGGAAACTTTCCTATCCAATTTCTGCTTCAGATTTCACTTTGAAAATCTAGCAATTCAAAAACAAACAAAAGCATCCCACAGAATGATACCAAAGGACAAAGTTATTTTGGGAATACAATTTTAATCAGTGCAGTACCAGCATTTAAATCTGCTGCTATGCTGACATCAGTGGGGGAAAAATAATTAAAAACAAGGAGCCCAGAGGGACTGGCAGTTTTGGAAATGAATCTACACCTGTGTCACCTTAACATGGGATTACTGCAATTCACTCTTGATGGAGGAATTGTGGGGGGAACAAGAGCTGCCAGCTCACTTATTTGGATGAGTTTCACCGTGAGTGACACCTCTGCTCTGTGATGTACAATGGCTAACAACCTATTTCCATCTGACTGCCTGCATTAGGGACTCAGCAAATTAGTCACCTCACTTTTTATTTTCACATGAGTTCATGGTGTCCAGTTTACTATGGTGAGAAGACAAAGGAAATCAATAGAATCTCTGCTCCCAAAGAGATTTCCTATCAAAACAGAGTGGTGAGGGAACAGAAAGGGTACAGCAAACATTCCTGACTGCTCACCAGACATGGGGAACATGTGCTGAGTACACTTCCTTGTCAGCCAGGGACAGGAAACGCAAGTCTCTGAAGCACACTACTACCTTATCTGTGTGTCCCCAATGCCTCCCTGCCCCAGGGACAGGTGACACCCCAGGCTATGGCTCAATAATGGAGCCAGAGCTGTGGGCAGGTGTTACTGGGACCACCCTCTGGCTCTCCAGGCAGAGATATATCCCTTCAAAAGCATCTCCCATCCCACACCAGCCCCCTTTTCCCACCACCTCCCAGGGAGTGAGCAGCCACCCTTCCAGCCAGGCTAGGGGGATGCACAAGAATCACTTGGACACTGAACCTGTAAAAGTAGTGCAGTGTAGGCAGTTCAGGGCTGACAATCACTGCCTTCACTGCCATGTGGGCTGATACTCCTTAATCAGCTATGCAAATCAGAACAGTATTTGGGTAAACTGTATTTGCTTAAAACACTGGCTTTCCAGAAGATAAAAATCCCTCTGGAGGCATGAGAACACTCATACTTGTCAGGAGAAGTTTCTCGTTTCTTATTGCTGCATGTTGTGAGGAAAGGAATTCTTTATGTGTTTTTCCATTTATGTGAAATTTCTTCTTTTATGTGTTTTTCGTTTATCCTCACCCCATAACTCTGAAGTAAAATGTTGGTGATTTTTCCAACTTAAATCTGCTGTTCATTGTTATTTCAAATAAATTGGATTTCAAACTGAGCCCTAGAATTTTCCTAAAATTTTCAAATCTTTTTTGTGACACTTCAAAATGAAACATTTCTCTATAAAATTCTTCTTAGACATCTACACAATTCTGAAAGGCTTGATCAAACCACAAGTGAAATAAAAAGTTGCACTTTGAACAATAACAAAAAATATAATAATATTCCAACAAAACCAATTTTTTCATCCAGTTTTTCAGCAGGGTCATCACTCAACCCTGGGATATGACTATATTTTCTCTAGGGCATAAAAGAGCTGATCTGTATCTGTTAGAAGCAAGGTGACAAAGTAACACCACCTCTGTGAGTGAAATGAGCTGTGTCACAGAATTGTAGCCTGAGCTTTAGAAACCCCTGCCAGGAGAGCTGTGTCCCTGCAGCACACGGCAGGCTGGATGCACTCAGTGCATCCCCCAGGAGGGAAGGGCATGGGATGCACTCACACACATCACTGTGTGAGCAGCCAGGTGAACCACCACTGCAGCTGGTGGCAGCAAGGCTGTGTCCACAGGGGGCTCTTTCAGGGCTCTCCTGGCCCCGAGGGGCTCTGCTGCCCAAGCTCACCAGTAGGTTTTCCTCTTAGAGAGATGCAAATATCTACAACCCAACCTCCATCGACAAAACGCTCTTGCACAGGCCAGCTCACAGTCCCCTTTCCCTGGTGGGAGAATTGGAGGCATTTATGTGTCTGCAGGATCCTTGGAGATATAATTGTAAGAGGCCACCTTGCTGCCAAGTGCAATATTGCTGCAGCCAATAATGTAGTATATGTACATATACAATACTCAGGCAGTTTTTAACTGAGCTCAGGATCATTCTAAGCATAAACCTGTCTTCAAAACCCCTCTGGATAATCTGGGAAAGGTGAAGATACAAAGCTAAAGGAGCTGGTGGAGGTCACTGAACAACCTGCAAGCAGGGTTGCCATCAAGGAGTTCCAAGCTTGTCACACAACAACTTTTGTGAAACAAGGAAAATTTCCACTACCCTGATTCTAGGCATATGAATCAGGTTTCAGGTGATGGACAGGCTTTTTAACTCAATTTGTTCAAGCTAAAATATTTTTCAGAGGGTGTTTGGGTATACAACCATCTTTTATCTAGTACTTCCACACAAATATATAAATCAAAGATTGGCAGAAAATGGCAATTGTTTGAAGCCTTTGGCTTATAGTGTATATGGAGAAGCCAAAGAGGGGAGCCAGTGGTTTTCCATCACCTACTATCCCTCCATCCAGGCTGAACTCCCCAGTCCCTGATCCTCAGCCCTGCCACAGCAGCTGCCAGGGGTCAGACTCTGAAGCTACAAACCACAGACACAGACAAGTGCAAACAACAGAACTGGAAAAATCAGACAGGTATCCTTTCTGCACAAACACATGATGCAGTGGAAAGCTGACAGAAGAGAAGTCCTAAACTCTAGCCAGCATTAATTACAATTCACAGACACCTGGGTACCTGCTACCAATCTGGCTGACTTTATGTGAACTTCTGCTAAATAACCCCACAGGTGCCAACTAACACCAGAGACTTTACATGCCATTTGAACAGAAGAGGCTCAGTAGTAAGCCAGCAGAGTTGATGAGAAGCAAATCACCCAGTCAGTGTACTACCAATGAGCTCTGTTAAGTGACTGTAATGTAGTTCACAGCCCCAGAGTAGTCACTGTCCCTCACTAATCTAAAGGCAGTATTGACAAGGATCATTTACACAGCTCCCCTTAAAGGTTACCACTATTTGTCAGGACTCTCTGTGCTCAGGATGTGCGTGTGGCCCTCGTTTACATCCCAGGCCTGCCCATGCCCGAGGCAGAGCCATCCCACAGCCCGGCTCCTCTCAGCACAAGGTCACGCTGCTGCAGCCAGGCACCCGGTGTGCCAGCCTCCAAACATCTGCTAAGGATTAACAGAGACAGCACAAACCTATCCTAGGGGCTGAACTAATGCAGAGAAATCGGTTGTTTGACAGCAGTACCTTGCCACCAGGTATCAGTTAATCTGCATTAAGCCTACCCAGCTGTTTCTCGTGGTCAGTGGATGTACTCCCCTAATGCTCACCCATATCTCTGAGTTGTAGTTTTATGTCCTTGATCATTAAGTGGATCCACAGCTTAGTTTTACATCTATGTAAAAATGAAAAATAAAAATCACTAGTCTCTCAAGCATCATCTCTGACTTTTAACTAGCAAGAACTAGCCCCAGGATTCTAAATACATAGATCTTTCTGGCCAAAATGTCTGCTTTTCAGCCTCTTTCCTCCTCTGTTTTATGATGATGATCTGAATTGTCCAAACATCACTGCTCTATTTGGATTAAGTCTCATCTCTTCAACATCCAGCTCTGTCTAGAAAATGAAGGAAAACCACAGCAACAAAGCCCTCTGGATACAGATGAGAGGAAAGACAAGGAGAGCTAATGTGGACAATGGGCACTTCAAACCCTCTCTGCACTTAGAGTGTAAATAGATAAATCGGAGAAGCACTACTTGAAGTAAAAAAATATCTTGGTCTTTTAAAAATAGCTTAAACTGCTTTAAAAAGAAAAATTTAAAAAAAAATTTAAAAAGGAAAAAAAAGCTGTTGAAATTCTACTTAGCTTCCCACCTAGGTTCACAGATACAGCCAGATGCTCCAAAGGTGCTGGAGGCCACTTTTTGAGATAGTCTCAAAAGAGACTTTAAGAGAGTATCAAAGGATCAGGGCAGCCCTTGGGATGTAATCCCTGGCAAAGAGAGACAAGATTAGGAGAGAAGAAGTGAGGGAAGGTCTCAGACCTTTGACTCTCTCCAACCTCTCAACATTGCTCCATGCTCTCCAGTGGACATACTATTTGAGCCACTCATGTCTCTGAGCAGAAACAGGCCAGATTTGGCTGTGTTTGGAGGTGTTTGCTGGAGGACCTCTGAAGCCACTGAGCCATGGAGCTTGCTTGCTTATTCCTTCCCCAAGGAGCTGTCATGTACCTGCTCCTGCTCTAGGGCCACCAGCTGCTTCTGCAGCTCCAGGTCCACAGGTGACCTCATGGTGGAGCTAAACCAGGATCCTGGTTTGCTGTTTGTGAGCCAAAAATGTAAAGCAGACATGGAGTTTCAAGCTGAGTACAGGAACTTGCCTGCCTGCCCAGGGCTGTGCATGGTGGGAATCCCTACTCTCAGAGGGGTCTAAACTTCGCCACATCTTCTGCACAGCCTTGGGGTCCAGGCCCTAAACCAGGTCCTAAAGCCACACCACTTGCACCAGAGCCCAGCAATCCAGGCTTACTCCTTACCAATGAGTGCAGGACAGTTATTATTTTCCCATTATTTTCACTTTTTCCTCTCCCATGCCACAAGTAGCTTGCAGGATCGCACCAAGGAGATGAAGCACAGCAAGCTGAGGAAATTCACTCAGACAGTGTTACTCTAGTGAGAGGCAGTCAGAGCTGATTCTGCTCCTACTGAGCAACATGTAAGAATTGTCATTAAGTTCAGTAGAGCAAGGCCACACAATGGAAGAAGAAAAAATTACCTCACTTTCCCATTTTCCTTTGTTAACACAGAAAAAGATAATAAAAAGAATTTCTTGCAATTCCAAATACTTGCATAAATGAGCTCTAATGATCAAAACATGGATCTCTGACAAAAAAGCTTTTGGGCTAAATCCAACAATTAATCAAACCTTCATTGCCCAGATGAGGATTCCCACCAGAAGATGAAGACATCTGGTTTTAGAAAGTGGGACAGCTGCTGCAGTGCTATCCCAGACTCCTTTCACAGAGAAAGGTTCACTGACAGCAAAACCTCTGCTCTGTGGCAAGCAACTGAGAAGCTTTGGATAACTAGCCCCTCCAGGACCAGGGAACTGACTGTAGGTCCTTTAATACTGAAAACACGAGTCAAGCACAACTGTGAAAGCAGCTATTGGCTTCCAGTCACTCTAACCCAACCCATACCCTGTTCTTCCTCTCTAAAAGGAGGGTACTTGCCTACTGACATCACATACTGTTTGGGCTGCTAGTTTCAGGAAAATAAACACGTTCACATCCCTCCCCAAATATCCTCTACCTAATCCAACAGTATATTAATAAATTATTGCAGAACAGAGATGCTGAGACTGCCAAGTTAAAGTGTCCAAAAAGGGGAAATGCAGAATTAAAGCTGGTCACTCACATGCTGTTTTATTTCTAATACAATTGGTGCTTCAATTGGTGTGCTTGGAAAAAGCTGAGTTATGCAGTGAATTCAAGCGTTGTCCATGGCAGGCTTTCCACATTTGCCACAAAAACCATGAGGAGAAAACACAGACTAGAGATGGAACACAAATACTCTAATTGCTTAAAAAGAAATGTCCCCTATAGATAGGACTCTGTCTAAGCATATGCTAGAAGGACCCCTTCTGATACCAGACAGTGTTTTCAGACCAAATTGCATGACAGCAGTTGGTAACTCACATCACCTTCCTGGTTTTCCAGAGGTTACACATGCGTGGATAGTCAGCAATGGCTATGGAGTGGATACACAGCAGTGAAGAGGAATGTTCCTGGCTCTGGGTTAAAATGCCTGGACTTAATTCTGTGTTCTGTGGCCCAGGACTCACTGCCTCAGAAAATACAATAAACAACAGAAGGTACTTGCAGTGAGCTTGCGCTTAGTTTCTCAGGGGCAAAAGGCGAGGTATAAGATCACCCAAAACTCACAACAAAGCTGTGAAGATAGTAGATTAATGTCCATAATTATTTTGGTGACATCAGAAAAATGTCAAAATTACAAAAAAATTCAACTCTTCACTGAAACAAGAGTCCTGTGGAAAATACAATGTGAGGTAAAGCATTCCAGCCCCAAAAGCCAGAGCATCCAGGATGGAGCTTAGGAGTCTCCCCCAGCATGGGCCCTGTACATTGTGCACCAGCTGGACGAGCTCCCCCTGCTCCCAGCTGCTGTCCCTGCCGGGATGGTCACCCTGGGCATCCAGCAGCAGTGCCTGATCTGCCGTGCCAAACATTCCCTGTGCCTGATTCAGTCTGGGGCCAGGCCTCAGGGCTGCACAGAGCCCCATGGGGCTGCTAAATCTGGAAGCAGCTCTAGATTTCAGTGAATGCAAAGAGGGATTAAGCACCAGCAAGCTTACAGCTCAAGGCTAATGCACCTAAACGCGTCTGTTCAGTCTATGCAAAGTGCTCTCAAGATGAAAAACATGAAGGTATTATTTTGGCAGACACCAGGATCCTAAATGCAACTCTATTTTTTCCTACTTCATGCTGAAGTTGTTAAAATTCTTTGAATATTAAATGTCCAGCCCCACTTTCAGGGTTGACTTAAATGCGGTTTCCAAAAAATGTGCTGAATATTATTCATTTCTAGGAGAATCAAAAAGCTAGAGGCCCTTTGATGGGGTTGCTTGCATTTTTAAATCACATGCACACACACTGGTTAGAAGACTTTGGCAATTATGGTTATATATGCCATTATCTCAGACAAAAAAGCACAATGTAAAATTCAAGAGGTTTAGAACTTTTCTCTATTACATTTTTCGTGCCTTTAACCTGAATCTCTCCCACATTACACAGCACAATACCAGTGTCTGAAGAAGTTAAAAATGAAGCCCAGAATAACCAAAAAGTGTGGAGTACTGCAGTCTGCTACCTTCCAAAGACCAAATTCCTTTACACTCACTAATGAAAACAAGGAAGTAATTTTCACTCAGCGTTAAATATGGATCTTATCTTGTATCTGGGTCTCAGAAAAAGGATTCTGCAACTTCGAGGAAAGTTCATGCTTTAATATTTACCACCTGAATTGATGTTAGTGAACTAAACGTGTAGGAGCTGATATGGAACAAACTCTGGGTCAGAATACTTGCTCTAGGAAACAACATACTTGCAGATCAATGACATATTCGAGAAAAATTTGTAATACAGGCTTATATATTGGAGTATTTATTCATCATTCAGAAGAGAGTTGGGCTTCCCACTGACAAAGCTGGACTGTGCTAGTGACACCACACCACAGCATCCACAGTAGGAGATTTCCCATGCTCTGCCCCACGCAGTTTCTAGATCAGCTCTCAGACCTGGCTTTCCTGGTCAATCAGAAGCTAAACATTGCAGAAGTGCAACACAAAACACTACAGTGCCTAACATTGTGGCTCCCAGACTCCTTAGAGCAAGTGGAGATTTTAGCACTAATTTATACCAGGCTTGTATAAGTGGGCATGGGCTCCTCTGGCTGGCATGGACAAGAGCCAGGCACAGTTCAGAAGTGTTTAACAGTGTTGTGCCTGAGCAAATGTGCCCTGCATTTCAGCAGGATGTATTGATTCAAGCACAGTGACATACTAATGTCACATATACAGCTGTGGGATCACGGCTGGCTCTCATCTGGCCAGATTAGGCCACAGGCAGAACACACATATCTATCTGCACTTGTCTTCAGAAGTATCCTCTAGTTTGCATGGCGGGCAGGGATAACTCAGATTATCTCAGACAAGTCAAAGAAAGATGCAAAGCTTAGGTGCTTAAGAGAGTCCAGGTGATTCCATGCCAGAGGATGTAATCTTCTGCTAACAGTGCTCTTGATCACACATGTTCTTTTGCATTCAACACCCAAGACAGGCTTTTCCCACAAAATAGAGCAAGAATATGATGCTTCCTCCTCCCCCACACTGCCTTTAATCCTATATTCTTATGATTAAAGACTTTGTGTGAGAGGTAAAAGAGCACTTTTTTGCCAAAGTCATTCAACCCAGCTTCTAGTATTCAGCACAGCAGTTTGTCATGAAGGTATGCAGTGGGTTTTGGAGGGCTTGCTCTGTCCCTCCTCTTAAAATTGTTCCTCTTTTCTTGAAGCAATTACATATCTACTGAGGCAAAGCAAAAGTGGTTTAGCTAGGTTAAGTGGGTTCACACTCAGCTGAGGGGCAACTTAACAAAGCAAATAGTCAGTCAAAGTTGAAAAACATAAATTATTTTGAGAACATTTGTCCCAAAACACCCTGAGGTGTAGCAATTAGGTTTTCCTGGGAGAGAGACAAGCAAGTCTGAGTGCCAGCCAACAAGGAAGGAATTTAAATGCAAGTTTCTCGTATCTCCACGATATTGGTGTCACTAATGTGACAGTCAGTGAAGGACAGGGTGGGTATTCTTTGCCACTCTCCCGCACATGGGAAGAGGAAAACTCTGGAAGTGTCTTGAGAGCAGGACTCACAGGCTGGAAAGAGGCCAAACACCTTCCCTGTCATCCCATCAAAGTCCCAGCATGGGCTGGGATTCAGATCTGCAAAAATTTTAGCTCATCTCTGAGTTTGCTGCTGCCACCCCTATCAGCCCTGCCACTACCCAGCTGCACAGAGCTTGCCTGAATTCTCTCCCTCAGTGTTTGCTTCCTCACTGCCCTGATGCCTGTCTGCCCTGAAAATAAGCAGCACCTAATGGTGAACTTGGATTCTACCTGGCAGAGAGAGACCACAGCAGCTTCCAGATACAACTCATCCTGCTGGGATCACCTTGCTTTTAGTAGAGCAAGGAGGGCAACTTATCTCCTGTGTCAGGGATCTGTGTATGTGTGGCTGCCTGGCCCAAGGAGATCACAACCCAGCACTCCACTTCCTCACAGACAAGTGTTTTGGGGTACAGGCAGTCTCCAGCCTTCTCTGCAATGCTAGGCACATTTGGCCTGAGCACAAATATGAGGGAGAATGTTGTTCCAGACCAGCACTGCAGACAATCCCTTGAGGTTAAAAAGTTTGTGTTCATGTTTACTTTAAACAGCATCATTAGATAAAGTGTGCTGCTTTTCTCTCTCCTATGTTCTCTCTTTTACTCTATGATCTGTGATTTTTGTACCATTCCTGCTCAATGTCTGTCTGAACAGCAACAGGAGGCACTGAGAATAGCCCTCTAATCTCTACTCACTTCTTATCCCTCTGATACTTTCAGAGAGAATGGAGGATGCCTTTGCATTCCTTTCATCCTCTGCCCGGGCATGCTCATTTGAGACATCTCTGTTCTGCAGCAGAAAATGTTAGTAGTTTGTTTTGTTTGGTTTTTTTGTTTTCCCATAGTGACAGTTTTGTCATATGATAGTGTATGTCATATTCTTCGTTTTTGATACCATTTCTTTTCAGGTCCACATTATCCTGATTGTTTCAGATTTTTAAGATATTCCTTCTGCAACTTTTGGAGTTTTCATTTTAAAATGCTTGATTCCAGGGACTTGAATAATTTTCCAGGTAACAAAAGAAGCAGCCAGGAACACGGAATTTGGCATTGACCCAGCCCTTCATTCACAATAAAACTTTTAAAAAATCAGCAATGACTCAGCACTGGCACAATTCACAAACCAGAAAGACCTGCTTCCCTACCTTACAATTGCATTAGTAGGTATTTAATCACAGCAAATAACATAGTGGATATTTTATTTTTGAAACCATATGCTGTTGTGTTCATCTTCTGAAATTGCTGTAACGCATGGCCTCTCATTTAAAATATTCTTGTCAGATATAATTGGCAAAAGTCATCAGATGAGGCTCACGTCATATAATTAAATGTATTATATTAGGCTGAATGTGTTACTTTAATAGTAATGCCACAACATACACTAAGAAATTGTTCTAAAATCCAAACTTCCATGACCTTCTTGAGGCAATAACTGATTCTCTGTCATTTTGGCAATAATCTATTAAAAATATGTTGGGCAACTTGTTTGGGCCCTTCTAAGCCTCCTCATCCAAACACACCTGTTGTTGCAGATCCCTACACCCACACAGCTCAGCTCTGCCCTCTGCTCAAGCACCTCCACAGGCACAGGATGAGGAGGAGCTGGAGATGAGGGGCTGGGGCACTGCTCCACACCTCCAGTGTCACACTGGGCATTTGCAGTATCAAGGAGCCAAACCATAGCACAGACTTGCTGTTCTTACAAGCTCCCCAGTTCTTACAGGCCAAGGATCCAGTCCCCAATCCTTTGGATGTTCATCCACCAAATTAGAAAACAAGTTATTTTCCTCCTTGCTCTTATGCACAGCACTATTGCTAATAAACATAGAGTGGCTTTTGCTTACCTGGTGATACCAGGTACTTCATCTAAAGGGAAGAGGAAGCCAAAGTTTTACATTTGGGAAACACCTTAGCAAAAAAAGGCAATGGCCACATGGTGACTCACTGCTTCCTGATGGTATTCTGGTTTTTGAATAACAGTGTGGGTGTGGATGTCTGGGTTTTGGGTGGGTTTTTTAAGTTAACAATCTGAAGACGCCCCTTGGTTTACCCTGTGATGCTCCTGGCTTCCTGTCTGTGTCACAGTAGAGATGAGTTCATGTTGCCTTACATGTCTCGGTTTCTCTAGCACCTCTTGCAACACCAATACATTGAAATACTGTCAGGAAAAATACAGCCATTTATTTCCAGAGTTATACATTGCTGGGATGTATCCACACACAGAATTTTTAGGACTAAAAAGGTACATACCATCTCCTTTACCAGAGTAAAGCTATTATTAGTCTGCAAGCTTGTTTCCCCGGAAAGACGTGCCTGTTCTCAAGGCTAATTATTCAAGCAAACAATCACACTCCTCACTGACCCAGTTAGGCTGGAGAAGCTGGAGACAATTCCTTAGGCACAGAGGTGGCCCTGCTCTCTCTCAGCAGCTCTGCTCTCTGTGCCCAGGAGTGTTGGTCCGAGCAGGCACAAGTTTTGGGGGTCAACCCACAGCTGCCCTCTGTGGCAGCTGCCTGCAGGGTATTTCTGGGATGCACCCACAGATGATATCATGTTATATGCACACAATGAGGTAGAGGGAGAAATTAAAGTTTTGTCACATTTTTTGAAGCTGAATGTATTCAACAAAGATTGTGAAGGGCCTTGAGAGGAAGCCATGCGAGGAGCAGCTGAGGGCACTTGGTCAGTTCAGCCTGGAGGAGACCAAGGGAGACCTCACTGCAGTTACAGCGTCCTCTGAGGGGAACAGGAGGGGCAGGCACTGAGCACTGCTCTGTGGTGACAGTGACAGGACCTGAGGGAATGTCCTGAAGATGTTACAAGGGAGGTTTAAGTTAGATATTAGAAAAAGGTTCTTCACCCAGAGGGTGGTTGGGCACTGGAACAGATTCCCCAGGGAAAGGAGCATACCACCAAACATGACAGGGTTCAAGGAGTGTTTGGACAATGCTCTGGGGCACACAGTGTGACTCCTGGGATGATGCTGTGCAGGGCCAGGATTTGGACTCAATGATCCTTGTGGGTCCCTTCCAACTCAGCTTATTCTGTATTTCTTTGATTTTGTATTGTCAAGGTCTGCTTATGGCTTAGGTCTTCACAGCTAGACACACATTCAGGTGCCACATTACTGCCTGCAGCTTGTATTCAGGTGAGGAATAACATTACATAGAGACAAAAATATTACACATAACCTAGTCTGAATTTGGACAAAAAAATATTTAATTCTAAAGACAAACTTCTTCCCTAAGAAAGCACAGATTTTTTTTCAACATAGCCTGACTCCTTCACCCATGCAAGTTAGACCAATTCATGTTGTAGATATAAGAATTACACAACATTAGGATGGTTTGTCCCACGAGAAATTCTAATTCATCCTGATATGATTTTATCAAATCAGTAAGCAAAACTGAATTTCTAAAATGAAAACTAACACACAGAAATATGGAAGTGGCAGGTCCCAGAATGGGCAAGCTGGAAGGTCCAGTGCACTGTCCCCTGCAGTGGCTGCTGATGCTTGCAGAGGATACACTGAACACAAGGACTCTCCATTTTCCATGGTCCAGCCATCTGTGACTTAGACTTTAACACCTGAGGGATGTAATGTGTTTGTTTGCTGCAGAGAAACTGACCTTTCCTTTTTCATTTAATACCTTTGAGACCATTTATATTCTTCATCTCCATGTCATTCAGTAACAATCAATTCTACATAATTACATACAGTGTGGAACAGATTTTCCTTGTGTTTATACTGCATTCTATTTAATAATTTCTGTGGGTGCCTCTGAATCTGTTAAACTAAGAGAACAGCATGCAATCTACATAAATTTCTCTCTAATATCTCTAAGGTTTTATAAAACAATGCATTATTCCATTCACGGTACTTTGTCTTTTCCAAGCCAAAGAGTGCCAAACTACTTTGAATGTCTTACAGTTTTTGTTTCAAGTTGGGTTTTTTGTTTGATTTGGATGTTTTTTTCTCAATTTTTCTGTATCTTTTCTTGAGTTGGAGCAACCAGAACTACTTCTAGTATATGAGATGGATTCATGAATTTAAATAGTGATATTATTATATTCCTATATAGTTTTTCTCATCATATATAAGGAGCAATTTACCTTTATAATTCTTCTGAATATTAATGTGAGATGTATCTGAAAATTATCTGCAATATTTCCAAGGCTTTTTTCACCTGAATTGTAATAACTGAAAGAGATTTCCTCATTATACACTTAAAACTAAGGGTGCTTTATTTAATTTCTGTTTTCCTCTATCCTAAACAACTGTGTATTACCTGGAAATGCTGTCACCTTGTTATTCATCTGCTCCTTCTTGATTGTTTGTGATTGTGTCTAACATAAATCCTAGGATAAGTTGTGTGAAAATTAAATGAATGATAATTTCAAAAAAGCTTTTCAGGATACTGTAACATTTCACTGTAGCTTCTTTCAATGATAATCAGCTTTGTGATTTTCTCAAATTATATTTAATATTTGTGAATCTAGCCACCCCAAACCCTTGCTATCAGTGTGCAGCTATGTGTAGCACAGTGCCCTGTTGCTCTGTGGTACACATCTCTGAGCAGTCTGACCCTTCCCAAGCAGCCAGATGTCCAGTGATACCAGGGGCTTTGTTAAAGGTTTGCTGTTCCATGACATTTGCGTTGTGAGTCAAGTCCAGCCCTGTGGTTATCACTCTGGGGCATAATAAATAAAAAAAAGCTAAAGTGAAACTAAAAGGATATAAACCTGTGTAAAACCAAACCCACTAACAAACAAAACGAAACAAAATGAACAAAAAAAAAAAAAGGTTTCAGGATTTTGTATGTACAGAAACTTTTTAACTCTCATATGTTATGAGATAGTCATTAATCTCTGTCCCTTCTTAAACAAGTTGCTTGTGTGGAAAGAAAGACACCTATCCCAATACATTCCAAACAAGGAAACTATTATTTCATGTGTGCTTGCTTGAAACTAGCATTGCTTCCTGAATTCACGGTGAATGGTTTTATTTTCCAACAACATGAATGAGAACAAATCACGAGAAAAGCCCATGACCCCATGGCAGTGACAAGGCACTTCTGGGCCCTGTTAGCCAGGGATGTGATCAGCAGTTCCCTCGTTGCCAGAAATGGAGCCTTGCCCTGTGTGCACAAAAAACCCCAGAAACCCAGCCAACATCCAGCAGAGAGTTAACCATTCCCTCACCCCAGCTCTCTCCATCGCTCTCCTCCTCAGCTCTGCTCCCAGGTCAACGTGTAAACTCCAAATTTCTAACACTGGTGCAGGTATTGGAACTGGATCTCTGCTCACACAGAGTGCAGGGCAAGAGGCATTAAATATTTACTTTTTTTATTATGATGTACTGGGTAGTTTTCTGGCAAGTTAACAGCTCAGCAACTACAGAAGGCAAACTGAAATGTAATGGGCCATAAGTACAGAAACATTTGGCCATGCATAGCTTTTCAACACACGATATCAGCCAGTGGTTTGGATTGTTATTATTTTTCTTATATAAAACTTAATGTCAACTTCAAGTTTATGTGCAAGGGATTGTTTGGTAGTGATAATAATGTATATATCACTGTAAAAGGTAGTTAATTTATTCCCAGACACTTGTCTATGTTACTTCTTCTTCAAGCAAAGTGACATCCTGGCCTGGCTGAAATGAATGCAAGAACTCCCTGTGTTTTCAACAGAAGTGGACTTCACCTTGCCCAAGATCTGGGGAAGAGTTGGCATCAGCCTTCAGATTAAAATTCAACAGTTTCTGGCTCTCCTTTAAAGTGCACATTATTACTGTGCTCCCCTGTTCACAACCATCCATCAGCTCTACCTATCCCACAAGTGCTTTGTAAAGGCTTCATTTTTTAGAAGCAAATTTCTGTCTACTCATCCAGTTTCCACGTTTGGAGTATTTGAGCACCTTTAGCAGGTTTCTATCCCAATTTGGCAGACTTTCTTGGAAGCCACATAGAATTAATCACCTTCCAAGGAGAAATTAATCACTTTGTTGCTGTCTCCCTCATGCATGATGGCAGAAATTCAAGCCTTTGGCTCCACCAGCAGCAGCCACATGCCTGTTTCAGACCACTTCAACTCTCCCACCTTCTCTCTGCTTGCAGCTAAGCTCAGGCTGTTATTACCTGGTTTTAGTGATGGAATATGCTTGCTTTTCCCCCTGCCCTTTCTGCCAACAGGGATGTACTGTGACTAATACAATCTTCAGCTTCAGGCTGAATTACCCTGATTGAGCTACATAGGGAGGCTCTGCCAAGGCTTCGGCTTCATGGCCAAGGGATAGCTCCATCTCAAGCAGAAGGGACAGTGCCCTGGGGATCTAGTTACTTCTTCTCCCCTTATTCCTAGTCCATTTCAAAAACTAGGAACTTGCCAACGAAGTTCAGCTGTAGCAAAGGCTGCAAATCAGCTGGCAAAGGATGCTCCATTGGCAAACAGATATCAACTATGCCTAATTTGTGAGTTCAGTTGCAAAACAAGAAACTGAGCAAGATTAGAAAAATCCAGAATTTTTAGGAAAAAATATTGTATCTGTTTTCCAGAAAATAACTGCATACTGTAACTGTATGGGTCCTTATTTTATGTCATATTTTTCTGTCTGGTAGTTCATATACTCCACATATTCTTAGGATCTCTGTTGTTTGGTTGGGGTTTTTTTAATCCAAGGGGTCTATGAGAGTGTCTGGGAAAAGTTTAAGCTGAAGAGGTGCATACTTCAACATGAAAATTTACAAGGATATGTAAAATTGAAAGGTTTGAAACCCCTTAATATATATGTTATGTATACACAAATCAGTGTAAGCACATTATATATTCAGCCTTCAAAAAACATACAGGGACAGATGTTGCCTATGTCTTCTTAATTCACTCTCCTTGTGTGCTTCATACAAATTTTAATTATATAATCACTTTCTTTTCCTACACAAACCTGCTGTTTTAAATTTATATAAAATTAATCAACTCAGAAGTTAAATTGAAGGTGTGTAAGCATGATGACTATCATCCACAGGACAATTCCTGATTTTTTGTTGAAGAAATCAGGAAGTACATAGTGCGTGAAATGTAACTAAGTTTGTTGAACTTAATCTTACCTTGCACAGAAAGAAGGATTGGCAGGGTTCAGGTCATCCCTACCCTATCTCAGTAGAAGTGACTTTCTGGGTTCCTTGCTGACTAGACCAAAGAGCATGATGTCAACACAAATGAGGAAATTGAAGAAGGAATAAAAGAATATTTTCAGCTCAAGATGAAGATATTTGGAACAAAATGAAGTACATCACTTTGACACCTGGAGAAGAGTTCAGTCAATAGCCTCTGCTCCATTCATATGAGCACTGGCCACAGACAAAAGGGACTCAGAGCCTCATAGGAGCACAAATTCACTCCAGTTTATCTTGTTGAAGCCTGATAGTTAAATCCTTATAGTAAGAACTTAGAAATCCTGTTTAACCTCCAATGTAGGAAGAATTCAGTGAGCACAAGTTTCAGAAAGTGGTGCTCTGTCACTCTCCATCCCTAGATCATGGGCAGCTGAGAAGCAGATGCTTTGAATGTCCCATCTGGACAAGCACAGAGAGCCCAGCCTGGGCCATCACAGGAGCGTGCAGGGTGCTCCTCTCCTCAAGCATCTCCAGCTGTGTCTGCTGGGTTTAGAGTTACCTTTCTTCAGTGGCTGGTGTGGGGCTGTGTGTGGGTTTGTGCTGAACACAGGGTTGATAATATAGAGATGTTTTTGTTATTGCCAAGCAGGGCTCACACAGAGCCAAGGCCTTTTCTGCCCTTTGCACTGTCACACTGTGAGGAGGCTGGGGGTGTGTGGGAGGGTGGGAGGGGACACAGCCAGGACAGGTGACCCAAACTGACCAAACCATGTGACATCCTGCTCAGTGTATAAAACTGGGGATAACAAGGAGGAAGTGGGGACATTTGGGGGGATGGTGTTTGTCTTCCCAAGTCATTGTCATGTGTGATGCAGCCTTGCTCTGCTGGGGATGGCTGAACACCTGCCTGCCCATGGGGAGCAGGGAATTAATTCCTTGTTTTTCTTTGTTTGTGATTGTGTGTGGCTTTTTCTTTCACAGTTGAGCTGCCTTTATCTCAACCCACGAGTTTACCAGCTTTTACCCTTCTGGTTCTTTCCCAGATCCTGCTGGGGCTGTGTGGGGCTTGGCTGCTGGCTGGGGTGACACTACAGAAATCTGCACCCACAGACTGCAGAGTGAAATGTCCTGGGTGTCCCTTGGTCCCAACACCAAAGTGTCCTGAAGACATTTTGTATGTCACTTTTCATGCTCAGAACAAATTGTATCCACATGAAAGGAATTCTGCCTTACATCTCAGTCTGCCACAGAAAAACTGATCAGAGAATAGAAATTGCCTGTTGCTTAGGCCATTTAACAGATGTAATTATGTGCAAACAGAATTATACGCTTGGCTCTTTGGAAGTTCCAGGTTCACAAAGCTGGGAATTGTTATGCACAAAATCATGTGGAAGAGGAAATTTAAACAAAAAATTTCAATTATAGTTGGGAAATATTGAAGAAAAGAGATGAAAAATACCATAATAAATAGATTTTATTACATATAAATATAAACCTGTATATACACTATATATACACATATATATAAAATAAACAATCTAATGAACAAAATAGTGAGATTAATATGCCAACCTGCTTAAAAAGAGAGATAAAACAATCTTATAAATATGGATAATAATTTTAAAGGGCTGAAAGCTGAGAGCAACAAATACATATCAGTTAACCATTAAGAATGGTAGAAAGGTTAGCAGCAGAGACAGAAATACTCAAGAAGTGAGATCAAGGTAAAAAAGGTTAATCATATGGAAATTAACTGGTCCAGCTAACTTGTAGTCTCAAAGCTGGTGGAGAAGGTCATCAGACCTTTAATATTGGTTTTCCATACAGTAGTCATTAAGTTGCAGCTACCTGGCAGAGAACTGATGCTACCCTAGTGACTGCAAGAACAAATGGGCCATCCTCCTGCTCTGACAGAAACCCCAGGAGCACCACAGAAGAGCAGATAAAAGATCTGAGTTTCAGGCTAATAGCAGAGATCATAACAAACAACAGGTTTATGGAAAGCAGATAACAGCAAACAATATTGATAACTTTCAAAAATTAGAAGTGTTGTTGATAAAGCCTCTACCACTGAAAGAAAAATCCTGAATTTCTCTAAGATATTCAGCATTGAGTCACATAAGAAGCAAGGGGGAAATCAAACCCAGATTCACATGATTAAGTGAGAAAGGAAGTTAGTTCTTTGATAGTTTAAAAAGTTATACAGAAACAGAGACAGCAATGTTTCAAGTGAGTTTCCTCTGGGGCTAGGTCATAGCTCTGTGCCATTTAATACTGAAATGAAAAAGACCTCAAACATTTTAAGGGAAATTACAGAAATATTAGAAGAATACTGTATAATAGATAGTAACTGTTCCCCAGTAAAGGACTATACAGATAAAGGTGCAGATAAAGGTACGGATAAATAACAATTTTGAAAAGGAAACATCAGTGGGATAAAAATGAGAGGGAGCATAATTTCAGTGAAGAACTGATGAGAAGGAGATCAAAAGTATCTTCTCAGGACAAGGACTGCAGTTCTCAACAGAACTGGAAAAGCAGTCAGACAGAAATTCACCCTTGGGCAACTCCTCTTTCTTCTAGGCCAAAGCAGGAGTAGGTGCTAAATAGAAAAAGGCAAGAGAAAAGAAACAGGCTATCATTTGGTGTCACTGCAAGAGAAACTGAATAGCTGCTTTGAAGGAAATATATAGATTTTTAAAAGTAAATCCACCCCACCTGCAGAGAACACCATTCTGGAGGGAGGTCTGGTGCTGGGCACCAGTCTGTCTCTAGCAGTAGAGCAGCAGCAGGGCTCTGCCAGGTGCTCCCTGGAAACCCTACTGACAACTGTACATGTTCAGCACTCCCACAGGGAGACCCTGTCTCTGCAAACTAAGCAGCATTGGAAAATGCTAGGCTAAAACTAAAAAAAAAAGGTAATTTAAAAGAAATATTCTCTTTTGGAGAAAAAACAAAAAAGTGCACAGACTGACCACATTAATGATACAGCCATTTGTAACACACCTTCTCCAACACAGAAGAGACAAGTACAAGAACACCTTGAGTTTCTGGACTACAAAAAAAATCACCATCCATAATTCAACTGTCTAAACAACAACCTTGTGAAGTGTTCAATGGACACAATAAATGCCTTTTAAGAGTCTGAACAACAAAATGTAGAGTTCTAAAACCAAGCGACTTGAACAGCGGGTGGGAAACACAGTCATTCACAGGTACCCTGAAAGATGGTATTGGCAGAATTATTTTACAATTGCATGGAAAACACAGTCATTCACAGATATCCTGAAAGATGGTATTGGCATAGTTACTTTACAATTGCATGGAAAACACAGTCATTCACAGATATCCTGAAAGATGGTATTGGCAGAGTTATTTTATAATTGCATGGCCAAAACTAGAAACCAGAGAGCTCTCCACTGCTCTGCAGGTGTTATTTAAAAAAACAAAACCAAAAAAAACCCACCCTAAAATCCTTGCACCTATCCACTCAGCTAGGGAAGCAGCTGTGCACACAGTGAGGGCACCAAAATGTTCACTTGCTGCCTGCAGCCTATGTTAACTGAAACAAACCACAAAACTGCTGTCGCTTCTCAAGGGGCCTGGCAAACCTCATTTTACCACAGAAATACAGAGCTTATTTTTCAGCTTCAGATGTACAATTTGCAAATTGAATGCAAACCTCAGAAAGACTCAATTTTTGCAGGTACACTCAAAAGAATTAGAAATACGCTGTGGAAAATTGACAAGAGCTAGATATCGATCAGATTTAAAAAAAACAAAAAACAGCTGCTGCAAGTCAGGTTTCATGAGAACTCTGATTTCATAAGCTACTGTTAAGGTACAACCTTGTAGACTTTTAGCCCTATTTTCAGCTCAAAGGAATAATCTCATAATCTGACAAGAAATAAAAAAGGATATATTTGAAGAAATGAAGGTAGTTAATTCTGAGATACCATAGTATTCTAAAAGTATGGATGAAGCTTTTTTGAAGTTTAAGAAATCTAAGACAAAGAGTTACCAGGATGAAAATGGTCAGGTTTGTTGCATTCAACAAACAAAGCAAAAGAGCAATTTACTGATAGTGCTCTTTTTGTTGGTTTTGTTCTGGCATAGTGTCCTCATCCCCAGATCCAAATCCTGCTCTTCTTCAGCCCTCCTAAGAAGCTGCCCCTGCTCTGAGAGTCTGAAGTTAATGGAGAAGGGTCATGAAGTAGCCAGGGTGGACTCTGGACATACACAGAGCACGTGCAGATTTACACACTTGCCTTGCATAAATCTCCTCCAAGCCTCTTAGGTTTTCCAAAGTATTGTAACTCCTAGAGTCTTCAAAAGATACCTCTTCAAATACTCCTTTTTCATCTGTAGCAAAATTTACTTTCTATTCTTTATTTATCTTCCCTCATCCTGAGAAGAGTTTGGACTGAAGTACATCTCCTGAAAAACACCTGATGGGAACAGCAAGCCCAAAGCACACCAAAGCAAGGTCAGCCCAAACTGCTGTACCTCAGCACAGCTCCTTCCAGCCAAAACCACCCTGGAGGGTAAAATATCCAGCCTGCTTGCAAAAAAACATTTCTCTCAACAAGCAGTTGCAAATGGTGTGCCATAGAGGGAAAGAAACCTTTTATAAAAAAAAATTGACTTCTGGAATTTATTTAGGTCGACACCAGTGGGACTTGCTCAGAGGGAAGGAAACTTTTTGTGAGCTAAATGTTTACCTCCTTTGTGGGAACAGCAAATTAGGTGTTTACTCCTTCAAGCAGCAACAGAAGCCAATACACCTGTTCCTTCCAGATTGTCCCTGCTTTTTTTGGCATGTGATACTCTGAAAATGGCTCCAGTGATCTGCCATGGGAGGGCCAAGGCAGTTTGATAAAACAGGTTGAAGTGTTTGTTTCTTAAGTACTAAAACAACGCCAAAATAGTCAGTGGTTGTGCTGGCTAAGAGAATATAATGCTTATCACTGCATTTAATTATTTCTGGCAGCAATCCCACAGAATATTAAAATTAGACTAAAATAAAGACTGATGAAATGTGGGTTAAAACAAACATGCTGCACATATTTATGAAAAAGCCTTAAATCCTATATGGCTTTGCCTTTCCTCATGTGTAAGGGATGGGATCAGAGGGTTGTTATCCATGTCCTGATCCACCACCCAGCCCCAGTTCCCACCCCTGGGAAGGACAGGGTGATGACAAGGGCATCAAAATCCCATCCCTGATCTGCCAAGTGCAAACTTGGGCACTATCCCCACAAAAAAACAGCAGGGAAGGACTGAGGGGTGGAGACAGCGTAAATGGGAAGCCACATCTGAGCATCTGCATTTCTCTGGTCACACCTTGGATCAACTCTCACCAAGTCACCACAGCCTGGTAGGTGATGTTCAGTATCTTTACTTATATGGAAAGCTACAGCTGGATTCAAACAAGTTTTTCTACAAAAGTGATGGGCTGAGAGCAGAGAACATTAAACTGGAGGGGTTAGTTCACAGTCCTGTTAAAAAGATCATTGTTTTTCTCAGTATCAGTCCAAAAATGCCTTCATTGTCAGAAATGGAGCTGGGTTATGCAGGCAACCCACCTCAGTCCTGGCCAACAAATCTGCAAAGACACAGATTTAAAAATGTAAAGAACATATGCAAAGGAGCCATACTGAAAGGTGTATTGAAATTCCCTTTGACCCTTTTGACTCATCACACAGCTTCTAATCCCTTTGGACAGTCAAGTGCCTTAGCCCTGGGAGGTGGAAAATGGTAGCTCATCCTCTGGGCACATCAGCACTTGATGGAGGTACAGCACTGGCCCTGCCACAGCCAACACCCTGCACAGAGAAACAGCTTATACCAGCAAAAAAAAAGTTGTTTTGCCGGTAGAAATTAAACCACTTTGCTGAACAGATTACATTATAACAACAAAAAGGCCTTTTGATGGTAGGATTGAACTCACAGTAGGGATTTTACTGTTGTAATTATACTATTGTCATGCCAGCAAAATGTTTTAAGCATAGACCAACTCCCTGCATTTTTATCTTTTCAGTTTAAAAGGTTACACAGAGGCAGAAGTTACAAAATGGTTTGGTGCCTGGCATGGGGAACTGTCCTAGTCCCCTAGAAAGCAATTCATCTTGCAATGGAGAAGGCTCCCAAGAGCAATTTCCCAAAGGAGCCACGATGATACACCAGCTCTGGAGGTGTGCCAGGGGACTTGAAGTTGTGGTCTAAGGGGTTTGCAGGTGTGCTCAACTTGCAAATATTTTTTTGGATGAAGACTTTAGTTGATGAGTTGTTTCTTTTTAGAGTACTTCTTTTGAAATGCTTTCATCTACTGTGTTTATAAATCTGGGAGGTTGGGGATGGGGGATGTTAATTCTAGCAGTGATGAAATGGTGTGCATATGCAGATCAAATCAAGTTGTAATCCTTTGGGAAAATCTGATGTTTAAGCACTCCCTATTCTGGATGTGCCAATTCAATAGCATACATGCTTTTTATATATAATGTAATGCAGGAATAAGAAATTTAAGACACATTTAAAGAGAAAAAAAAAAGGGTGGAGCTCCCTGGCAACAGCTCTAATCCCTTTGAAGGCTCCGGCATGTGCTGAGTCAGGAACTCCCTCCCTATGTTTTAGTTTACAATCAGCCACTGAGTCACAGCAAGTTCCTGACTTCCCTGTTGGAACGACACTGTCATGAACTACAGTTGCATATTTTTAGGGATTAGATCCTTTTATTTAATCTCTTTGTTTTTGTTGTTGTTGCTCAAATATAAATAAACAAATATTGAATAAGTAAATAAAAAGAAAACAAAAATAAAGGAGTTCTGAGCTCTCAGCTCTGAGCACAGCTGCAAGAGACTTGATCTCATAAATGCTGTCCTCGAGCCACAAAACAGCCTTCACTCTTCATGAAGTCCTTGGAGCTGGAGAAGCATTTTGCAGACCAGCCATGGGAACCCCACATGAAGCATCTGGAGGTAGAATTGGATTAGCAGAGCTCTCTGCCCTGCTGGATAAACCTTGCTCCTCAGCAGCAGACTAATTAGCCAGGGTGGAGCTCCATTCTGATATAAATCCGTGCTAGCCTGGGTGTCTTTCCACAGTGCTTCCCAGTGCCACGCAGACACGGGGATGTGGCCTGGAGCCAGCCACCAATCCTGCCTTATTTCCTCATCCAAAAATTGAAGATGCAGTCTGCCTGCCAGCAGAAACTCCCATTGTGAAATTGAGTTTGCTGATATTTGCAAAGCTTTTAAAGGTGTGTCTTAGTGGGAAAAAGTGTCCGGACACCAGGTAGGTCACAGGAGTAAACCCATTTCTGACTTTAGCAGACAAAACAGCAGTGAGCAGCATTTCACATGCACAGAGTTGAGCTAGGATTCCTCTTTAATCAAGTTAAGCCAGGTTTCATTCCTGCCTCTGCCAATTATTTAAATCCCATCTACCCACAAAAGCCTCCAGCCCTGCTGTGGTGGAGCTGTTGACTCACTCACGCTGTCTCTCATACAGGGGCTTACAATTCACTGACCTGCAGTCATCACCAGCATGGACAGGGAGTGGCTCCATGGGAATGTGCCAGTGGATCCTCTGGCACATCCCTATGCTGCCATGGCACGTGCCAAGCCCACAGAGAGATCCCAGAGAAGTTTTCCGGGAAGAATTAATGTAGTGGGTCAGGCAGAAACTTCTCCAGCCATGAGTGGACATGCTACTACAAACCTGAGGAGGGCAGGATGCAGGTAAAGCCACTGAAGCACCTGGGTTACCCAAGAGGCAGCATGATGACCCTTAGGCTTGTCCAGTGCAAGGAGATTAGCTCTAGGCAATCCTGCATCAAAATATGCTCTGCACTAACCCATGCCATGGAACTGAAACCACGACCCTGTCCCTGTGCTTCATGAGAACATTAGAGGGGAAATGCTGAGAAAATGCAAGGTGACTGTTCAAGGAAGAATGATTTCTGTCTTTTCTTCAAAATGTTTCTTGAGTTTAATAGAAGCATCAACAAACTTGCTATTAAGATCTCCTTTGCTCATCAGCAATGTTTCTATCTCTAGGCAGAACTTGATATCTGCTTAACAGTGCAGAGCAAATTTATAGGACAGCTTAAGGTAGGAAATAATGAATTCCACTTCAGCAACTGATAGCAGATAATTGTATTTAGCTACAGTTTTTCACACTGAAATGCATGATAATACGCAAGCTCTGGGGTTCAGTTCTTATTTGCCTCTTATTATTTAAAGAAATAGAAAAATTAGAAATATTAAAAATGGAAATAAGTTCAATTAATTAAGTCACTTCCAGTTTGGTGAGATTCTCCATTTCTTTTTAAAATGTACTCTTAACGTGCATTTTTGAAAAAATAGTTTTGTGTACTTCTTTCCCATTTTCCTTCCATATTCTTTCTGTAATTTTTTTTTAATTTCCATGTACAGTACATGAAAAGCATTCATTTCTTTCATCACATTATTTTCTACAACTTTCCAACATTTCTTCAGCCTTGGAAATATTACAGAATGTCAAAAGAAAATGAAAAATATGTACGTTTAAAAGTCTCTAAATTTTAAACTTGCAAGTAATGCCTTTTAATGATAGAAAAGCTTAAAGGGAATGAAATTTATAAAAGCTAATATTTCACCATCAGTTTTACATTTCAATTATAACCTCTTAAATATTAAAAAGCTCAGCATTTCATTTAAGGTTTTGTAGGCTAAAAACATGTATTTTCATTGAAAAAAATTCTGAAGAAAAGAATTGAACTTAGTCTGAAAATAGTGACTTTTATTGCTGAAGGCATGGAAATTAAAAGCAGTCATGTTTACTGAAGAGCTGACTGTAAGGGGCAAGGTCATAATTTACACGTAATTACTGGTTTGCACTATCGTTTAACCACTACTGAAATGAGTATGTTTTTCTTCCTTCCCTCTTCCTGTGCAGTAGTGTTCAGCACACTTCTTATGCATCAGATGTTCTTGTGCAAATCACTGCTTTCTGTGGCTTGTGATTCAATAGCAAACACTGCTGCCACAAACAAGGTCTGCCTCTAGAGATAGCTCTGTATTTTTTGATAATATTTTCAGTTAGTAAGAGTGTGCCATCAGCACATAATTACAGACATGCGTACTATGACAAGCAAACATCAAAATATGGTTGACTACAGCAAACCAGCAATATTTTAAATATGGGGTGTGTCTGCCTTTGTATAGTACATACAGTCACACCAGACTCCTTTGCATCAATTAACACAGAAAATATCCAGCCAAGTATTCTGGATGAGCCTATAAATAATACCGTTTCCCAAGGCTGAGAAATACATGTTTCTTGGATAACTATGAGGAATTTGATTTTCGGAACTGGCCAAGGTTTTCCATGCTTTGTTAGAGCCCACTTTGAAAATGCAGAGTGTCCAGGAAGAGGTGAAAATCCCCTACTCTGGGAACCTGTCCTCAGCTGAGGAAGGCACCAGGTGCCAAGAAACAGAAGGGATCAAACACTACACGTTAGTAGTTTGACCTTTATATCAAAGCTATTTTAAAAATAGCAAGATTTTGTTTCAACATTTAATGGTGGCATACCAGGCACTCCAGCTAGAATAAATCCACATGCTCAGACATCAGTGTCTGTGTGCCATGGGGAGAGAGCTGCCAGCCACCTATTGAGTGGCAGCTCATCCTGCCACAGCCATAACTCACCTGAGCCATGATGGTCTGTTCACCATGTTTGCTCTCTCATTGATATCTTCAACCTTTGTTCTAAACTTCTGCTTTCAAGGAAAGTGCAAGGTTTGAAATGGACATGGGTTCTTGGGACTGTATCCACTCCTCCTTGGCAGTCTGTGTGGTAGTCCTGGTGACACCCAAAGCCTGAGCTTCACATTCTAAACCAGCTACACCTCAAAATTCACAGCAAAGGTAGTTTACCTGAGCTACCCAATCTTCTTGGTTCAACAGGAAAGATTTTAATCACTTCCCCAACTTGTATTTACACAGAATTTCTAGAGATGGGATGAGTTCCAAGCTGGGGCAAAATAAATTTCCAATTTCTCCATAAAACAGAACACTATTCTCTCCCTTGCTCTGAGAAGCTGATTGTGGGTGAGCTGGTGCAATCCTCCCATTCTTCTCCAGCTGCCTGTGCCAAGGGCAGAGTACTGTGGGGGGTATTCACACAGTGCACTCCAGAGCATCTCCCTGCACGCAGGCTGGCGAGATAGGAGGGTGGACGGCTATTCATGGAATCACAGAGTTATTGAGGTTGAAAATAACCCCTAGGATCCTCGAGACCAACTGTTAACCCAGCACTTCCAAGTCCTCCATTAAACCATATCCCTGAGCACCACAGCTGTATCTCTTTCAAATACCTCCAGGGATGGTGACTCCACCACTTCCCCAGGCAGTTTGTTCCAGTGCTTGACAACTCTTTCAGTGAAGACATTTCCCCGAATATCCAATCAGATATTTGCTCAGCTTGAGGACCTGTCACTTTTTACCTGAGAGAAGTCCACCCCCACCTCACTACAGCTTCCACTCAGGTAGTTGTAGAGAGCAATAAAGTCCCACCCCGAGCCTCCTTTTCCCAAGGTTAGACAATCCCAGCTCCCTCAGCTTCTCCTCATAGGAACTGTGCTCCAGACCCTTCACCTGCTCCACTGCCCTTGTCTGGACTCACTCCAGCATTGCAGTGTCTAAGTAGTTCCCCTTGTCATAGAAGGAGATCAGGCTGGTCCAGCAAGACCTGCCTTTCATTAATACATGCTGGCTGGGCCTGATCCCCTGGTTGTCCAGATCCTTGATGCTGGAAAGGTATAAGAAAAGGCTTGTGAAACCTTAATTCAGCCCTCTTCTAATCTTCAATTACAAAATCACACACTGTATTTTCCATGGGACCCTGTCTCATTCAGTTCACGGAATAGTTGGTGTTCACTTAATGAGCAACTATTCAATATTTTATTTTCTTCTCACTCAGTATGTTGCCCTAGGCATGATTTACTAGATGTAATTCAAACCTAGCTGTGCAGTCAAAATTATTAATTTCAGTGAAGCATTTTTTTCCTTTGGTACTCCTCCTCACAGCAGTCCTGAGTGCTACACAAACAGTAAATAGTATATTTTCATAATACCACAGTGAGGGTGTTTTCATAATACCCCAGTGTGATTAGATGGGAGGAGGGGTGGAATTATCCTACATGTTTCACAGGTGCATAGAAAAGGCAGAGAAATATGGAGGAGACATTATAGTCCAGAGAATCAAAAATTTGTAACACTCTCTTGACAATTTGAGTTCTGACTTTTGAAAATTCTTAATATAATTCCAGTTGAGTTAACCTGTATCCATCAGTGCTCAGAGATGGAGGAGACCTTTTAAGACATAGACTTAGGTCCACTCCTATCACAGGCAGCTTTTTAATAATTTTATCAAATTGGACTGAATAGGAATTGGGTTTCTTGAATTCCTATTTAAAAAGCTGAGAACACACTCCTCTGATAGTTGGAAACCCTTTTCTAATTTTCAGCCTAAATTTATTCATAGCCAGATTGCACTCATTTGTTCTTAGGCCAACATTGTCCTTCACCTTAAATAGTTCTTCTCCCTCTCTGGCATTTGCCTCTGCTGATAAATTTAGAGTGAGCAATCACATCTTTTCCTCTCTTGGCATTTGTCTTGAGGAGCTAAATGAGCTACACTCCCTAAGCTGTCTCTCTCAAATTAAGCTGCCAGGTCCCCTGTTCATCCAAGGAAGTGCCTTCCATATCTGCTTCAGCTTGCATTTACCTGCTCTGGGCATGGCTGACCAGGCTCGTAGGCAGCACCAGGCCTGCCTGTATTCACCCAGAGCATGGTCAAGAGGCAAAAGGGTAACTGCAGGTAACAAACGAGTTAAAATATTTCTCTATGTGCCCTGGAAATGGTGTGTCTCAGAATCAACCTGGGATTTCCACAGCTACAGCACATCAGCAGCACCCCAATGACTGAAGTCAACCAGCACATCCCAATTGTGTTCCTTTTCACTTTCCAACAGAAAGTCTCAGCACTGGTTGAAAAAATGCATGTATTTTGTACCACTGAATTTCATCTTGCTGCTCCCATCTCAGTGCTCTGGATCATCACTGCCTACCTCTGCTCCAGTATCCCAGTTCCAACCCGGATGGTGATGCCTCCCACAAAATGTCAGTGTCTGACTCCACAGGCAGACTAGTGAACATGTACACGTACACACAGGTGTACACGAAGTTGCTTTTTGAATGTGTCTGCTCCTGAGACCAGTTTTAAAGAACTCACCAGGAAAAAAAAAACCAAAACAGAGCAACTATTAGAAAACCACACAGGTCAGCTATGAAAACTCAGAGCATTAGACACCCTGATTTGATACCTTTTGAAAAATTCCTGTATTCAGTGGCTGTCAAATGTTGGTCACCTATTTGACATGAAATAAATTATATTTTGATTTCAGAAAAGATTAGACTCTATTAAATGTAAGACTGCTTCAGTTATGACATATATGCACCTCTTGGGGATTCACGTGTTTTTCTTTAAGGTGTGAATTGATGTATGCAAGGCCATTGGTAGTAATTTTTTTCAGTCAAATATCTATTTTAGAATCACATACTAAAATACATGGTAAATAATGGCAAGACAAGTTGAACACAACTGGAGAAATATAATACAAATTTGACTGCAAAAGAGAACATCTAGGCAAGGAAAATAAAAGCAAGGTAGTAAGTGTGTGACACCATGACTTAGCTGAAATAAATCACTTCCAGTTGCACAGACTGTTTGTTTTCTGGCTAAAAAGCTGCGTATTTCAAGCAGAATAGAGCAAGGAGGAGGATGCTCCCCACCCACCAGACCACAACCCAAACCTCGGGGAGTGGCCGCAGCAGGTGATGGTGGAACTCACTGAGCAGCTGATAACGGAAGACTGACAACCGTGAGACCATGTCAGACTTTGTGTCACCAAGCTCTCCACAGATAATAGCCCTGGACAAGCTGAGGGGACCCAGAGGCACATACTGTCAGATTTAGGCCACTTTATGGATGCGCTTGGGTATATATTGCCTGCAAAATACTCCAGAGACTGGTGTAAACAAGAAAAAATTTCCAAGCCAACAAATCATGGTGATTTCAGGGTAACTTAGAAAACCTCCAAGGTGCAGGAGGGATCAGATTTGAGCTGGAATGATCCAAAAAGGCAGTGAATAAACCATGCTGCTCTGACCTCAGGAGGGCTCAGTTCAGATACATAGAAAAAGTTGCAAAATACCCTTTTCTAGAGTTGTAACCTAAATTCATGGAGACATAAAACAAGGAAGAGGAAATACATGAAGATTTCTGTGAAAAAGGAGCATTTTCACGTGTCTTTGGGACAAGAGAGAAGACCTTCTAGCATGCAGGGGAAGAAAAGCAACAGCCATGCGAGAGGCTTGGGCAGAGCAGAGGGCAGGTACAAGCATGCAGGTGTTGGTGAGAGAAGAGGTGCAAGAAGGAGCAACGTTTGTGCAGGCACAGCAGGCAGGCGGAGGCAAGACGTGCACTGGGGTAGGGTATTGGACAGGGGAAACCCTCTGCTTATGGCTCCTGCACTGCTGCCTGAGAGTAGCCCAGTCTCCAGTGGAGATAATTTTGGTGCCTCTATGAACACAAATCAAGTAGATCCAATGAGCTCCTTTAAAGCAGAGTTCACATGCACAAAGACTTGCACCAGCTTCACTAGATCAGGCTTTCTACACTGCTGCTGCTGGGCAGACAGGGTCTGGGGAGGTATGGAGGGAGGTCCTGTCTTACTTCAGTGAGTCTGATAGAAGTGTATTTAGTCTCTTCCCAGTGAATAACACCTATTTTGAGGGCAGAAAAAAAACCCAACTGTCTGACAAAGCCACACTTGGTATGCCCCTTATTCTTCCTTGAGAAGTATCTTCAGCTGTGAATACGTATATATACTCTAATGACAGTCAGCTGTCACGTCTGTAAACATACATTTACCTCCCATTAAGGGTTATTTGCCCCTTTTTGTGACCTTTCACCAGCTTTCCATACCCTGGCCATGTGGCACAGATGGTATAATCCTGTCAGGCTAAGGCAGGTGACAGTGCTGCTCAGTGTTTAGTAATCAGTGACTGTAATTAGCCAGACTGGACGCAGGCTCAGATAATAGGCCAGTCAAACAGCTGCCAGTCATGAGGCTTTTCCTGTGGACTGCAGGGGATGGAAGAGAAGATGATATAAAGAGGCCATGCATTTTTTCCAATGCACTTTATACAGAATCGGTAATAATATTGTATATGGTGTTTTTCATTTAAAAAAATTCCTTCCAGAGTGACCAATAAAGTGTGTTTCATATCACGAGGAGCTTTTAGTTGGTTTTTTAATCTGATGGGGGTGTCTGGAGAGTGTTTAGCAGCAGCACAGCTTTTTCCTATTTGGAGACTGTCTTGTCATGTTTTCCTTACACAGATATGTTCACACACACACAAAACTCCAGGTTCCTGATCCTTAAAGCAACTCCTTTAACACAGGAAAGTGCGGTCACCAAGCTACTACTTGTTTGCATTCAGAGATCAGGATTTAGACAAATAAAAGGAAACTTAGTTGTAGTGAAAATAAAGAAAAAAATTAAATAAAGAGATATAATAAATATGGAGGGTATTGAAACTTTTTACTGCTTTTAGTTCTTTTTCTCAGAGACTATCCTCAGTTCAGATCTTGTGTTACACTACACATTTAGATGATGCATAGGCTGCACATGCTGTATTTAAGAGATGCAAGCAGTGTGCTGAACCAACCATATTTTCATGTGAGAGATGATTCATTGTCTCCTGGATGGTAGAAAATTCTCTATCCAAAGCAGATGCTCATGCTTACAGTCTGTGAGGGTGAAAGAGGTTGTATTACCAAAGAGGCAACCAGCCATCTCTTGCAGAGGAAAGAATAGCATTCATTGCCTAGGAGGGCTTTTTTATCCTGACTTCAATATTTCTTTCCTGTTTTTTAACATGTGCCTATTATTGCACAGACACTAATAATGAAATATATTTAATTTTTAAAAATGCACACATCACAATTAATCAACTTCTCCTCATCCTTTATTGCATATATTCCAACAGCCTTTCTCCCTCTTCCCCACCAAAATTGCACTATTTATCTATATGGAACAGATACCTTAATCTTTTGGGGGAAAAGCAGAGTATAATTTCAATTTCCATGCATTTATGAGAAGACATTCTTAAATAGGCCAGTGAAAGAGATATTGCATCTATAAATAAATTATTCCGAGGCGGGCAGTGGGATGGGGTTACACATGGCCATTGTGCGGGGAGGCTGCAAAGCCTGACCCGGGAGTGCAGCTGTTGTCTTTGTGCCGGGCACTCTGCCTCTGCCATTGTTCCCCTGATTACAACAGGCACGTCGGGGGCGCGGGGAGGGCAGGCGGGGCTGAAAGGATGGCTGTGCATTGATAACGCCTGGCACTATCGCACAGGGCACCGATAGCCTTCCCAGCTGCGGCGCTATCGGGGTGCGGGGCTCTGCCCCCGCCTCCCCGCCCTGAATCAGCAAATTCGGGGGCTGTGAATGCGTTCAGCTCCCGCGTGTGCCAGCTGGACCTTACCCAGACACACACACGGGACTGTGTCAACAGATGGTGTAAAAGGGGACAAAAAGGACACTATTTCCAAACTGAATATGTAATATCAAACAGGTGTGGAGGTAAGGAGATGGTAATGAACAAGGAACGCCGAGCTGCAGGAAGGGTCTGTGCTGCTGCAGCAGAGAGGTGGGGAGGGAACTCATTGCCCCCACCATGGAGGGAAAATGGCCATGATCTCTCTGCCACTGCCATTGTCCTCACTAACCCCTCAGCTGCTGCATGGCCTGGCCCCAGGGAGATGGCAGGCGTGAGGGCCCTGCTGCCCTTTCATCCCCAGAATCTTGTTTCCAGCACCACCTCTGAAAGCCCTACACAAAGGTGCTTGGCCTGTCAGCATCCTAAAAGCTGTTCTTACTCACCTGTCTAGCTGGGGCAGAGGCAGGCCAGGGGGACAGGACACCAACAGCAGAGGTGTTCCCAGCTCCTATTACCAGCCTGCCTGGGGCAAAAGGGAGAAATACCCCAGAACAGAAAAACCCAAATCAGCTGGGCTAATCTAGGATGCTGCAGTCAACATAGATGCACTGGGGACACCTTGAGCTGCATCAGCATGAAAGGCATCCATGCCACATCAGGTATTGTGTGGCACGTTCCTTGTTACAACACTGTGATTGGTTCCCATTTCCTTCTGAGGACCTCCTGACACCTAGGAGAGCTGCCACTCACTGCCCTAACGACCTTTAGGGCAGCACAGCACACTTGGTTTCATGAGCCTGGACATGGAAAGGGATACACCTGTCCTGAACCCTCCAGGAGGAGCCTGCCAAGCATGCAGAATTTAACTGAGTTATTCACCCCCAAAAGATGACAAAGCAGCTGTGCTTGGTACCAGCCATGGAATCCCTCACAGCCAAACTATCTGTCCATTCATATCCCAAGATATGTCAGAGAAAACACAGTATGGCTTTTTTTCTCCCCACTGTCTTGTGAACTGGTGTGCACAACAGCTAACCACTGTTTTGTAGATTTTCCCCTTCCTAAAATCTAGAGAAAGTGCTCCTATTTCTCAGCAGATGCTATCTGGTCATTCTGAGCTCCTCCTCAGCTGCTGAAAAGAAGTATTCATCTTAAACCTACTTAATTTTTATATCTCTGTCTGGTTTTTCCATTTATTTCCAATTACTGTGGGTCTTGCTATCTGTCAGGAATAGGATCACACATCTGTCTCACTGTTAAAACTGCTAACAGAAACTAGAAGTAAGGGATTTCTGACACGAAACTCATGGCCACCCATGGCAAGCAAGGGTAGAAACTAAGATGCCTGTTACTGTGGGACTGGGATGGAGTCACTTGATGCTTTGAACAGCTGCTGTCAGAGGTACCTACATCAACACAGTCTGAAAACAAGTTTACAAAGTAGCCATACACTTACTTGTATGTTCCTACATTATTTCTTTCGCTTATTATGAAGTTATAGTACATTGTATACAAATTCACCTTACTGATATTCATATACTTTACATGCAATCTGGTACATATTTGTCATATGTAGATGAGCTTCCTGCTCTCATCCCGTTCGAATTTTTATCTCCAGAACTGTGTTCAGCCAAAACTGAGCATTGCTATTTCCCATCCTCTGTGATCAACACAATTAGCTTTCTTGTTCATTATGCAATCCTGCCCTCATTTACCTGGCTTGGTCTTTCCTCTTCCCCAAGTGGGTCAGTGAGAGGATCTTCCCGATTCCTCCTCCAGTGTTCCATGGAGGTACCAGAAGGTCCTCACCATGGCCCCACTCTCTTTCCAGATTCATCACATCAGCCTCCACCACAGACACCTGTATTTCAATCAGCTTTCTCCCAAATGAATCTTGTTTAGCATCTCTCTGTAATTCAGTAAAGTAATCAAACTTAAGTTACTGGAGAACCCACCTTAATCCTCTTTTCTTCTGATGTGGCTCCAAAAGATGTAAGATACTAATATATACAGGCTGACACCCAGTACACTGATCAATACTGTATCAGTCTTAACTTGTATTCTCTCACACATCCCTCTCTTGTTCTGACATGGGAAGGTCTCTGTTTGCACATCACAGCTGGGGCCTCTGTCCCCCATTGTCTTAATTATAGACTCAATGTGCTGCAGATATATAAATCATGGAAATTTAATCAGGCTTATTGCATCCTTCATCTGGCAGCACAGACTGAAATGAAAGCTCTGGTGAAATAAAGGCTATTCCAAATGAGAGGGAACGTTACATTATGCTCTTGAGAATTTTCCCAAGGTGTAGTATCTCTGGGGACCCTCTATCCCCCATACACATGGGTGCAAGCCCCAGCTCATGCTAAGTCATTTAAATAAAAGTTACAATCACACATATAAGACACAGGACCCAGGCCGACAAGTTGCCTGTGGTTTGTTTCCACAAAAGATGGGAAGGGAGGAAGGCACATAAGATGGTCCTGGGGATGCTCACATTGTCTTTCAGAGGTAAAAAAACACATCAGGGTGAAAACACAGAGCAGGTGAGCACTGGCAGGTACATGGAGAAAGTGGGCTAGGTTTCTGTCCTGCCCCTCTCCCTAAGGCCCTTCCTTTACAGGCTGCTGGGATTCCTGGCTCCTTACCAGTCCCTCCATGGTGCTGCTTTGTACATCCTTTGCTCACCCACTCCTTGCTGGTGGCACGAAGATGGGAGTAGTGGAGTCTCTCTGTGTTCAGACCCACCTCAATGAAAGACCAAGCATGAAACAGCAAATTGCCACCTCCACAGCCAGATCTACCAGTCAGGGCACAGTAAACACCACTACTGAAGTAAGTATTTAAGCAGACATGTGGGACAACTTGTTAGGTCATTTCCATTTGCTTAATCAGATCCTGTAATAGGCGTTAAATTGTAACATCTCGTTACACTGATGAGAACCTGACTTATCCACAGGCTATTCCCAAGCAGAAAATTGAGACTACTAAAGTGAATCCATTCAGCATGGGCTACAGCTACAGGAAAACAAAACACATACCCAAATTTTGATGGAAAAGGAATCTCATCTTGATGAGAGAATTTGGGTGAAGTGGGATACACATTTGTTGTCCAAGGGACAGGGCACACTAAAGTTTTCCATCACTGTGCATTGCCAGAGTCGTATGATTAGCACCAATTGAAATCAATTAGTTTAATCACAGTTTAATATCCTCCAGGTCTGGATGGTTTTGTAAGACGAGCCCCAAAACCTTGCCTCTACTGGGAAAATTACCATTCCTGACATTGGCTACACCCTAACAGATGCAGATGAATAAGTAAACACATTAAGCTGCTGAGGTAGACTAGGACAAACAGCATTCGGCACTGCTTAGTAACCACTCGGTGTTACTCATCTGCCAACGTGTTGACTTCTGTTTAACTTATGTCCTGATTGACACTTGGAGCCAAGCAGTGTACAGGCTTTGTTCCTTTGGTGAGCAAGGTATGAAGCCCAAGTATCTGCGGTTTTCAAAATAGCATTTAAAAACAAAGATGAAAGAGTTATTATAATATAGCAGAGTATAAAATTGATGCTGGAATATTATTTTAACTTCAAAATGCTCCTATGAACATTGCTGTATGGGATGGAATATAACACAGACTCTAGCCAGTATTAATAAGTAAGGATGAAAGCAGATATTGTGCAAAAAATTTGGGGGAAAAAAAAAGCAGAATTAAGTACTAAATCAGACCAGCAGAACTGTCAAATGTGTTAGACTATATTCACAGGCACTCATGTGTGACATGCAGGCACAAAACATAAACATTTGTTTAGTTTGAGTAATTTTGCTTTTCAGAGTAAAAGGCTTTTCCCCCCTGTTTTTTAGGAGGAGGAGGAGGGCTTTTATCTACAGTTTGGAATTTTAAAAGTCTTATATCCTGCAAGGACTGTTTGAAGCAGTTCCAGAAGAACTGCTTTTCATTAGCAAGTGCTGACTCAATGATCTGTAGAAATGCATTGAGTTCATCAAAAAAATTAAAGAAAATTATTTGGTTTTACTTCTAAAAGGTTACATAATTTCACTTGGACCTCATCACTTAAATCACTATATACTATGTTTCAAATATGTTATCCCTTGAAAGTCAAAATAATAAAGGCAAAGCAAACCGGTTTGATTTCATTGAAGTCTTTGATAGAGTTCTTTTGATGACTTCAAGTAAAGCAATTGCCAAATGTCATTTCTCAGTAAATTTTGAAATTTTAAGGTTTTGTTTAAATTTGAGAAAAAGCAAAAATTAAGTGATAGCCTTTCTTAAGTAACTTAAATATTGAACTTAGGCAAATGTTGACATAATTGTGCCCAGCAGCCCAGGGATTTATTCAAGTGAGCAAGTGTTTGTGTAGTTTTATGTGATATAAGATTGAACACATGTGATCTAAGTTGGGACATAAAGTCTAGAGGGCTGCCAGGGCAGGGCAGTTTTTCAAGCTGCTTTAATATAAACCAGAATCACAGTTATTCCTTTTCTGCAAAACAAGAGAGTCGATACTTATACTTTTCCCCACTCTTGTCAGCTGCGTTAAAGGGACTAACACTAAAAAGGCACTCTGGTTATACCTACACTGATAAATAGCACACTCAGGCACATTAACTGTGCTCAAGGCTCTCCTGTATGGCTGTGTTCCATGCTCTTGGCCTTTCTCACCCACCTAAAGAGGATGGTGTGAGAAACAAGCACCAATCTGCATCAGCCTTATCAGATGGCAAGTAAAAGGGAGCATTTGTTTACATTTCATAGCAAGTCACCGTGGTGTAGACATTACTCTTTATGCACTCTTTCAAAGCCCATGATTATCAAGTTAGGAGCAGGGAGTTAAAACCACGTTCACTCACCACAGGCTACAAGAGAGTTTGAAGCCAGCAGTTCTCTGTTTCAGAGAGGTTTTCTTGCCCATGCCCCTAGTCTGTTTTTTGTTCAGCCAGTCTGCAGCTATAGTCCTGAGGAGCACAGATTCTTCCTTTCATCCTGTGTTCATCCTGAGTTCTTTAGATTTAGTTCATATCAAGCACTGACATTTGAACACATAAGCTTATCCTACAGCCACAAACTCTTCAGATTCAAGAAGTACCATCTGTTCTCAGTAAAACTACCTGATCAGCCCAGCTCCTTCCTGATAAATTCTCCTGATGCTGCTACATATCATAGGAATGGTCCTACTCGGACAAAGGTCTACCTGGCCCAGAAGCCAGACTCCAGCAGTAATCAACAGCAGATGCCTAGGGAAGGACATGAAAACACACAGTGATGGCTTTCACAGAAAACGTGTTTGGGATCTCCGGTGCCAGCACTAATGTCTTTGTGTTTAATTTTTCACAATGGGATCTTCTTCTGTGGAGTTTTTTGGTGTAGTTTTTTCACCTCATTTAGCTCACAGCACATTAACACGCACCAATAAATTGCACACCTAAGAATGCACCACATAAGGAAAAACATAAAGTAGCTTTGAACTGCTTACATGCTGGGCTCATGGACACCTAGATCTTGATGGAAAGAGGTAAGGAACCAGTAGTATCCATATTATTTTCTTCAAAACTTAGAAGACCTATAAGTCACTCTTCATGTGAAGGCATTTCCATACTTTTCTTTTTTCCTTCCTCTGAGCTTTTTCCAGTATCCACTACATTTTTTTAAGAAGAGGGAAGACGAACTCTGTAGGGATTCATGCAGTTTCTTTTGTTCTCTATTTCTTTTCTAATAATTCCTAACATTCAATTTCCATTTTTATTGCTGCTGAGCATTAAATTGGTGGTTTCGTAAGAACTATTCATTAAAATTCTGAAATCTCATTCCTAAGTGGTAATGTTCAATTCAGAGCCGATCACTCTACAAGAAGAGTTAAGATTGCTTTTTTCATGGGTATCACTTATATTTATCTACATTGAAGTGGTGATACCAAAATTCGCAACACAGTTAAAACTTCAATTTCTGCAATAAAATAAATATTTTCAAAAATATATAAACTGGTTCTTATTAAGAAATACCTGTTTGGATCTATGTCACTGAAGAATTTTCCAATAATGACATCGTGACAGTGTAACATAAAGAGACCTCTATGCATCGTTTTATACCACTCTGAGCAATATCACTGTCTCAATATTCTAATGAGTCATCATACTATCTTAGAGCCAAAATTCCTTGAGACAAAGGAATAGAAGAAAATCACACCTTTCATTAACAAGAATCAAGTACGTTTCAAGCTATCATGTGTATAAAAGTTAAAAATGCGTTACAGTTGCATGGTAAAGAACAACAGTAAACAGACTAAAAGAATTTGACATTTTTTCATTTTTACATCCTTTTAAAACCTATTTCATGCTTTGAGAAGCATAGTTTTTAACCAGATAACAGAATTATGACAGTGAACAAAGGACACAATGTATAGGTACTGTCAATCAAATTTATTTATGATGTGATAAATTTCTGAACTAGCTTAGAGTTAATCCAGTTGGTTTGGAAGTTTATTTTTAAGAAATATGGAAATGCTGTCAAATTAATCATATCATCAACATCACACTAGTTCTTGAAGATGAAAAGATTTAATACATTCAGGAAAACACCAAACAGACCACAACAATTTAATAGCAAGGAATGGGGTGGTAAAGATTCAAATGTTGGAGACTGCTATTTAAGACCTGATGGTGCAATTATCTCATTATCCCAATGAGTGTTCTGCCTCACAGGCTCTCAGCTAATCTAGGAAGCATTGCTCTCAATCTCTCTTCATGGAGATCTTCCACAATCAGACACCCAGGTCCTGATCTGAAGCACTCTGAGTTACAAAAACAAAGCAGGAGAAGTACAAGCATTAGGGGAAAAAATATTCTCTGTTTCTATGTTACGGCATATATCTACAGAAATTGAAAACATTTTTCTCTGTGACTTCTTTGTTGTCTTTTGGATCAAGAATGTAAATACTGTGATTTATAAGTGCTCTTAGAAATTAGTTATCATTCAAAACACACATAGTTTTAACGATTTTAGGGCAAGTTTTAGTCTTATTTAAGTATGCACAACTAGCTAAAATAAAGCCCAAAAAGAATTATTGGTTGTTTTAGAAACTCCTAATTTTCTAAGTCAAGTTCTGGAACAAAATTGGAAGTACCCATTTTATTAAAGAACATTCAATTTGTTTTTGAAGAATTATAAATTATTCATTATTAACACAATAATTAATACTTTAAACTTATCTTGAGAATAAACAGTTTGTTTTCTATATTCTCATAAGCGGTAACCATAGTAAGATAATATATATACACACTCAGTGTTCACAAAATCTTTCTTTTTTTTATTTTCTCTGACACAATAAGATCTGCTTTTAAATCATGGCAAAGAAAAGATATTTTAGATAATCATTACATGGCATGGCATATAAGAAATGCAAATCATCTTATTTCCATCCAACATTCACATATTACATCATCAGCATTGAACAGGATCTTATCCAGTACAAACACAAGAATTCATGTTTCAGATCTCATTTCTAGTAAAAGGCAGATTACTTCTTTCCATCCTGTACTCTTCATTTTCATTTTATAAAAGAAGCCCTTACTTAATCTTGCTGTCAGTTTAATTATGAAGTGTGAACTGTCACAGTTCTAGTACATGTTGTGGTCCCTGCCCTGATCATTTCGTGATTTGCACTTTTAATAGTGCATCACTGGAGAGAGTTTGGCATGAAGACCATTAAACCATGGCAAAGCATGCACTCACTCCTTGTTTGGGACCCAGCGGTCCCTAAAAACTGAGCTTGCTAGCCAGACAAATTAGTGAAGGCAAACACCTCCCATCTTGTTCACGCAGTGAGATCTGCCTTCTGGACACCTGTCTGTCACCTGAGAGAAGAGACACACAGCTTGCTGCATAGGGGTAAGGAATAAGGACAGCACTCCTGTCCATGTAGTCAGCTAAAATCTTATTCTGGTGAGACTCTTTGCAGGAGTAGAATCTCTCATAACTGCCTCACCCCAAGAGTCTCGTCCCCTTCTGTTTGAACACCAATGTGTAGAGATACATTAAATGACTTCTGCAACTACCTTGTTTGCCAGAGAGGTCTTTAGCAAGTCAACCTGAAACCTGCTGTTGTAATATTGTCACCAACTGTTTTGTTGCTAGGAGTTAACTTTAGGTGAGTTAAGTGGGTAAACGTGAGAAACTTCTTGGCATTCATTTGCCCCAGCTACTTTATTTGTTCTCAGACAGCTCCTGGTCCACCCAGCTGACCACTGTGTCTGTGGTGGCCTCCTAAAGCTCCATCAACACTCAGGCATGCATAACATGCATAATCTGTACAGCTCTTCTCTGATTTGTATGTGCCTCCTGTTCTCCTGTGTCACTTCAGCTATCCTCCAAATTACAATGTGAGAGTACATTTAAACTTATAGAAAGTTGTCAGCTATTTCCTTTCAGGATGAGAGGTTGTTTTGAGATCAGCTGATGTTGTTTTGAAATTTCCAGTGTTGGGCGGATGCAATAGCCCCATGGATTTCAGGTTTTGAATTTTCTGACCCTTCCAAGTAATCTAAGCACCAAAAACTGGGAAGCAGGATGTATAAAACTTCAAATATTCATTTCCCCCTTGGATTTTGACAGAAGCTTTAGTAATTTTGTATTTTGCTTGAATTGCTTCAGTATAGATGATCAACAGATAAAACAAACCTCTAATTTTATTTTCAAGTCCCAGCTTTGTACTGGAGGTGCTAAAGCATTGCTAGGAAGAAAGCTGGGATATAATGCCTCAGATAGAGATACCTCAGATAGAGCACCCTGCAGCTCTGTAGATGTACAAATGATTCTGCTACAACATCCATATGTGGTAGTAAATATGAACAGCACAACCAGCTGGTGGGAAGGGTCAGCACTATTGCCTATTCCTCCCATTTCAAGAATCCTAAGGATTTGCATAATGGTATATGCCAAGTGGCAGAGAGAAAAGAATCTGTTGAAAGTGAATAAACAGTTTCTACATAATAAAAATATGTTCATCTTCAGATTTTAGAGAGAGACTTCACAGAGTCACACAGCTCTCAGATCTGTGATACCAACACTATGCCCCCTAAAAGCAAGCCAAAATACTCTTCCCTTCTTTCAGAAGATCTTGACCTCACTTGTAGAAGTAAACACGTGTTTCTCTGAAGTGAAATTTTACTGCATTTTTTGTCAGCTTGAAATGACCTACTACACAGCTGTTGGAGATTTCATGAGGGAATTCCTTAAATGGCTGTGGGAAGGTTTTACACAAGATAGTAAATGACTTGTAAAGTATTTTGACAGAGATTCCAGATTTGTGAGTGTGTCTTAAGTTCTATATGACATTATCTAGAACAGGCAGAAAAGTAAATTACTTTTTTCTATTATATACATAAGTGTATAACTAAGGAATGAAAAAAACTATCTTTGCCTTTTGGAATGAAGAGAATTAATCTTTTACTTACCCTGAGAGAGTGTTACAGAGCTGAAGGGCACAGAAGTATTAAATGTGTTAGGCAATAATTGCAAGCTAGGAATTATGTTCAATTACACACATGATTTTCTATTTTAAAACTTACCTTGGTGCAAGATACACCTAATTAATACAGAGACTAATACTAACTAACTACACATAATAAATGGAGCACTTGAGTTTTATCTATTTGGATTTATGTACAACCCAAATGCAACAATCTGGTGATCTCTGCACCTGTTCCATAAAAACACAGTTCTTAGAACAAGGTGCCCACAATTCATCGTTTCCATATTATACGGCAAAGTTTAAACTAATAAAATAAACCCATCCCATTTTCAAATGGAGTACATGTCATGGCTTATCTCCCTAGATGGATTATAACAGACAATGATCTAACTTTGTCCTGAAAATGAACCAACTCAAAGTATTTTGGGCTCGGTAAAGGAAGTTTAAGCTTCAAAACTGTGGCACTTCTACATATCAAATTAAAAGACCTATAGTTGAAAATACTTTATATAGGGAGGGATAAGCAGTCTTTATAGCCAGCTGCTGGCAAGCCAGGGCAACAGAGATCAAACCAGTCAGTGCCAAAACATAGAGCCATTTTCTACTGAACAGCAGTGGGGTAGGAGATAGCATCTTGAGAAGAAGGGAGCCCAAAAGCAACCCTGCCACAAGCACCGAGTTTGTCCTCATTGTTCAAACACATCAGCTGTGATTGGGCTGTGCAGGGAAGAAGGGCTGCATCTATGCAAGGAAATCACTGCAGCATCTGTTTCCTTCCCTGATTTTGATCCCATTTGCAGTTTGATAAGAGAACTGCCATGTTGCAATCTCATGGCATTCTATATGTATCAATCAAAAGGAAAAAAAACTGTCAAAAATGAATTCTGAACATAATTCATCAAGAAAATAAAGGCCACACAGAAGGAGCTTAATGTCACAAGTATGTATTTTTAAAGCCCTTGTTTTAAGTTTAAAAGTTTGGTCTTATTAAAACAAAATGCTCTCTTACTTTTTTCCAGCCAATGCAATTTCTAGATGAGATGAAGCATAAGCAAACAAAAAGTCTATGGTGGAGTGATTGGCCAGTTCAGTCCATGCTCCAGGAGCATTCCTGCATTCCTCAGAGGTAGGAAGCTCCTGCACAGCAACATCTATGGACAAGGCTCTCTCCTGACCCTGCTAGTACCCAAGGCTCCCTGCCAGGCCAATACACTGACTGTGGTTATTCATGTCAGCATTCTCCTTGATCCAACTACTGGACATACCTTGGGCAAGAGACCTTGCATCCCTTCAGGAAGTCCAGCATGCTAGGGGCATCCTGATCACCTCCTCTGCATGAGCAGCCATCATAAGCAAACCCTTTGGTTTCTGGATTGCTAGTCCAGCTCCCTACAGAATGATGAATGCTTCAAGTCCTGCTCTCTAAGGCATTTCATGGCTGAGGACCAGGACTGATAAATTTCCAGAGAAAACACCATGGTCAACAGTCACACAATGAAGCCTATACTGTAAAATTAACACTGACTGTGGGGTGAACAGTTTTAGGGCTTTCCTGAGAGCCATTCCTGAAGATCTAATAAAAATTAGAAAAGTGCTTAACCCCCTTTTATCTCCAATGCAAAGCATATTTCTTCATTCACATACACATTTGCATATCACATTATATGTCATTCATTATAGGAAACAAATCAGCAAAACAATCTCACATTATTCTAATATGCACATTTCTTTCTCTGTCGAGTGGATAATTAAAAAAAGAAAAGACAGATGGGAAGTCATGCTTTGTTTATTACCTTGACGATAAGGTTTTCAGATGCTGTGGTGGTAAACTTATTTTGAATAGCAAGCATTTACTAGATCCTATTATTCTACAATTTCTGTGGGAGAATTCTTGTCACCTTGGAAATTATATGTTTGTTTCTAGAAAAAAAAATTAGCTTTATTCAGAGGTCTAAGTAATAATTTGTATATATGGCAAGCACCATCTAAAACAAAAGTCTAATATCAACATCCCCAAAAGTAGATTTTATGACTGTTAAATATACATGTTGCAAAAGATTAGATTTACTGGTTTGCTTATATTGTGTTAGCCATTTATAACATTTGGTGACTGAACAACATAAACTTATTTTATGGTTCTTTCATCCTTTCTCAAAAGGATTTCAGGCTCCTAGTAAGGCAAATTCAGCACTAGGGTTTCTGGGATACAGGCACTGCACATACAAAGGTAGTATTTCTGATGGATAACATTCTTTAAAGGTCTTTTCATGATCCATTAGTTTATGAATTACACAGCAGAATAGGCATTGTCAAGGGCTTAATTTCAGTTATATGTTGATCTTTCCTTTAAGCTTTTATCCAAAAAGTAAGTAGGACTAAAAATAACATGTTCCTTAGACTGACTCTGACAGGTCTTATAGTAGAATTAACTGTTTTATTCTTTACCTATCAAAAGTTGGGCAGTTGGGCCCATCCTTATCTATAAATAGGAACATGTACAAAAAAATCAAAATAGAAAAGGCTTGCTTCATTCACAACAGTTACAAAAAGCAATGCAATTACCATGGAATAAAATTTACAGTAAGGAATGAAGTATGCAAATTAATGCTGCACAAAGATTAAGATTAAAAAAACAATTTGATAAAACTTTTTTACAATTTACTGGAAAACTGACTTCCTAGGAGCCAGATTTCCAGGAAAGCACCTAAGTCCACCTTGCCAAACCTAATCCAATCCAGGTAAACCAGAAGTTACTACAGACAAGTTATTTAGAGGTCGATAAGAAATCAGTCTCATGGTCCACCTTAATTGAAAAGAACATTTGTACTTTTACTCATGGCTCAAAAAAAATACCAAAAAGAGACTGATGAGCATAATTATGGAATTATTCTAACTTCCTTAGTGCTGTTTTCCTCAAGGACTGAAGTACAGGTAAATTTCATAAGCCATCATAAATCAATTTTACAGATAATAGCTCAGTGTTTAGAGCTGTTACTTCTCCTATCTCTCCTCTCTCTTTTTCTTACAGCAACAACAACAACAACAAAAAAAAACCAAACAAAAAACCCAACAGCTTTCAAAAGTGAGAGGGAGAATGTGTTAGTAGGTTAAAAGAAATGGTGATAAAATTTTGACCTCAGGAGTTTTTGACACAAGGAGCAACTGTAAGCACTGCTCCTAAACAGAATTTGGCCAAGTGCTTATAGTACAGTATTTCAAGCAATCCAGATTAGTTGCAATTAAGAGATCTGTTTTTTACTGACAGGGTGTGGCAATATGCAAGAAACTCACAGTATCCTGAGAGGGAGTTTCTTAACTTCCTTCTCATTACGTTCAATGGTTTCTGTTTCACAATGAAAAAGCATGAAAAAATGCTGACAATATTTACATTCAAATTTCTCTTGCAAATAATTATGGTCTTTAGTGTCAGCTAAGATGAAACTAACATAAACTTGAATATGACCACAATCTATTTTAATACAGAAAGAGTAGAACCCTCTTTTTTTCTACACATTACCCTAGAGGCATTACCTGACAATGTGTAGTCAGATCTTGGTTTCTTGAAGTTCCCACAACATTTTCAGGCAGTGGAACCGATGGTAATGTTCTTGCCATAAGCATAATTGTAATCAAGAGATGAGATATCCATTGACCCATTTATTTAAGTATAGTAATTATTTTACCTTCTTTAGTGAAAGCTACAAAACAAAGAGCATGGTTTTGTTAAGAATCAAACCCAAACATGGCTCTTTGTTCCAAACTCTTGTGGTTTGGCTCTCCAAAGATGTTTCTTTACATGTCAGCAAATCTGTGACAGGTTGAAAAAATAAAAAAGAAGATTCATTATGAAGGTAAAATTGTCTGAAGTCCAAAAGACCATGTAATTTTCTTGAAACAAGCATAAGTGTGAAATTCTGGGGATAAATGGGAAAAAGCTGCCTAAGCACACCTGGAAATATTTCAAATGGAAATCATGGATTCTAAGCTACCTCTGAAAATATCGAGTCATCAGTATACAAGTGAACTAAATACAGTTAATACAGGTGTTATTTTATCAGCATATAAGATAGATTAATTTCTTATATACATGTTTTCAGTTCCCATTCACTAATTTAAAGCTGATCTAATTAAATTATTTCAAAATTCTAATTTGTAGTTCAGTTACAAGATCAATTTATTACTGCTTAACAATGCCTTAGTCTTCAGCTGAGCATAGTAATAGACTGTGTGTTCATTCTTAGACTACAAGCATACATGAGAAAAAAAAATCTTTAAAACCTCTGTGAAATGGAGTTGTTTGATCTAATGATTTCTGCCTTGTGTTGGCAATGGGCTATTGGACTGCACACAAATTTGTCTCCACTGACATGTGGTAACCCATTAAGCCACTGTAACTCAATTTCATGTCTGACTACATAGAGAGAATTGAACTGATAGAGTTTGAGCAAAGCTTCATGTTGTCAAGGTGACTACAATCTTCCTAAGGTAATAGATACTTTTCCAAAATGGAGAACAGATTGAGCATTTCTATGCTTAAAGGCTTTATACACACACAAATGTGAAACTGCCTATTTTAACAATACCAAGATGGTTAAAATGGTACATCTGGTATCGTGTATTGCAGTACTGCCAATATGAACACAGCCATTTTGGCATAGTTACTTCTATACAGATGAAAACCCACTTCATTATTAGGGATCTTCAGCCCTGTGTAATTATATCCAACTTTAGAAGCTATAGCAGTTGTCAAATAGCTGGACCAGCACAGAAAAACACCCCTATCTGTTAATTAAGCAAGATCATTTTTAGATCCCTGTGTGATAATTTTCAGGTAGCATGTAATCTAGCTGTCTCAGCCATAGCCTGACACACTTAGAAGTCTCTTTGTGTGTAAGGAAAGTATAGATGAGAAGCCATTTCATTTGCAGATATCAGGCAGTCTGTGATGTTACAAATGCAGAAAAAACACATGGAAGGTAACAGAGAAAAGTCAGCTAATAGGTTTTGTCTGAACTCCAAAATACACAAATGAGTCACCTCCATGAAGCACACTATGACGACATGAACTAACTCTACAAGAAAGTGCTGACCTAGTGTGGGAAACAAGAATTGCCTCATACTTGATTGCTGAAATTCTTGTTGTTTCAAGAATTGCATATTGACAGCTTAAGTTTTATCTGCATTGAAAGACCTACCATGTTTTTGTTGTTCTAAGATTAAGTCCAAAAAGTTATTTTGAATAAAAACTTAAAATAGGCCACGATTTGCTGAAAGTATGGGAAAAAGCACATTTACACTGATGCTCTTTTCTTCCAGAATAACAGCTAGTGTTTGTGTGGTTTGAAGGCATGCATCTGCTTGAAGGCTGAATACCAGCACATTGCTGACATAACATGTAGGGCTTTGAAAGCAGCACAGTAGTGTATCACCTGTCATTGGCTCTGGTGCCACTGCTAATGGCTTTTGAAATAATCCAGGGCAATAGCCGTTGAGGCCATCAATATTTTTAACGTTACTACGATGTAGAGACCATTTGGATAATGATCATTGCCCCAGAAGAGCAATGACAGATTTCTGTGCCATCACACTTTGTCCAGAAGCATTGCGTGCACTGTACATCATTTGGGGCTCTGAACAGCAGCAGGATAGGGATCACCAGCCCTCTGTTCACCCAGCAACCACTGGGAAGCAGTGTGGTTGGAGAACTGGGCCTTTTCTAGCTGCTAAGTTTTCCTCCTCTCTACATGGAGCAGAGACAAAGTTCAGATGGAGGGAGCAACAGAAAATACACTAGGTGCTAAGGGCAAAAGAGAAGAAGCAGACGAGGTTTTAGTCAAGCAAAGAGAAATAGGTAAAATGGTCACCACCAGCTGTAGACTGTATTCATGTCAACACTAAGCTGCATGCAATGTTTCTCTTAAAAAACACCTCCCATTTCCCTTACAGGGCATCTACTACTGTGTGATGTCTTATAAAAGTGTGGGAAGACGAGGAGAGATAACTTGATTGCACTTACAGGCCTGAAGATTTTCTGGCAGCCAAACAGTTAACAGATAGTAGAAACAGCATCTGCGTGGTAAGCAAAAGCCAATGTAGATTAAACTTATTCTCTTGAGGAAGTGTATGAAATTCAGATTGGAGTTTAAAGATGCAGGAGCACCTCTTTGGACATGAGGAATTCTGCCAAAGTTCTTCCCGTCAAGAAGGAATTGCCCAAGAATGGTCAAGACCCGTGACAGACTAAAACACAGTTTCATTCAACTCACACTCAGGAACTGTCCTTCAACAAGATTTTATAATTTAGATTTCAAAGAGGATGTAATGTGGGATCTGGACATATCAGCCATTTAAAACTTAACTTTGTCAAACAGTGGAAAAAAGAGAGAGCTGGGGGAACCGGCTGTTCTTCTAGTTTGGGTTGATCATCTAAGGGGATAATTTAGTCTCTGTGATATTTAAATCATGGCCTATTTATTTTAAATTCAAATAAAGGGCTAATAGTGCTACTTACAGTAGTAGGGATAGTGTTATGGCTATTCACATATAAAGAACTTGGCAGAGACCAAACTCCACTTTCACATAGGTCAGCAGAAAAAAAAAGAGTGCACTGCACTTTGTCACATCTCATTTGGATTGCCTTCAAAATGCTGAGCTAGAGGCAAAAGATACCACAGTTCATTTCCAATTCCACATCTAATCCTCTCACCTTTAATTTATTTTAAAAGTTTAATCATAAGTTCATAAAGCTCTGATATCAATTTTTTAATAAAAAAAATTAAGCACCTGCAGGTAAGGTTTTTAGGAACTCCTGGTTGGCCCAAGGTTCGTTATAAATAGGGACTCTCACAGTTCACATTTCTGCAAATGCTACTATGATAAAATTCATTCCCTCCCTGTTGCTTCAGGGATGTGTCATTTACAGAAAATAAATAGAAGACTTCTACTGCAAAGAAACAATGCTCCACTTAGGGTCAGTGAAAAGCTGCACCTCACTCTGGAGTTTCTGGCAGCATAGTAAATAAATTTTCTGCAGAAATTGTCACTAAACACTAGAAACCTTAGTACAAATAGTAAAAGTACTAGAGATATTCTTAGTATACAAATAATGTAATATTTGCAAATAGAGAAACCTTACTAAATTTTGGGGCTTCAATTTACTGTTAGTTGATTAAAATGATGATATTAATAGCTCTTTAAAGATGTCAGCCAACTTTGGAATGCCAGTTGCTGTCGTGTTCTTGAATTTCCAGAAGTAAAATGTTTTGACAAGTCCTCTCTCTAAAGGCTCTTAAAAAAACTAAATTATCAGAAGGATGAAAATTCTTTAGTAGATAAATGATGGATGTTGGAACGTAGTAATACATTGTTTTCACCATGGGAGAGAAGATATCTGCACTAGAACTTGCTCTCTTCAATATATTCATAAATGATCTGGAAAAGGAATTAATAATGAGATTGTAAAGTTTGCTGATGATAAAAATTGCTCAAAACATTGAATACCTCAAAAGGTGTCATTAAACTGAACACAGAGTGATTCAGCAACAAAAAGTGTAGACATTATTTAATATCAATACATGCAAAGTAATACACATCAGAGAAGCCTAAGTGTACATACACAGGGACAAATAACAAACAAATAAATAATTTAGTATCACTTCAGCAAGAATCTTAGACTCCTTGTCAAGAACTTTCTGAAAACATCCGTCCTGTGCTTACTGGCAGACAGAAAATGTAAACTGAATTAAAAATCATTATTTAAGAATGAAAAGACAAAATATTACACCATTGTACAAACCCAGACTGCATCCACATGTCAAACATTCACCTAAGTCTGAATGAACCATGTCCAAAGATTTATTAGAAGTAGGAATGGTGTATGCCAGACAACATTGATGAATAGCAGTGTACTGTTGTAAGTATGAGGGAGGATGAAAGTACTTTTCAACTTGAAAAGGAGAAAAAAAAGAAGAAATAATTGTATATAAAAGTGAATCTAACATAGCTAGTAAGAAACATTTGCTCACTATTCATCCCACCATAAAACAACAAGCACCAAGTATCACAGTTTTAATCAAACAGAAATCTTTTTCCATACAATTCACAGCCACACAGCATAGTCTATTGTTACAAGAACGTTGTGGCTAGCAAAAATATAAATGGGTTTAATAAATAATTGGAACAGTCTGTAGAGAAAGAGTTCAGCAAGGGATAATAAATATTTGATGCACCTTATCTACAGTTTAAGTAGAGTGTACATTGTGTATAGCTGGAAAATGGGAAAAGTATCACTCTGTGCTTGTTCAGTTCTCACTCCTAAAAAAGTTAAGAGACTGCACTCTGTTCTGATTTAGGGTAGTCATTCTTGCCCTATTATTTAGACCCAAAAGCCACAAGTTTCACAATCTAATTATATCTGCCTTCAAGAAACAACTTAAATTTTACTTCTATTTTTAGCACCAGGCAGTAAAACCATTAATTCTCTTTTGCAATAAATAGGGGCTGAGCATTGCTGGCACAATGATTAACTCCTTCCTGCAGCAATTCTGCAAATTCTGTACTGCTGCAGTAATCCCTTCTGTCTGCAGAACAAATTTCTCTCTCTACTTACTCTTCAACTTACTGTGTATCCTATTGATCTCTCATCTTTCTCTTCATTATGTTTATCATTTTTTACTTTTCTGATTCTTGGATATAAAGGAAGCTTCTGTGTTCTCTTAGACACGTGACAGAATATTACAAGTAACAGTTATATTGCATTGCATCTAAAAGCAACATATCCAATTCTTTTACACTCCGTAGCACAATTTTATTTTCTGCACTGATTTTAATTCAGCTTTGTCTCCCTGAAAATGTCAGTGTAAAAAAGTACAAATAATTTCCAGGGTGTCATAGATACATAGATAGACAGACAGACAGACAGATACCTATACATGGGTAAATAATTTTCAACATCATATTCACCAAACTATTTATATCAACAATTTCATTGATCAGATACTTACATTCATTTCTATGGTTAGGAAAATGAGGTGTTAATTATAAAATCAGTGCCTGTGTGGGTACATGAAGCTGTAGTTCAAAATGAAAGAGCTCTGTGAGCCACAGCAAGCTCAAGATCTAAGGCAGGGCTGTTCCTCAGCACCAAGGAGAAGGAAAGGTGAGCAAAGTCAGCCCTGTCCACTTCTCTCCCCAAAGCAGGCTTATGCACAATTTAAACTGGAGAAAAAAAACCCAAGAGCTATAGATAATAGCTGAGCTTTTTAATAGAGCTTATATGCTTCACTCCCACAGCATTTTAATGAAATTTGAATGACTAATTCTTCTGTGTTCTTTTAAAAACCCAGTCCGCACCACCAGATGCATAAACTATGACTGAATGCTGTCTTTTAACATTTCCAAGTCACAGGGCAGAAGAACCACATTCTGTATTAATTATAAACTGCATTTACAACAACCAAGTGAAGTGCAGGAAGGCCTGGATTAACACAAAATACACAGGATGATTTGTAAGAGCCGTGGTTCCTGACTGGCCTTCAGAACATAGATGGCAAGTGAATAAGCACCCAGAAGGCTGCTATCAGAATAAATCAAAAATCCATTTCCAGAAACTTTAAAGCCTTTAAAATACTGACTTTACAGAAATAGAAACAGTGATACAATAAATGCGTATTTAGTGTCTATATCTTTTTGCATCAACAAATCCAAATTTGCTCTGCAAAGCCTGCATAGATACATTTGTCACAGCAAAGAAACTCTGTGAGCAATAACAGCCAAGAGGACGGGTTGGTGGCAGACACCTTGCAGAGCAGCAGTCCTCCAGAGATGCTCCAGGAACACAGGCACTCTGAAGAACATCACCATAATTCAGGCTGACCTAGTTCAATTTACTCACTTTGAATAAACAACCTTAAAAGACAAAGGTTCCCTGACACCTAGGGGAGAAAATGGTCCTTCTAAATTCTGTTTATCCTCTAGAATTTGGGAAAAGCAAGGTTTTAGGGTTGATTTTTAGGTTGATTTTTACCATTGGAGGCTGTTATAGCAAGACCAGATGCAGAAACAAAATAGGGATACCAGGCAGTGTACAAGTCTAATGTGTTTTATGTATTATTTTCAGCACATCTAGTTTTTGAGAAATTGATTCTGATGGTTTGAATCAACACTGTGCTAGCAGACTCTGCTTCTTTGTTTTGATAATTAATGGCAAGCTTCTCAAATGTTGGCTGAAAATTTTCCTAGGCAGATTTGGGCTTTTTTTTTTAGCTTGGCTTCGTGAGAAAATGAAGCTTGCATGCATCACACCATCTCTCTGTCATGTTTGTTCAGCTTCAAGTGAACTGAACAGCATAGTCGTTTTTTAAGCAGGAAAATCTTACAACAGACCTGTGCAAAATTCAGCACATCATGGAAGGCAGCTCCCAAAGTCATTAATTTTGCTGCCAGCAAAGATGAGGAGCAGTTGATTAAGTTCATCTGGTAGCAGCTGCTGACCATGCTGGACACGTACAGGTTGGCCACCTTGCATGAACACACCTCCAGAACCGAATCTGCTGGGTCATTCTCAGCTGTCAGGCCAAGCAACAGTAGCTAACAGCCATGGAATGAAGAGGATCTAGGGTTAAGTGAGACATCTCACTGTGAGGACACAGAGAGATTGGAAAGTACCATGGAAGAGGGCACTTCAGTGGAATAAACACAAGGTCTCATATCCCAAAGAGACAAAGCCAGAGCAAACCAGTTCTCTTTAGTTCTGCAATCCAGGGAATGATCTGGATCTGTTGGGTTTTCCCTTCAATCTCTCCAGTTTTCCAGCTGGACTTACCTTTGCTTGCAGCTGCTATGGACAACCCCCTACTGAGGTATGAAGAGCTATAAATTGGTACTGTGGGAGACAAGGGGTACAGGATAAGCCCACAATGAAACATATATGTATCATAAGCTAATGTTATACATGATGCAAAATGGCATACAATAAATCATAGAATAGATGGTTTATCACAGGTAAGGTGACGTATGCAATAAGCCAATATGTTTATTTACTAAGCAAATGCCAGTTCCACTTGTGCACAACAAGGAGCACCTGAAAAGGTGTCCCTCGACTGGATACACAAAAAGAATATATAAGGACTCATATCAGAGGGACTCTGGCTTTTCTTCACATGCTTAAGAAGAAGACATGCTGATGTTGATGAAACAGCAGATCTCTTTTCACAGCTTTGCAGGATGACAATAGGTGCCTGTTGACAGCTTCCTGAATGGAAAGGAGGATCTTTTTGAAGCACATGAATACTTTTACGTGCATGTAACAGAGCAGTATAAGAAAAGAGACACCTGTCAGCAAAGCCACAAGGCAGAAACCTGGCAGACCTGTTTGCCTCTTAGGAGATGATGATATATAGCTTGGCTTTCAGTATCTCCTGACATCCCCTTTCCACCCACTGCCCTTCGCAATTCAACAGAACCAAAACAATAAGCAAATCCTTGGTATCCTCCCCCTCTCATAGTGCAATGCTAGTAAAGTTTCTTATTTTTGGTTTGGAGAAGAAGGTTTTTAAACAAAAGTAGTGCTGCAGAAGGAAAGCCAGTCTCGGAAGAAACACTGCTGCAAGCACAACACACCCTTTGTTAGCTGCTGCACACAGCCAGCAAAGCAGCACTTGGGGAGCCCGAGTGGCAGCTCTGCAACTCCATCAAGCACACCAAGTGGCAGCAGCCCTTTTTGAAAAAAGAAATAGTATTTGTAGCCTATAACCCTTACTGCAGCAAGAGTAAGCTATAATTTAGGATTTAAACTGGAACAGACAACCTGCTGTTTTGTGTGCAGTGTAATGGTTCACCTGTTTACCATTGCTTACCACAGTGATCCAGGTTATGCAAAAAAACCCAAACAAAACCCCCAAAAACAATGAACAAAAAAAATCCCCAAAAATCTATCTTGAAGAAACTAAGCTCATAAGAATTCCAAAAAAGACTCTGATGCCTCTTCCCCAGGCCCCAGTAATGATATTAAGTTGTTTGTATCAGATATGGCCAAATGATCATAATTATGATCTCAGATATGCCTAGATGTCATAATGAACAGGAAAGAAAGAGCTCAAAGTTCTTGCTACCCTGAAGTTGTCTGATCCCCCAGCCAGACGGAAGATAGCAGCTACATAAAAGAGAAGACTTCCCTGCAGAGAAGCAGCCCAGTCTCTCCAAGGTTTTACAACTAGCCATGTCTGCCCCTGAGGCTTTGGAGAAAAATGAAACAAAAAAATCCAGAACTAACTTAGAGAATCAACCTCTCACCTTCTGCAGGTAGCCAGCTGTAGCCCTGAAGCATTAGATTGAGTTTTTTTAGTCGTTATCTTAAAGCAGAGCTGAGTGTGTGAACATGTAGTGGTCAATGAGAGCTCTGTGTTGTCTTTAACAGTTTATAAAAAAAAGGGAGTGACAAAACACAAATACAAATTCACAGATGTAATGATTGCACAGAACAAATGACCTCCACTGCCATCCACAGAGATGCTGCCAAGCCTGTTCCCAGACTCAGATTAAAGTGTATCCAATTGGATTAAATTCCTAGCAATGGCAAACTTACCACCTACCTACACTGGGAAATTATTTCTATGTGTAATCACCCTCACCGCATCTTTATAGTGATTGAATGTTTCGAGCTTTGATTTCCAGCCATTGTTTCTTTTCTGGTTTGTTTCTGCAAGACTGAAATCTATACCTGATTTAGTTATTCTTTTGTTCCTAATACATTGGTAATGTCTTCTGATTGTCTAAAGCTCTACCGGCCAGTAATAATTCCTTATTACCTTTATCTTCTCAAAAAAGTCATTTACATTGTGTAGATTCAATTTTCATTCTCAGTTATGCCCCTCTTTTCCATACTTAACATTGATTTCTTTTTTAATTATCACCTTTGTGCCTTCTTTACTTGGCTAGCTTTCCTCTCCAAGGTAACTTACTCGTCTGCTCATTAAAGCATAGCCTTTAGAATACCCAGCAGGATTTCCTTGAGAAGTCCCACTTTCTATTAAAGCTTCCCCTTTAACACTCAGTTAGGGAAACAAATTGTTCTGATGAACTGGTCGATTTTATGTTTCACGTAATTCTGCCTGGTGCAAAACCTTTGTTTCCACAAAGCAGAGATACTGCAATATCTGAGAGTTTTTGGCGACCAACAGCCAAGAGTGATTGGTGCATCACAAAGTCCAACACATTTATTCCATGCTTGATGCAGACATTTCCATATTATTATCCTTGAGATTTTCTTGAGATGAGACTATTCCTAATGTTGTTTAGGAATCCAGTTCTCATTCTGGATTTAGTGATGGCAATACATCTTCTCCTCAGACATTGTGAGCCAATCCTAGAAAGAGGTGCTCTCCATTGCAGCTGAATTTGTCCATGTACTCACACTAGATGCCCACCAGTCTACAGTCTGCTTTGCTGTTAGTGTAGTGGACACAAAATGTGTGTCATTTTCATGGTACACTAAAATTCCAAATTAAGTACCCTCATTTAAAATTTCTGGGGGTTTGAAAATAGCTTTAAAAGATAATACGGAAATATTATCCCCCTTTAATATATTAAAGTTATCATTGCTTTTCATTCTTTGAAATCTACAAGTAAAATATATTGTGGAGAACTTAACTGCCCAATTTGTATTGTGCAAGTAAAATGCCATTGGTTTTGTTTGATGGGTGTTTAGTTTTTTTATTTTTACTCTAGTACTTGGATTGCAAAATCAAATAAGAGTAGCAATGAATATTGATCCAGGTTTCATAACCCAGTACATCAAACATTATACTCAAGATGCTTTTGTTAAAAAATTGTGGCATTTGAAAATATTTTTAGATATTTCCTGACTCCTCTAAAACAAAACGGATTCCTTGTCCCATCACAAGTTACTATATTGCATAAATGAAGTGACATGAGGTACAAGAAATTATAAAAAGGCTCCAGTTCCATCACTTTTAATGACAGAAGTATTAAGGCAAGTACCTTTCAAAAAAAAAAAAAAAGAATTTGGGTAGCTCTACTTACTCACCAACACTAGCAAGATGGAGCCATTCAAGTCATGACTAATCACTTGACTCCAGGCAAGTTCATACACATCAAAGGAAAGAAACCAAACATAAAGACCTTGTATGTTATAAGGATCACACTAGAGCTGGCAAGCACATTTTCTTTTCAAATTTTGGAGAATTTATCTGGACGTCTGCATTTATGAACCAATTANGAGATGAACTCCAAGGAGGTATCACACCTGTAGTCCCTAGTCTAAGAAACACCATAAGTATATTAAACAAAAATATCATCGTGGCAACATGCAAGTTTGAAGGAACTCCAGAATATGCTGTGGCTTGTTACAGCCTCCTCCCAAGGGCACAGCTCAGGGCTGGTAGCAACACAGGTCCAGTTCTCCAAAAGAACTGAAAGAAAAGAAGGAAAGAACTAAAAGTTCCAAAAGAAGGAAAGAACTAAAACCAAGTCACCCACACTGGGGGTGAAGGCTGAAGTCATTTGGCTTCAGGGCAAAACTCTTTTCTTCCAGAAGCTTTGTGAACTTCTGTTCCTTTCTTTCATTATAGGTAGTCAAAAATTCAATAGTATTATTGAGGGTAAAGGGATCACAAGCTGAACACAAGCCAGCTTGGTGCTCTTGCAGGAATGAAAGCAGATGGTGTAGTAGGCTTCCTCAGTATGTCTGCACCCAGCAAACAAAAAGGACATAGCAATTCCATTCTCCTCAGCACTTACTAGGCCACACCTGGAATACTGTGTCCAGTCTTGTCCTCTTAGCTAAAAAGACACTAAAAAATTGGAGATAGTCTAGCAGAGGGCAATCAAGCTGATCAGAAGACTGGAGAATTTGACAGATGAAGAAAGCTTGAAATACTTGGGCTGGTTCAGCATGAAGAAGAGACAACTGAGGGTTGAACACCATGTTCTAACACTTAAATTATTACAGAGGTGACATATTCTTTTCAGCAACATGCCCAGTGCCACGAGGCATTAGGCTGTTTCTGGTGGAACTCATTTCTGCTTCAGAAGAAATTCTTCGCCGTGAGAGCAATTGAACTTTGAGCAGATTACCCAGAGAAGTGGGAACTCATCAGCCTTGACAGGCCCCCCTGATTATCTCATCTAGGGTCCTGCTTTCAACAACAGCCTGGGGCAGATAATCTCCATAGCTTCTTTCCATCCCAGGTTTTTCTATATGATTCCATAACAAAGCAAACAAAAATACTCAGTGCTATAATTTTCAGTTAGAACTCAAGACAGAAAAACAGACTTGCTATGTGGTTTCAGTTACATTTCATCACTGCCTTCTGTCTCCATTGAACTTCACTAAAGGGTTTCTAAGATACTTCTATAAACTTTGTCAGTAAATACACAATTTGCTGATTTTTGATGTTACACCTTGAACTGCTGATAGGCATTTATTCAAGGCAGTCCTACTTATGTACAAACCCTATATATTATATGCTGTTCCATTGAACATAGTATAAGGCAAACTGCAGGAGAATTTCCTTACTCACAGTTTCAATCACCTCTTTCTCGGGGTCACATTGCAAGCAGACCTCAGGCTGACTGGCTTCCTTTCTCCCTTTTCTAAGCATGTCTGCCCCTTGCACAAACCCACACAACCACAATAAAATTGATCGCACTATTTTCAGAACATTAAAAAGATCCTCAGATAGTCTAGCTAAGACTTCACTATAACTAGCACACTGCCTGCTCTGGAGAGAAGAGTTCAGGACTGGAAACTACTGGTAACTAAGAAGAAATTTAAATATTTCAGCGTGCTTACACAGTAGGCCTGAAACAGCTATAGAGTGATGGGGTACAAATGCAAAACCATATGCTTGTATCCCTCTAAAACACTTACCTAACCATTTCATGACACCATGCAAAGACCTCTGTTCTACATTGATTAAAAATAAATAACAGAGTTCTACTGGTAACCAAAACCAGACTCATCTTTCATTTACAATGTTTCAACAGACAGCTTACAGGAAAGATTTTTTTGGACTAATTCTACTCATTCATCTCTGGTGAATATATTGGGTGAACGTACAGGGTGTATGCTTTGATGATAACAAAGACTCAGTACCTTGAAATTCTACAGGTGAAAATTAGGAAATAAAGAAAATGGCACAGCCATGCTTTCTTGTAAACTGCTTCACTTAAAATTACAGATGTATGCTTCATTAATGATAAAAATATTGGTTCTACCTGTTGAAAAAAAAAAGTAAATAATATTTACAAGACTGAAGGCTACATTTTCAACTCTAAAAGAAATCATATCACATAAAAAGAATATGAGGCAGGAGAGAAGCACTACCATTGTGTGCAACACTACCCAGGGAATACCCAAATATTCTGGTTATTACAGCAAGGTATCACCTTGCTGTCTCCTTCTAATAAGCTTGCCTTGAAAAACATATAATCCAATGGAGGCCCTTGCAAAGTATCTCTCATAAAAGCCTTGTGATAAGAAATATGAAAAACAAAAACTTCTCCATGCTTCAAAAACAGCAAGGATAGAGCATGCTTTTGTTCAGCTCCTGCTGTAATTCTCTCATTAGTAACACCACTGCTGACACTGATGTCCTCTACTTAAGAAAGATGTTTGAAAACTTGAAAGACACTACAAGAAAAACCGGTGATACAGAAATCTTGCCTTACGGTTAGAAACTAAAGCGTCTCAATGAGATTTGCTTAACAACTAAAGAGGGCTGAGATGCCTTGATCCCAGTCTTTAAGTATTTTCATTGAATACTGTCCAGCACTAAAGGCTTTTTTAACCCAGCAAAGATTGAACAAGTTAAGTCAAAGCTAAATTCAGACCACAAATAAAACACTTCATATGAACAGTGAGTGTTGGTGTATAAGCAGTGGATTCTTTGTTCTCTGCACTCTTTAAATATGAACGAGACATCTTTGTAATGAAGTTCACCTTGTTCTTCAAGCAAGACATACAGTGTGATGCTCTGTGGTCAGTGCTAAGGCTGGACTGGATTACATCACCAAAATGATTGAGCTCTTTTTCTCTTAAAGTCTATGCAGCAATTACACAGAGACATGCTTGTAATTTACTCTAAGAACATTTTGTAAATAATTATTAGTGTTACTACACCTTTACTGACCTACTGAAAGTTAGTTTTGTGTAAATGGGCTACTTTTGTAGGGAACATTTTGACTATGATTCACATATTTAGGAATTAAAATTTACCTGGGACATAGGAAAATCCACATATAGCAACTCAATGGTTGATTTGATCAGTGTTAACTGCTGAGGTCCTATAGAGACTAAAAAGTATTCAACTAAATCTCCAGTGTCCTATTTGCCTGAAGCCCCAGCTGCTTTTATGGGAGCTAAGAATCTCTAATATTCTACCAGTGTTTAGCTATTACATATATTAGTTTATGAGGCTCAGCAAAGAACAAGCCTTGTTTATTAACCTTTCACTAAACCCTTCACAAACTCAAACACCGGTGAGAGAACAAGAACAAAAATGCACATGAGTGTTATCAGGAAACGTATATATTTATTACTTTCTAATTTCCTCAGCCCTTGGTAACCATTGAATTTTCATTATTTTCATTGATTTGATCACCTTCTTTAAGTTCAGAACATGAATAAGCTGAAAAGTAAAGAGTGAAAATAAAATTCCTTTTCATAAAGCATTTGTCTCAATACAGAATTCACCAGCATAATTACGCCCCTATAGTTCTGATGGTATAACTCCCCATGTGGACTCTTGAATTCTACAGGCATTCATGCAAGATTAAAAAGCATCCACAAGGCATAATTATACCACTCTAGTCTCTGGTAAATTTCCTCTAATAAAGACGACCTTTCAATATTGAAAAAAAGAAAGGTTGTTTGGGAGGAAAGACAGAAAGGAAAAGCCCTTCAATTTCCTAATGTAGAAATTTTATGAGGTTTTCTGCTCTTTAGCTACAACCTGCTATATAAGCACGCAAAAAAAAAAAAAATCACAAATGTTAAAACAAAGGTTACTTTGATGATTCATTTTGACTGACCACCATCAAAGCACACTGACCTGAAATGATATCACAATAACTCAAGGTCATTTGCCAAGGTTTGGGAATTTTTAAAGATCTATGTAATCTTCCCTCTTAATATCACGGGTACAATTGATTTGTGGCATACGTGTTCCTCAGCTTCTGTAAGATATACCTAAGCAGCAAACTGTTTTGTGCCATTGCACAAAAATGGATCTGAGGTCTCAGTGCCATAATGAGAGAAGAAATCACAAAATTACACTAGGTTTTGTAATCCCTATGTAAAAGATGAAGGCAACAATTCAGCTCTTTCCTCAGCTCCTTCACCTTGTAGCTATGTGGTTAGAAAGCATGACTTCCAGGACTCAGTTAGATAAAACTTACAAAAAACCTAAACATATGAAAATAGAGGAGATGATGGTTAAGGCATCCAAGCATTCATAATTCTTTCATGTAAGACTGGGCATAAAGAGTTAAAAAAAATAGTATCTACTGAAATAAACTAAATTTAACTCCACATTTCCCTCAGGTTCTGATTATAGAAGTAAATTAAGGTTGTCTGGATGGCATTTCTTTTTTAATATATTTCATTTTACTAAAGTGCAATATTTTTCTTATATTTTCTAGGTTTCAATTATTATTTTTAATAGCTAATGGACTTCTAAAATATTTTAACATTAATATTCTAATATGTTTATATCTTGCATAGTTTCTTGGAAAAGATTTTTCTTGGATTTCTTTTCTTTACAATTATTAAGAATGTTATACATAGACATTAAGAAATAACCATGTGGATAATATGACTTAGTAATCAAAATATATGGGGAAAAATTAACATATTGATTTTCAATGACTTTGTATTGTCATAATTGCATGAACGTTCAAAAGTCACAAAGCTTAATATTGATTCACAATTCATCATCAGATCAGAGATGTAAAATATTATGGGAGAACTCAAGATTTCTTGTTTCTGAGCTCTAGCTAGAGCTAGGCCTATTTAGAAGGAGGAGGGAGACCCACAGGAAAATAAATGAAAGCTTCAGTATATATGCACTGTTCAGAAATATAATTCAGTAGGTTAAAAAAGAAACAAAAAGCCAGGGGTGGAGAAGGCAGCTGGGACATGACTAAAACCAGCCAAGTGTTGAGAGAGCCTTCATTTGCTGTTTGGCAGAACTGAGCTCAATTCTGCTCTGCATCCAGGCCTGCCCCTTTTCCCTCCCTCATGGACAGCCTCATCACCAGACAAGTCTCATCACTCCAGCCACGGATGATGGAGCATTTCCTAAAACATGCTGCACATCCTCAGAAGATGGGAAGGAGATCATCCTACCCCCAAGCAGGCTCGCTGCTCCTGACTAGCTAAACTCTGATATCCCAGTGGCCAGCCCCGAGCTGTTGACCCCACCTTGACTACTGGATATATCATCATAATTACTCACAATTATAAGGTTAATGTATTTTTAAATTTTAATCTGTGCTTCTTCAGCCCTAGACTGATTAGTTTTAGTTCTATGGTAAATTTGAAGAGTCTGCACTAGTAATTTCTGAGATAATTCCATATTAATTAAAGGAACAAATTTCTTGCAGAATCTGTTGAAAATAATTTTACTGAAACAGTAGGTGGTGGTGTAAAATTAGTGAGCATCTATTTTACACTCAAAGAGAAAATAAGGTCAAGAACAAGAGAACATTTTTTCACATACAAATCAGACAAGTTGCCTTTGGTTTTCGTACAACACTGATGTCATGGCTCGGAAGGGGAACCTGTTCCTCTACTACCTCTTTGAGTTTAATAAGCAAACTCAAATAAATTTTCTTGTAACAATTGAAAGTACTTTTTTAATAGCTTGCTGATGTACAAATATATACTCTTGTTTAAGTTGCTACATGATCTGTACACTCCTCCAGAGGGGTAGACCTAGCTACAGACACATACCTGCTTTCTCCTGCTGTGTCTGTGATGAGGGCTACCCACAGGACCCAATGAATGCCACTCCTTGCCCAAAAATTTACAGAGTTTCCTTGGGTCTCCTACCTTGTTTTCTACATGCAGTCACACGAGGGTATTCCACCCTTCACAGCAAATTATTCTATCACTGGAAGCACCATGCAGTTACTCCTAGCACAATTCAGCTCCATGAGCTTCCAGAGACCAGGCCAACAATCACTGAAATAATTCATTAAAATTTCAATTTGCCTCCTACACCACAGCATTCAGGTACATAAATATAGGCTGAACATTTGTGCAATTAGTAGAGATGTCTCATGCATTCTGTAAAGCAGAACCCAAACTTACTCACAGAGCTGTGAACAACACCTTCATGTTTGGTAAATAGCGGCAGCTGCATTTGCACAGTGCATAGAAAAGGAGATGAGAAAATATTGCGCTCTGGCTATAGTAGCACACACTGCTGCAGAAACCCTTCTTCTGCACACAGGAAAAACCAGCAGTAAAATCTTAGCACTTACAGAATTTTGGTTTATGTTCTAGTAATGGGACCAAATTAACCATCCATATTATAAGGGCTGTCAAAAATGTTATCTGATATGCAAGTGCACCAGCAACAACACAAGCTTTAAAAGCTTAAAAGCCATTTTGAGAATTAAACAAAGATTGACAGTATCTCTATTTTGTAGTGCCAACTTTTTGAACACTTTGCATTTGTCAAGAAACATATGATGGTGTTGGCAGCAGTTCCCAGTTAGCACTGGTCCCCTTTGTGAAAGCCACTGCCTAAACAAAGAACTAGATATGGTCTCATCGTCAACAAATTTGAAGTGTCTCTGCTCCACTGATGAATTATTGCTATCCTGTAGAGGAGGTGGAATGAGTGCAGAATTCTGCAGCACACACAAAATAAGCTCTTCACAGGTTTTTTTGGCTGTTCACATGAACCATTCTATCACTTTTCAGCAACTCCAGCTTACATTATATCTACAGACTTACAGTAAGCTGAGATAGTCACAGTATTTAAACCTTCAAACAATCTACGCTGCAAATCTGCCAACCTCCTGTTCCTCAGAACGTTTCATCTCAGCTAAAAATTATCAGTTCAGAGGGATAAGAGCACAGAGGTATACAGATGACTGTAATGCATTCCACCAGACAGCCTTTATGAATTTTTTAGCTGAACTTTCCTCACTCCTTGTTGTTCTTGCCAACCACATGCAGAACATTTTAGAGACAACAGCAATTCCTTGGAGGTTTACAAGCACTATTCAATTCCCAACAATAAAAAATAAAAAATAAAAGAAAATAATTTTTCTAAATCGAGTTTCATCTCATATTTTCCTTCATCCTAAATTATAACTAGCATCCAGTACTTGCACTGCATAGCTGAGAAGCTAGCAGAAATTGCTACATTCAATTAGCACAGCAAAAGTAGCAAACTAGAAATAGGATTTCATTCACTTTAATTCACAAGTTGCCACAAATACTCATCTGTAAAACATGGAATTCTGAATACTCTAGACATTATTTTCCTTTCATGAAGATGTTTGTTTACTTTGGCAGTGATTCTCTTGGGAGAAAGTCTAATGACTTCCACTACCAAAAAAAAAACCAAAACAAAAAAAGAAACAGAAACCGCCACTAGCAAGCAAGAGAATAGCAGTCTAGTGTGCTGGTTAAACTCCAGGACACAAAGGAGAATAAACAGAATAGAACACTGCTTTGCATTCTTGTGACCAGAACCTTTATACTTCAAGTTTAGCAGGCTTCCATGATGGAAGGCAGACTTTGAATAAAGCAAGAAAACTGCCCATCTCCTGTGAATTTTAAGATTTTTTAACCTTCAAAACAAACAAACAAAACTTAACATAGGGGTAGGAATAAGAGAACAAAGTAAACTATTTCAATCGCTGGTGTTAATTTTTCACCACTGCTTCTAATTTCATTTCAACACACAGTGATCTAAGAAAGGGGGGTTTACCCATATTTGTTATATCTGGGTAATTCTTTTTTTTCTTTTTTCTTTTTTTTAATGAGAAAAACCACCAGGAGAAAAGGTAAGGTACTGTGACTCAACAGGCCGCTCACTGCTGAAAAAGATTCCCTACCTCCTTCCTAATGGTGCATGACTATTATTTTCAGAGTTTAAAAAAATCAACAGAAAAACAGTGAATGAAGCACATTGTCATAGATCTTCAGACCTCTTTTTCCTGTGAAATGTCAAACCTCATCATCTGCTTTTCTATATGAATAACCTGCAGTCCCAGACTGTTTACCATGTTTCCATGGGAGGAAAATGTCATTAACAAAAAATCAACTTTAGGGTTAAGAGGAAGCAGCTCTAGCAAAAATATGTGAATCGTGTATTTTGTTACCAGTTAGAACAAAGTGCTGTTCATGGAATGCATATGCAAGCCCATGTCACAGTTTAGGCTGAGCAACAAAGTAGACACATGTCACAGCCCACAGGACAGCAGGCTGTGTACTGCCCTAAAGAGCCTGATCCCAGGGAAGATCCAGCAGATCTTTAGCAAAACCCTTGCAAGCACGGCAGGACAGACACAGCCACCTAAATAGAGAGGGCTAACAAAGACCCTAGGAAAAGGAGGAGATGTGCAAAACAAGAAGGAGTGCTAAAACAGAAAGAGAAAACAAGAAACAGATTTTTTTTTTTTTTGGTGGCTGTAGAGCTTTGAAAAGGAAGTCAAATGGAGTAGTAAATCCCTGCGAACAGTGAAAGGCCTATAAATATTGTGGGCTGTGGAAAGGACAACTTGTTGCATTACAAGCAGGCAATGAGTCTCTACTGTGCTGAGCCAATCCACAAATGTTTTTTTGAAGTCAATACTATCTGTAACAATAACTTGCTTTTAACTGTAAGTTTCAAAAAAAATCAACAAAAAAGCTAAGTTTAGTATTGGAATGAAAGCAAAGATACTTCTAGTGTGTATATCTAATTGTAGCCCATATTCAAAATCACAGGCATGGTGATTTTCCAACTAGCTAATAGGAGGGAAAGAGCAGATTCTACCACTAGTCAGAGCTATTTTGGTTTGTATACATTAGGCTCTTTATATTTTTGTGTTTGTGTTCGTTTACAAAATGAGGAAGTGCTGAAGTAGCTCTGTGTACAGATCAAGTCCACACACTACATCTAAGTTTCATGAATTATTGTGTGTTCACAAAAACTGTTATACTTGTTAAGTGGTAGCTGATCATTAAAAAGTATGGATCCTACCCCACAAAAGAAGACAGATATTTTTAAAGGAGCTAAACCCACAGACCACTCTGAAGTGCACAGAATCTCAGCACAATCCCATTCAGTTCCTATAATGGCAAAAGGTTTTATTGTTCAAGCAAAAAAAAAAAGAATAGTGGGCCAAAATCCCTTCTCATATAATAATATCCTGTTCCTAACACGGGCCAATAGAAGATGTTATTCTCCTGTGTTAATAAAAGAAAAGAATTTAAGCTGTGCATGGCAATCTCTAGAAGAGATGATGAACCACTTGGGCAAAACTCAGAAGCCACTACCTTGATGATCTCTTTCATGTCACGCAAATGGCAGCCAGAGGACCTGCTCTGCAACTCTTACAGTTTTTTTTGTCTTTGTACAGTTATAGCTATTTTATATAGGTTGTGATTTTTCCTTATACATTCTATTCTATAGCACTGCTGATTAAATTCACATATAAAATTTATATGTGCATGATGCAGAACACTAAACAAGATGATCATTGTCTTTCAGGCACCAACAAATACAGGAGAGCTGTCAGCCCCAGCTCTACACAGGCCTCCTAGGTGAAGTCAATGTCTGGCACATTTGTTGGAATGAATATACAGAAGCAGGTTGATTAATGGCTGCAAAAACCGTAACTTATGTATATTTGTTTCTACCGTACCGACAGCTTGCTTTGCAATATCTGTTTTTTACAATTTGCATATTATATATAGTGATACTGCATATGGCTTGGCATTTGTAATGTTTGCTGTCTAGTCTAAGGAACTCATCCTAGCTCTGTGACTCTCTAGCTTCTTCAAGTCACTCAGGTGAGGCGTGGCTCTGCCAGCATGCTCTCCTCTTCAGAAAGCCTTGCTTAGGTAACAGTCAAGGAACATGGAGCCCTAGCCTCCCAGTACACCCTAAGGTCTGGAAAGGCAAATTTAGGGAGTTCTTGTGTTGCAAATAGGTGAGATATCGGAAGGAAGCACAACATACACTTAGCATGTTCTTACATATTTGTTTAGGCATTTATTTTCAGATATTATTACCTTCTAAGTAGTCTAATCCAAAAAAGCTCTCAAGCCTACCCTAGAAATGGACAGCTAAGATAAAAGAAAGCAGGAAGGAATCAAAGGATTACAAGGGAGAGAAAAACATTAATGCAAGAAGGTGTGAAGGCCAAATGGTCAAAAATCAAGAAACTGGAGATTGGAGAGAGAAAACAAACTGCTAAGGAGAGGCCTCAGCACTTCTTCATGGCACCAAGGTGCCAGTTAGGAGACTTGACTTGGTGGAGGAGAAACCAGAACTTGTGGCCTCAGCACACATCAAGGCAGAAGGGCCTGCAGGATGCTTGGTTTGATTTGGTACAACTGTTCTTGCTTGTATTAGAGTCAAGCAGCATGTGTCACAAGACCAGGGACCACCAAAGACCTACTGGATTCTGCAGGAAGACAGCCAGAACCTTTCCTCATAATCAACAGAGAGAGATCAGGTTTTGCTCTCTAAAAGTACCTTTGTTAGGGGATGAATCATCCTTTGGTAGCACCTGTCTTGTGTTTGTAGAACATTAGGCTGCTAATGCAGAATGGACACTTACTTTTTACATGGTTAAAAATAGCTGATCTTCACCATGTGAAAGCTTATTTAAGAAACACATGCAATTGGGGTGAGTGGCTACCCCACCAGAGATCAGGCGTCGAGAAGGACATGAGCACTCTTGTCTTTAAGTCACTTTAAAAAATACTTGCATACACAAAGAGAGCTGTTTTGAAGAAAGAATTGCTAGACTTTGGGCTTGATTTAAAGATGAGGGACAGAGAAGCTGCTTACAAAAAAAAACCCTCAACTGAACGAGTTCCTACACACTTGGTAGAAATGGGCAGCTGGTTACAGGAGAGTGCAGTGCAGCACTGCTTCCACCCTTGCTAGACATTGCCTGAGAACGCCCCAGGTGAACGACAACTTCTGTTCAGGCTTGCACACAACTCAGTGTCAGGTGTATGACAGGAACACAAAGGGAAGCCAGATCCTACCAGTTCTGCAGCTCACCAAACGAATGTTTATGAGGATTGTGCTGTGAAGCAATTCACAGTTCAGAGAGGAACCAGTACTCGGCCTGCAACACTTTCTCAGCATGTGACCATCTGTAAGGCCTTGGTCTGCACTCCAGATTTTTTCGACCAGATAAGACTGCCAAGTTCTTGAAACAAATGCCAATATAACAAATAATTCTGGACTGCCATGCCATGATACAGCAAAGATAAACACGTGTCAATTATTCTTCAATAAAATGCCAGTGCATTTTCATATTAATCCTGCAAGATAACACAGATTCCGCAATATATACCCACACAGGTTCACAACCACATCAGAGACGACAGGAAATGCTGAAATGTTTTTTCCCCTCTACGTTTTATACGCATATCAAAAATATATACAGATTTAAGAAATAACAGTTGTTACACTGGGTCAGACCAAAGGTGCGTGGGGCAGGAGGAATGAAACTATCCAGTTGCTGATAGTGGGCATGGACAGATGCCTAGGGAAAAGTTCAACAGGTCAAGCACATAATGACACTTTCCCCAAGCACTCACACATTCAACAGCCCTGTATGAATTCTTTCACTGCTGAGCTACAGCCTTCCCAGAGCACAAAGAGAAGCCGCTTCTTTTAGTCTTTCCAAGGACACATACATTGACAGCAACGTTACATGCGTACGTGCCAAACTATTAATTTATTTGCATTGAACAGCTACCAAGAACTGTGCTTCCACAGTACGGAAAGAGTAAAACACCACCTTTGATACCGGAATACCTCAGGAGGCACCAATCCGTGCCACCACACCTCAACCCGGGTCCCACCCGAGCTCCCGTGGGTTTCTGAGGTGCCCAACAAACAAGGTTTGCCGGCAGGCCCCGGGAGTGTGACGAGCGCACGTTTCCGCGGGAGGTGTGGGCGCGGCAGAGCCCCCCGGGACAGGGATAGGGACAGGGACAGGGACAGGGACAGGGATAGGGACAGGGACAGGGACAGGGACAGGGATAGGGACAGGGATAGGGACAGGGATAGGGACAGGGATAGTACCGCCCGCCGAGGGACGCGGGCACACAGAGCACCCGCCCTGCCCGCCCCGCGCGGCCGTGCGTCAATGCAAATGAGCCGCGCGCGAGGCGGAGGGGCGGGGCGATCCCCTCCTCCCTGCCGGGAGAGCGCCTGACGGGAGCACGGGCGGCCGGAGAAACCGGCCCCACGGCTGCCCCTGCCCAGTCTCCTGGCATAAAAGCCGATCGCTGCCGCAAAACGAAATAGAATCACTTTATTTCAGGTGTTTCTCGCTCGATGACAGAAAGGCCGTCGAAGCCCGGCGAGAGCCTTGCTCGCCCAAGCGGCCCACAGGGCGGGCACCTCCCCCCGGCTGAAGTGGTAGCACCCACGGGGCCGGTCGGTGCCGGGGGGCCGGGCTCCCGGTCATGCATTATTCATGAGGGGCAGGCCCACAGCCTCATTACCGGGGGCTGCCGGGCTGGGGCGGTGCCTGTGGCGTCACTGTGACGGAGGTTCCGGCGCTCTTAAGGGCGCCGCGGCGGCTCCAAGCCGGCAGCGGGGCGGGGGCGGCCGGGGGGCGGCAGGAGCCTCGCTGAGGAGACCGGGTCGCCTGCCCTGTGGAGGTACCGGCGGCCTCCCCTCCTTCCCTCCCCGCCACTGCCAGGCCCGGGAATGCCCCGCTGTCCCTCTGCGTTGCGGTGTTGCGGCTGGGGGGCAGGACGGAGGAGTTTCTGTCCGGGGGCAGTGACCTGTCCGGGCGATTTCCTGATCTAGTGGATCCCTGTGGGTGCGACTGCAGGCGGGAAGGGCCACCTTACCGGGGGTCACAGTAAACGAAAAGGAAAAAGAAATCTCCGATAAAATGGGCTTGTATCAAAAGGCTGTGATATTCTTAAAGCAGTACAGTGGCGTTGATGGGAAAGAAGAGCGCTTTATTCTATAAATAAGCTATTTTGGGACTTACATAGTGGTTTGGGATAGGCGGGTGTTTAAACTCTCCCCCCGCCCCCCAGTACTTCGCCACAAAGATTATTAATTATCTTTGTCTCTTTAGTGTGCTGGGGTAGGGGTTCACCTCTGCGCCGAGCCGGTGTCAGGGGAGCTCCCGCAGACTCCCAGCCCCTGCCCACCTTCCCCTGCCGGGAGCGGCCGCAGCCGCCTCGCCTCATTCCTCCTGCCCCTTGCCGCCCGCTGTAGCCGGTTCGTCCGGCAGCCGGGTCGCCGCTGCCCTCCCCGTTTCCCCTCAGCGGTCGCTGCTGCGCATCATCAAAATATGCAGGATGAGCTGCTCCTGGGGGTGACACAGCAGCAGCAGCCAGGCAGCGAGAGGCTGGGCAGCAGCCCCGCGTCGGGACACCCCCCTCTCGGCCACCCCTCCTCTGACTTTAAACCCTGTCTCAGCCCCCACCAGGATTTAAACAAGCAGCAAGCGCAGCAACCACAGCCGCCGCCTCCTCAGCTGAGCCAGAAGAGGAAAGAGTTTAAGCAGCAGCTCAGCAGCCCAGCCCAGCTCGGCAGCAGCCACCCCCTGAATAACCACCACCCCCCAGACTATCATCACCACCCCCCTCAGCAGCAGCAGCAGCAGCAGCAGTTCAGCCACCCCACTGACAAGTACCAGCAGCAGGAGCACAGGCAACAGCAGCAGCTCCAGCTCCTCAGCGCTCACCCCCCGGAGCCGCCGCGGACGGGGGATCACTCGCACCACCGGCCCGTCGGCCCCGCCGAGCACCAGGGCGGCGCGGACAAGGGGGGTTTGGAGCGGCTCGCCCCTTCCTGCCCGGGGGGATCGGCGTCCGCGGACCCCAATGTGGGGGTGGCCGCCGCCTCCTGCGTGAATCCGCCTTCGTCTCCTCATCTGCAGGCGAGAGCCAAGCTGCCCCCCATGGAGTCCCCCCCGAACAGCCACTTACTGGGCAGCCCCGGGAACCTCCTGCCCGGCGGGCTCGGCTCTGGCTTCAGCAGCCTGCAGAGCCCGGAGATCCCCAGCCCCCATCACCAGAGCGGGGGCGGCTCCTCCTCGGCGGCTTCCCCTCCTCCTCCGCCGCTGCCCGGCTTCGG